>CM057479.1:77315096-77765096 GCA_030035585.1 Dugong dugon
CTGTATCTTTGCTGAGTTTTGTTTCCTATAATTTAAACACTAGAGTGTAGTTTCAGATTAGCTGTAGAATAATTTTGTTTTGGGTGGTCAGATGTGATATCCAAATAGTAATCAGCATGAGGTCAAGTTTACTTAAATTGTGACGTTAAATCCTTTTTTCTCATTTGGCCAAAAACAATTCAGAGATTTTTCCCAAACTTAAAAAGTTTATGGATAATCCTCTTTTCTACTTTACTTGTAATATATTTGTATTTCAAGAAATTTGAGTGTATCAATCTATTTTTTTCCTGTTAAAATGTTGTGCAGATGTATGTACAAGGATACTTATTTCAGCCTTGATGGTAGCAGCAAAACACTGTTCTTAAATAGGGAACTGGTTAAGTGAATTATTGTACAGCCAGACATGGAATACATTACTATCCAGCTACTAAAAATTAGTGAGGAGCTACCTCCAAGCTATATTGTTAAGTAAAGAAAGGAAGATGTGCAGCAGCTTGTGTGTTATGATACTCTTTTTAAAGGAATATATACATAAATGCTTGTATATGCTAAAGCGTCTAAGCATAGACATACCACGTCAGTAAGAGTCTGTTCTTGTAGGGAAGCCGGGAAGGGAACTGGATGGGTGGAAGTCCTGTGTGAGGAGACTAACTTTTCATTATACAGTGAAACCTTCAAAAGCCAGAACCTGTGTAAGGCAGAAACCTGTCAGAGAAGGAAAACTCAATAGTTTCCCCTAAAATGAGCAATAGAAAAGTTGTAAGAGTGCAGCATGTTAAAGGAGGAAAACTTCCAAGACCCAGAATAACAAGGCAGTCCCAACGAATTCTGCCTTTCACAGGTTTCACTGTATAGCTTTTAATGTTGTTGGGGTGTGTATCATGTGCATTACAATTCACTGAAATTTTTTTTTCATGTGTTACACCTTTACTTCTACATTTGGTGAACCCTAGCTCAGTTGATAAGTCAAAAAATACAACTCAAATACTCTAAACATTTTTGTCCAAACACAATAGTATTGTTGTTTGTTGTTGTTGTTAGATGCCCTCAAGTCTGTTCCGACTCATAGCGACCCTACTGACGTTAGCTGCCTTCAAGTCAGTCCCCGACTCATGGCGACCCATGTTTTAGAGTAGAACTGCTCCATAGGGTTTTCTTGGCTGTAATCTTTATGGAAGCAGATCACCTGGCCTTTCTTTCACAGAGATGTTGTTATTGTTGTTAGGTACTGTCGAGTAGGTTCCAACTCATAGCAACCCTATGTACAACAGAACGACACATTGCCCCATCTCGCACCATCCTCAAAATCTTTGTTATGTTTGAGCCCATTGTTGCAACCACTGAGTCAGTCCATCTCATTGAGCGTCTTCTTCTTTTTTGCTGATGCTCTACCTTACAAAGCATGATGTCCTTCTCCAGGGACTGGTCCAAAGTATGTGAGAGGAAGTCTCGCCATCCTCGCTTCTAAGAAGCATTCTGGCTGTACTTCTTACAAGACAGATTTGTTTATTCTTCTGATGGTCCATGGTATATCCAATATTCCTCGCCAACACCATAATTCAAATGCATCAATTCTTCTTCAGTCTTCCTTTTTCATTGTCCAACTTTTGTATGCATATGAAGCCATTGAAAATACCATGGTTGGGTCAGGCACAGAGCACTTGTGGTGCAGTGGTTAAGCGCTCAGCTGCTAACCAAAAGGTCAGTGGTTCGAACCCACCAGCGACGCTGCAGGAGATAGATGTGGCAGTCTGTTTCCATAAAGATTACAGCTTCAGAAACCCTATGGGGCTGGTCTACTTTGTCCTATAGGGTCGCTATGAGTCAGAATCGACTGACTGCAATGAGTTTGGTTTGGTTGGTTTGGGTCACATGCACCTTAGTTCTCAAAATGACATCTTTGCTTTTTACCACTTTAAAGAGGTCTTTCGCAGCAGATTTGTTCAATGCACTGTGTCATTTGATTTCTTGACTGCTTCTTTCATAAGCGTAGGTTGTGGATCCAAGCAAAATGAAATTCTTGACAAAGGTAATCTTTTCTCCATTTATCATGATATTGCTTATTGGTCCAGTTGTGAGGATTTTTGTTTTCTTTTTATTGAGAAGTAATCCATACTGAAGGCTGTAGTCTTTTATCTTCATTAGTAAGTGCTTCAAGTCCTCTTCACTTTCAGCAAGCAAGGTTGTGTCACCTGCATATTGCAGGTTGTTAATGAGTGGTCCTTCAGTCCTAATGCCACATTCTTCCTCATATAGTCCAGCTTCTGGGATGATTTAATCAGCATACAGATTTAAAAAATATGGTGAAAGGATACAACCCTGGCATACATCTTTTCTCATTTTAAACCATGCAGTATCCCCTTGCTCTGTTCAAATGACTGCCTCTTGGACTATGCAGAAGTTCCCCATGAGCACAATTAAGTCTTCTGGAATTCCTGTTCTTTGCAATGTTATCCATCATTTGTTTTGATCCACACAGTCGAATGCCTTTGCAAAGTCAATGAAACACAGGTAAACATGTTTCTGGTATTCTCTGCTTTCAGCCAAGATCCGTGTGACATCAGCAATGATTTCCCTGGTTCCACATCCTCTTCTGAATCCGGCTTGAATTTCTGGCAGTTCCCTGTCAATGTACTGCTGCAACTGTTTTTGAATGATCTTCAGCAAAATTTTACTTGCATGTGATATTAATGATTTTTGTCGTTAGGTGCTGTTGAGTTGCTTCTGACACATAGTGACCCTATGTGCAACCGAACGAAACACTGCCCAGTCCTGCAACATCTTCACAATCGTTGCTATGCTGGAGCCCATTGTTGCAGCCACTGTGTCAGTCCATCTTGTTGAGGATCTTTCTCTTTTTTGCTGGCTCTCCACCTCACCAAGCGTGATGTCCTTCTCCAGGGACTGATCCCTCCTAATAACATGTCCAAAGTATGTGAGACTTAGTCTCACCATCCTTGCTTCTAAGGAGCATTCTGGTTGTACTTCTTCCAAAATAGATTTGTTTGTTCTTTTGGTAGTCTGTGATATAGTCAATATTCTTCGCGAGCACCACAGTTAAAAGGTGTCAATTCTTCTTCGGTCTTTCTTATTCATTGTCTAACTTTCACATGCATATGAAGTGATTGAAAACACCATGGCTTGGGTCAGGTGCACCTTAGTCTTCAAGGTGACATTTTTGCTTTTTAACACTTTAAAGAGGTCTATTAATGATATTGTTCAATAATTTCCACATTCTGTTGGATCACCTTGGTATAGATTTCCAGGCCTTTCTTCAGAGGCATCTCTGGGTAGACTGGAATCTATAACCTTCCACACAGGAACTCCTGCCATGTATAACTAGTGGGATGGGGTGGTGGGAACTCAGCTTCTGAACTCAGCTCTCTACTTCCTGGTTGTGTGATCTGATCTTAAGAGACGCTTAACTCCTAGTATCTGTAAATAATGTAATAATGTCTGTCTTGCTTCCCTGACAGGTATGTATCTCTTCCAGTCAGTTGGCCAGATAGCTGTCTTTTAAATTTCTTGGTATAGACGAGTGAGCACTTCCAGTGTTGCATTCATTTGTTGAAACATCTCAATTAGTATACCATTAATTCCTGGAGTTTTGTTTTTCACCAACCCCTTCAGTGCAGCTTGGACTTCTTCCTTCAGTACCATTGGTTCTTGATCATATGCTATCTTCTGAAATGGTTGAATGTCGACCAATTCTTTTTGGTACAGTGACTCTGTATATTCCACCTTCTTTTGATGCTTCCTGAATTTTTCAATATTTTGCCCATAGAATCCTTCAATATTTCCACTTGAGGCTTGAATTTTTTCTTCAGTTCTTTTAGCTAGAGAAATACCCAGCATGTTCTTCCCTTTCAGTTTTCTAACTCCAGGTCTTTACACATTTCATTACAATACTTTACTTTGTCTTTTCAAGCCATCCTTTCAAATCTTCTGTTCAGCTCTTTTACTTCATTGTTTCTTCCATTCACAATAGCTACTCTACATTTAAGAGCAAGTTTTAGAGTCTCTTCTGACATCCATTTTGGTTTCTTCTTCCTTTTCTCTTTGATTGGGTAGGTTCAAACCCCAAAACTTTTGGTTAACAGCCAACCACAAAACTCTTGCTCCAGCCAGGCTCCTAAATACAATAATAATGGCATGTAATAACAATTATGCCCAAATTTTAGTACATGGCTTAATGAGAAAGTTATTTTAAGGCTTCATTTTCCCCATCTCTAAAACAGATGAAAGTGAAGAGGACTTAAGGCACTTAACTGATGAAGATCAAAGACTATAGTCTTCAGTATGGGTTACACCTCAACATAAAGAAAACAAAAATCCTCACAACTGGACCAATAAGCAATGTCATGATAAATGGAGAAAATACTGAGTTGTCAAGGATTTCATTTTACTTGGCTCCAAAATCAACACCCGTGGAAGCAGTCAAGAAATCAAAGGATGTATTGTATTGGGCAAATCTGCTGCAAAAGACCTCTTTGAAAACTAAGGTGCACCTAACCCAAACCAGGGTATTTTCAATTGCCTCATATGCATGGGAAGGCTGGACAATGAATAAGGAAGACTGAAGAAGATTTGATGCATTTGAATTATGGTGTTGGCAAAGAATAATGAATATACCACAGATTCCCAGAAGAACAAACAAATTTGTCTTGGAAGAAGTACAGCCAGAATGTTCCTTAGAAGCCAGGATGGTGAGACTTCATCTCACATACTTTGGACATGTTATCAGGCAGGACCAGTCCCCGGAGAAGGACTTCATGCTTGGTAAAGTAGAGTGTCAAAGTAAAAGAGGAAGACTTTCAATGAGATGGAATGGCACAGTGACTGCAACAATGAGCTCAAGCATAGCAATGATTGTGAGGGTGGTGCAGGACAGAGCAGTGTTTCATTCTGTTGTACATAGGGTTACTATGAGTCAGAACTGACTGGCCAGCACCTAACAACAACAAAACAGAGACACTTTTATGAAGATTGATGAAATAACATTTGTAAGATTTTGTACATAAATCATAGGCAGAATCACTGAGATGAGGTTTTGAAGGGGCAGCTCACCTTGGATATAAGTAAACTGAGTTCAAGTGCAAACGGCAATGAATCTCTCTATACTGATGTTTATTACTTACTCATCATTGGATCTTTCAGCTTGGATTGGATTTGACTTATGGTGATCAATTATGTCTCTTTGTGTTATAGGACCAAATTCATTATCAGGTCCTTGGGGACTAAGTTTAGCATTAAATACGTTTGCGGCAGCAGACGAATTCATAATCTGCCTGTCAATTCATTCCACCGCCGAGTCATTCTTCTGCCTATACTATTAATTTAGCTGAAGAAAGAGTAATAAGCTATCCTGAAATTATGATGATGCTTTATAGTTCATAAAAACACTTTTACATATTTTACCACATTAGTCTAACTTAGCATACCTGTCAGGGAAGCAAGACAGACATTATTACATTATTTACAGATACTAGGAGTTAAGCGTCTCTTAAGATCAGATCACACAACCAGGAAGTAGAAAGCTGAGTTCAGAAGCTGAGTTCCCACCACCCCATCCCACTAGTTATACATGGCAGGAGTTCCCGTGTGGAAGGTTATAGATTCCAGTCTACCCAGAGATGCCTCTGAAGAAAGGCCTGGGAATCCATACCCAAAAACCCTCTGGAGCACAGTTCTACTCTGACACACATGGGGTCACCACGAGTCGGCATCTCGACAGCAGCTGCTGGTGGCGGGTGTGACAGTGCAGAAAAGGGTGTCCTTGTATATAAAATCCATTTTGTTGGGTTAAAACATAAAGGCAATGTTTCAACTTCATCATTTCTGGCTTTTCTAAATGGAATTCACGCAGACATTATTTTATTTGCAGTTTGAAGTTACCTTGACAATCACATCTAAATCACATGGGCAGCCAGTGTTGCCGTGTGACAAGGACCCTTCCTCCGCGTGGTCTGATTTCTGACTCATGCAGGGGTGTGGGTGCTGAAAAGAAAACGCAGAAGAAAGGAAAAGGAGGAGCTAGTTCATCCTACATTTAAACATAAATAACAGGAAGAGGCTGAGCTAAGTTAGAAACAACAGTGAAGTAAAGTGTTCTCTGGAAAATCCATGGCAATAGCATTACTGCTGCCTGAGAAATGTGGCTATGTAACACTCTGGTTTAGAAAACCTGTTCATTGTAAAATCAATGCTTTTTATTGTTACTCTCACATCAGGTCATGTCCCTGAATTTTTCCAGGGTTAAAAATGTAACGATTGGCTTCATTCACTGCAGTGATTTAAGGTGTGTGGTTTTGAACACGCTTTTATGTATTAGAAAGGGCCCTTCACTCCGTCACATGGTCCATTTCTCCAGGCTGATGAGGATATTCACTATTTTTTTTGCAGTAAGTAAGTGTGAAGACATGCTTGTTATTTTAAACATTAAATAGTTATTAGGTTCAAACTAGAGTCATTATGACTCTCACACATTATTACTCTTACAAACACATACACACAAACTTATTACATGGTGTTATCCAAGGCCGGAATCTGGCAACTCTGACAAGAGCATTGATGTGATTTTGTTGCGGGCATTTTTCAAGATTTAATGAAGTTAAATAATTTATTTTGCTGCTGGATGTTACCCAGCTTGTTAGCAGAAGAAACAGCCTAATCTGGGAAGGGAAAGAATCACAATCTCGTGTCAGTGCTGAAACCGCCGTTTTTCAGAGCCTGAAAGGAAACACTTGCATGCGGCAGAACGTTTCACATCCCCCTTGTTCAGTTCTGACTTGCAGAGTCATCCTGCTTCTCAGAGGGCTTCAGAGCCAGAGCTGGCTTCCAATCAGAAACGCCCATCTTTGATCGTGTGCCGTTTCAGAACGTGAATCTCAAGTCAGCTGTGGAGCTGTGTTTTGATATGTTTAGCAAGACTTAAACAGAATCCATTTGAAAACTCTGCAGGAGTTATTTTCTAATAATCATGCACAGTGTTAACACATAACTTCCACCTCTTCCTAAAAATTTTGCAAGAATGCTACAGATCCCTGTGTCCTTGGAGGCGCTGGCTGCAGGGAAGAGGGTAAAAGGACCTCTGAGGTGGGACCAGTGAAGTGTGAACGGACTCTGATTTTGTTCTCTACTCTAAAGATTGATTTAGCTAATTTAAGGTAAAGGGAAGCTAATTATCTTGTGTTTAGGTTAATGTTAGAGTTTACATTGCATCCTGAAGTGTTAACCAAACTTTGGAATTAACATTTGTTAGCCTCTTATTGAACATTCACCAAATGTGTATACACACACACACACACACACACACACATATATATATATATATGGGTCATTGAATGTGGCTTTTATTCTGGATAATGGGTTATAGCAGAGCAGGGCTACTCCAGGGAAATGTTAGCACTGAGGAAAACAGGCAAAAGCATGAAAATACACGTTATCAAAGCCACAACATGCAAGAGGATAGTGGAAAAGCATAAAACACAAGTTGTCAGTGGCTGTTGAATTGATTCTGACTTCCCATGTGTGTCAGGGTAGAACCACACTCCACAGGGTCTTCAAGGCCGTGACCTTTCAGAAGCAGATCACCAGGCCTGTCTGCCCCTGGGTGGATTCAAACCGCCAACCTTTACGCTAGTAGTTGAACAATAACTGTTTGCGCCACCTTTGTTATTGTTGTTAGGTGCCGTCAAGTCATTTCCGACTCATAGCCACCCTATGTACAACAGAACAAAACACTGCCCAGGCCGGCAACATCCTCACAATTGTTATTATGCTTGAGCCCATTGTTGCAACCACTGTGTCACTCCATCCTGTTGAGGAGCTTCCTCTTTTTTGCTGGCCCTCCACCTCACCAAGCATGATGTCCTTCTCCAGGAACTGATCTCTCCTCACAACATGTCCAAAGTATGTGAGACGTAGTCTCGCCATCCTTGCTTCTAAGGAGCATTCTGGTTGCACTTCTTCCAAGACAGATTTATTCTTTCTTTTGACAGTCCATGGTATATTCAATATTCTTCCCCAACACCACAATTCACCAAAGAAGGCATCAATTCTTCTTTGGTCTTCCTTATTCATCATCCCGCTTTACCATGCATATGAGGCGATTGAAAACACCATGGCTTGGGTCAGGTGCACCTTAGTCTTCAAGGTGACATCTTTGCTTTTCAACACTTTACAGAGGTCTTTTGCAGCGGATTTGCCCAATGCAATGAGTCTTTTGATTTCCTGACTGCTGCTTCCATGGCTGTTGATTGTGGATCCAAGTAAAACGAAATCCTTGACAACTTCAATCTTTTCTCTGTTTATCATTAAGTCCCTTATTGGCCCAGTTGTGAGGATTTTTGTTTTCTTTATGTTGAAGTGTTATCCATACTGAAGGCTGTGGTCTTTGATCTTCATCAGTTTTCAAGCACTCTTCACTTTCAGCAAGCAAGGTTGTGTCATCTGCATATCTTAGGTAATTAGTGAGTCTTCCTCCAATCCTGATGCCCTATTCTTCTTCATATAGTCCAGCTTCTTGGATTATTTGCTCAGCATACAGATTGAATAAGTATGGTGAAATGATATGACCCTGACACACACCTTTCCTGACTTTAAACCACACAGTATCTTCTTGTTCTGTTCAAACGACTGCCTCTTGATCTATGTACAGGTTCCTCATGAGCACAATTAAGTGTTCTGGAATTCCCATTCTTCGCAATGTTATCCATAATTCGTTATGATCTACACAATCGAATGCCTTTGCATAGACAATAAAACACAAGTAAACATCTTTCTGGTATTCTGTGCTTTCAGCCAAGATCCATCTGACATCAGCAATGATATCCCTGGTTCCATGCCCTCTTCTGAATCTGGCTTGAATTTCTGGCAGTTCCCTGTCAATATACTGCTACGGTCACTTTTGAATGATCTTCAGCAAAATTTTACTTGCATGTGGTATCAATGATACTGTTCTATAATTTCCACATTATGTTGTATCACATTCCTTGGGAATAGGCATAAATACAGATCTCTTCCAGTTGGTAGGCCTGGTAGCTGTCTTCCAAATTTCTTGGCATAGATGAATGAGGGAGCACTTCCAGTGCTGCATCCGTTTGTTGAAGTAACTCAATCGATATTCCGTCAATTCCTGGAGCTTTGCTTTTTGCCAATGCTTTCAGTGCAGCTTAGACTTCTTCCTTCAGTATCATGGGTTCCTGATCATATGCTACCTCCTGAATGGTTGAACGTCGACCAATTCTTTTTGGTATGGTGACTCTGTGTATTCCTTCCATCTTCTTTTAATGCTTCCTACGTCATTTAATATTTTCCCTGTAGAATCCTTCAGTATTGCAACTCGAAGCTTGAATATTTTCTTCAGTTCTTTCAGCTTGAGAAATGCTGAGCATATTCTTCCATTTTGGTTTTCTATCTACAGCTCTTTGCACGTCATTATAATCTTTTAGTTTGCCTTTTTGTGCCGCCCTTTGAAATCTTCTATTCAGCTCTTTTACTTCATCATTTCTTCCTTTTGCTTTAGCTACTCAGAGTTCAAGAGAAAGTTTCAGAGGCTCTTCTGACATCCATTTTAGACTTTTCTTTCTTTTCTGTCTTTTTAATGACCCCTTGCTTTCTTCATGTATGATGTCCTTGATGTCATTCCACAACTCATCTGGTCTTTGGTCATTAGTGTTCAACGTGTCAAATCTATTCTTCAGATGGTCTCTAAATTCAGGTGAGATATACTCAAAGTTGTACTTTGGCTCTCGTGGACGTGTTCTAATTTTCTTCAGCTTCAACTTCAACTTCAATTTGCGTACGAGCAATTGATGATCTGTTCCACAGTCGGCCCCTGGCCTTATTCTGACTGATGATTGTGAGCTTTTCCATCTTCTCTTTCCACAAACGTAGTCAATTTCGATTCCTGTGTATTCCATCTGGCGAGGTCCGTGTGTATAGTCGCTGTTTCCGTTGGTGAAAAAAGGTATTTACAATGAAGAAGTCGTTGGCCTTGCAAAATTCTATCATGCGATCTCCAGCATGGTTTCTATCACCAAGGCAATACTTTCCAGATACCGATCCTTCTTCTTTGTCTCCAACTTTTGCATTACAGTCACTAGTAATTATCAGTGCATCCTGATTGCATGTTTGATCAATTTCAGACTGCAGAAGCTGGTAAAAATCTTCAATTTCTTCATCTGTGGACTTAGTGGTTGGTGTGTAAACTTGAATAATAGTCGTATTAACTGGTCATCCTTGTAGGTGTATGGATATTATCATATCATTGACAGCGTTGTACTTCAGGATAGTGCTTGAAATGTTCTTTTTGACAATGAATGCAATACCATTCCTCTTCAATTTATCATTCCTGGCGTAGTAGACGATATGATTGTCCGATTCAAAATGGCTAATACCAGTCCATTTCAGCTCACTAATGCCTAGGATATCAATGTTTATACATTCCATTTCATTTTTGATGATTTCTAATTTTCCTAGATTCGTATTTCTTACATTCCATGTTCCGATTACTAATGGATGTTTGCAGGTGTTTCTTCTCATTTTGAGTCGTGCCACATCAGCAAATGAAGGTACCGAAAGCGGATTCCATCCATGTCAGTAAGGTCGACTCTACTTTGAAGAGGTAGCTCTTCCGGAGTCATATTTTGAGTGCCTTCCAACCTGAGGAAGCCTTGTGACATAGTGGTTAATTGCTACATCTGCTAACTGAAAGGTAGGCAGTTTGAATCCACCAGATGCTTCTTGGAAACTCTATGGGACAATTCTGCTCTGTCGCGTAGAGTCAGTATGAGTCGGAATCTTCTCAGTGGCAATGGGTTTGGTTTTTTCCAACCTGAGGGGCTCATCTTCTGGCACTATATCAGACAGTGTTCCACTGCTATTCATAATGTTTCCACCAGCTAATTCTTTTCAGAAGTAAACCACCAGGCCCCTCTTAGTCTGTCTTAGTCTGGAAGCTCACCTGAAACCTGTTCGCCATGGGTGACCCTGCTGGTATTTGAATACCGGTGGCATACCTTCCAGCATCACAGAAACGAGCAGGCCCCCTCAGTACTGACAGACGTATAAGGGATCCCACATTTAGACAAGTGTTAAAGAGCATGCTGCTATTAAAGGCCAGGTACACACCAGAGGTTAGAAATTGAGGTAGCTAATCCATAGTGTAAAAAGAAGTCAGGTACTAGAAGTCAGGCACGCAAAGTTCTGAAAGCCAGATAGCAGGTAGGTCCGCATAAGGCCTGAGTGAATACAGCAGGGAATAGAACTCTGATTCTGAGGCAAGGTCTCATACACACTCCTTTCTGAGATGAGAAATCTACTCAGTGTCGGTGTTTACTTAGCTGCCTGTAGACCTACAATCCCCTACATAAATTTTGTTACCAGAATAAATTGAGTTATGCATTATGGTTGTTCCCTGTGAATTCCTGAACTCAGTTCTCCTCCCTGGCTGGTAGCAAACGGACAAATTTAAACAGTGTAGAGACAGCTGACAGGAGTTTAAAAAGTCAAGAGGTAAGCACTCCATCCATGCCTCAGAGGCAGAGCCAAAGTCCTGAGTGCTTGATGTGCCTGCACCTGAGGAGGCTGCTATGGGGATGTTATCATCGCTGGGGTCAGTGGTGTCCTTCACAGAACCTGAGTTTCAAAGTCCACAGGCAGCACGATTAGAAGGACTTTCCTTGACTAGTGCACGTTTATAAGGCAGCTGCTTAACTGATTGCATTGCGTGTGGCTGGTCACCTCTGAAGACCTGGGTAGGGAGGGACCATGTCACTGGTGCCCAGTGCTTTCTCACTAAGGAGGAGGGGATTGGACAACAGTGCTGAGCACAAGAGGAGATGCAGGGAGAGATCTCTGCCTGTGTATGTGGACAGTATGGCTGTGTCCATCTGTCACTGCAGGCCCGTGGTTAGAGCAGGCTCACGCTCAGATTTCCAGGTGAGATGTGTTGAGCACTAGGGAAAGGGCAGGAGTTATCAGAGGTGAAAAGAAATGAAGAAAGGTGAGGGAGGGGAACTAATCCAGCATGCAGAAATCTAAAACACGAGGAAGGTTCCCAAATCCAGGGTATAAGACAACCTAGGGGGTCATCTTCCAGCACTATATTAGACAATGCTCTGTTGTGATTCATAGGGTTTTCACCGGCTACTTTTCAGAAGTAGATGGCCAGGACTTTCTTCCTAGTCTGTCTTAGTCTGGAAGCTCCACGGAAGCCTGTCCACCACGGGGGAACCTGCTGGTATTTGCTATACCAGTGGCATAGCTTCCAGAATTATAGCAACACACAAGCCACCACAGTACATCAAACTGACAGAAGGGTGGTAGGATCTTAGCTGTACAGATGATTAATTTCTACCTCGAGTTGTTATACCTGTGTAACCACCACCCAAGGAGCCTGGTGGCGCAGTGGTTAAGCGTTTGGCTGCTAACTGAAAGGTCAGTGGTTCAAACTCATCAGCCACTCTGCAGGAGAAAGATGTGGCAGTCTGTTTCCATAAAGATTACAGCCTTTTTTACAATAAAAAATAAATAAATAAAGATTACAGCCTTGGAAACTCTATGGACAGTTGTACTCTGTCGTGTAGGGTCGCTGTGAGTTGGAATCGACTTGACGGCAACGGGTTTGGTTTTGGAACCATTACCCAGATCAAGATTTAAAACAATTACATCACCCCCCAAAAAATTTCCCCGTGTTCCTTCCCAGTCAATAGTCTCCTTCCCCAGAGCTAACTGGCATTCTGACTTTTGTCACCGTGGATCTGTTTTGCCTCTTCTTGAACGTCTTATAAATAGAACCCTACTGTGTGCAGTCTTTAGTTTTGCCTTATTTCCCTCGGTGGGTTTTTAAGATCCCCCCATGTTGGTGCGTGTATTGTCGTTTTGTTCTTTTTACTTGCTGAGTAGTGTTCCATTGTGAGATCCCTGAGTGACACAGACAGTTTGCACTTATCTACTCACCTAATGGTTGGCAGTTCGAGCCCACCCAGAGGTGCCACAGAGAAAAGCCCTGGCAGTCTGCTTCCATAAGGATCAGCCAAGAAAACCTTACGAGCAGTTCTACTCTGTAACACAGGGGGTTGCCACGAGTCAGAATTAGTTTCATAGCAACAGGTTTTACTCCGGTGTATGGCTACACTATAATTTGTTTATCCATTCACCAGTTGACGGCCATTTGCGTTTGTTTCCAGGTTTTGGCAAATATAAATAAAGCTGTTATAAACATTCGTGTATACATGGTGTTGGGAACATATGCACTCAGTTCTCTTGGGTAAATACCTAGGGGTGAAATTACTGGGTCACAATGTAGGTGTGTGTTAAGCTTTGGTAGATACTGCTGTTGTGAGGTACCGTCGAGTCAATTTTCAACTCATAGTGACCCCACATGACAGAGTAGAACTGCCCCATAGGGTTTTCTAGGCTGTAATCTTTACAGGAGAAAATCTTCAGGTCTGTGTCCCACGGAGCCACTGGATAGTTTGGAACTGCCAACCTTTCAGTTAGTGCCAAACACTTAACCACTGTGCTACCAGGACTCTTTTTAGTAGATATAGCAGACATTCAATGGATGCTGTTTGTTAGAATAAATGAGTGAATGAATAAATAAATGACATTTTAGTGCTACAGTTAACTTTTAGACACTAACATAGTCATCTATGAATTTTGGGTAAAGAAAGGGTTTATTGGAAATTTAGACAGGGTAGCGATGGTCCTGGAGCACAGCATGTGACTTTAAGGGGCCAGAAGGAAGAGAGAATCCCAGAGAGAGGCAGGTAAGAGCCAGAAGAGATGGGCTGGGAGGGGGTTCACAAAGTCCTAGGGACAGGGGCTGACCACAGGCCCATGACCGGCCCACGTGTCTGTGCCCAGAGCCCTACACCACAGCCCACAAAGAGAGCAGTGCAGTACATGGGATTCTTGTCATGTTCCTAATTGGTTGCTTTCACCTTGGGAGTCTTTAGTCATAAAACATTTAGCTGCCAAAACATTACCAATTCAGCCATATGGATAATGTATCAGCGATGTAATCCACAATTAGTGCAGCTGTCAGTCAAGAGCGGCCCTTTGGAGCACAGCCAACCCAGAGCCCTGCCTCCTCCCTCGCTGCTTGGGTGTCCCCTGCAGACCCAACCTTAGACACCCAGCCTTCTCTGAGCACCATGGGGCCTGCCCCCAAATCCCCCACTAACGACTACATTAGCCACAGTGCCGGCAGCCCCGTCCCCAACCCTGCACTGTACTGTAGTGTCTCCAGCACATCGACAGGGAATTGTAGGAGGAGTAAAGGGTCACCTCTCTGGTGGGCGGGAGCAGGAGACAGGAGGCCAGGTCCCCATCTCCCCAAACCTCTCTGCTTTGCTTTTGCATGTGGTTGGTTCTGCCAATAGCATGTCCCTGCCCTTCTGGCTTTGCTATGAGGCTCAAGTTCAAGATCCTTAACCTGCCCTACCATGCCCCTTCTGACCTCCAGGCCTTTGCCCCTTGCTCACTTCATTCTGGCCACATCGGCCTTCTCTCTGCCCTTCCACATCCTAAGTTCCTGGGGCTTTTGCAAACATGGCCCCAGCCTGCTCAGTCCACCCTCTGACCTTGCCCTCTGGCTAATTCCCACTAATTCCTTCATCTCAACAAAATGTTGTTCCTGACTCTCCAGTCTAGATGAGGTCCCCCTCAGGGACTCATGTACTTTTCTAGTTCTTATGACACTCGAAACTGTGAAAGTCACTTGCGTGGCACTTGGTTGATATCTGCTCGCCCGTGGGAATATAAACCACACGTGGACCAAGTCTGGGATTTTTCAGGACTCGGGCCCCACTCACCGTAGGCACAGTCTAAACCTAAGGCATTGGGAGAGGGAACAAACGGTGTCTACTCATCCTTGTTTCTTTCATTATGGCCTTCACCTTAAGCTACAGTGACTGTCATCATCGTCATCATCATCATCATCATCATCATCAACGTCATCATCATCAACATCATCATCATCAACATCATCAACATCATCATCATCATCATCATCATCATCAACATCATCATCATCAACATCATCATCGTCATCATCATCAACGTCATCATCATCAACGTCATCATCATCAACGACATCATCATCATCATCATCATCAACATCATCATCATCATCATCATCATCATCATCATCAACATCATCATCATCATCATCATCATCATCATCATCATCAACATCATCATCATCATCATCATCATCAACATCATCATCATCATCATCATCATCAACATCAACATCATCATCATCATCATCACTATCATCATCATCATCATCATCATCATCATCCTCATCCTCATCCTCATCCTCCTCATCATCATCATGATGAATGGCCTGAAATCTTCACTTGTAGGATCTGAAGTGTTCAAACTCACTGAAAAAAAATCCTAGGTTTTCCCCTTCCCTGGTGGAAAACAGAAAAATAATAACAAGACATTTCACTCAAGCACTGGAGGTGAATTAAAATTAGCCATTTAACCTTTGGGTCCAGCTTTCAGTTCTTATGTTGAAATGAGCAGGAGTCCTTTGTCAGGTGGTTCTCAAACAGAGTTAGCTCTGACTTGGTCAAAGTCTAATTATCTGCTTTCCTTTCTTCTGCTGTATCATCCATCTCTCGGTGATATTTGTTAAAATTCCTACCCCCCGGAGGGCCTGTGCGATGATCACAGAGCCTTCAGTTCTCCAAAGTACGCCTGAAGCCCGCAGCACATCCAGGCAGGAGGGAGCCCCATGAGGACTAACTCTTGTACCCCCTCCTAGGTTTTCCTGCTCCAGCACTAGACTATGGACGGGCTTTTGTCTCCGCAGTTCAGTGCAGCTCTGGACACAGCCCAGCATGGGCTTCAGTCCCCGCTTTGCCACTTACTGGTTGTGTGACCTACAGTAAGGTGCTTTATCTCACCAAGCCTCGCCTCGCCCTCTGGGTGGTATGTGTTTATAAAAACTATGAGCCACGACACTTAGTTAAAATTTCTGTACCCGAGTTTCCTCATCTGTAAAATGGGGATAACAATAGTACCTATTTCATGGGGTTGTTTATCCATTTCATCAGTTTGTTTATCCATTCACCAGTTGACGGCCATTTGCGTTTGTTTCCAGGTTTTGGCAAATATAAATAAAGCTGTTATAAGCATTCATGTGTACATGGTGTTGGGAACATATGCACTCAGTTCTCTTGGGTAAATACCTAGGGGTGCAATTACTGGGTCACAATGTAGGTGTGTGTTAAGCTTTGGTAGTCAGTATGTGAAAACTCCAGGACGGTTTTTGGCACATAGTAACTTCTAAAACTGTATTAGGATGATGACAATGACAACGACTTTATAGTGGTTAAGAGTCTGACTTTGGAAGTAAACCTCAGAATACCGGATGCATGACCCTGAGGACGTTTCTCCCTCGCTTTAAGGTTTCCTCATCTGTAAAATGGGATAATAATAATATCTCCCTTGGAGGGTGATTGTGAGATTAAAATGCTCAGTTTCAGCCCTGGCATACGGTAAGTGGTCAAAAAATGGTAATTACTGTTATTGTAGAATCACTCTTGTTACAATACTTCAAAGGCTTCTTAAACTTGGGACCTTGCAGAGATGTCAAAAGGATCACTTTCCAAACTGAAGATGGTGGGCGACTCACAAGCCAGTTACAGACGATGACCCGTAAGGAGATGCCATGTGTCTGCTGTTGGCCTCTGGTTCCTCTGAAGACTCAGCACCTCAGCCAGGAGTGGTGGGTCCGGGCCTGGTGGCCTTGGTGGCTCTGCAGAGGAGCCCTCTGTCCAGACTGAGTGACCCCTGGCCTGCGTGGCACCTCTGCTCTATCAGCAGAGCCCTCTCCCTTCTGTGGGGGGTAGGGCGTCCTGAGTCTGTCCTGAAAACCAATACCCCATCTGAGTCGTAACCAGACACTCCTGAGCCTGTTAAATCTTCCCCAACAGCAGTCCCTGGAACAGCTCAAGGTCGCTCGGTGCTGCTTGTCACTGCTCGGCTACTTCGTGTCCTTTATCAGGAGCAGCAGCATCTCATCTGGTTTTCCTGCAGCCTGTTAGGGAGGCCCCAAACCCACTGCCATTGAGTGGCTGGTGGTTTCAAACGGCCGACCTTTCCATTAGCAGTCGATGGCTTTAACCACTGCCTGCCACCAGGGCTGGGTACAAATGATTAATGAACTCGGCTGCTAACTGAAAGGTTGAAAGTTCAAGTCCACCCAGACGCACCTCGGAAGAAAGGCCTGGCAATCTATGTCTGGAAAACCAGTCATTGAAAACTCTATGAAGCACAATTCTACTCTGAGACAAATAGGGTCGCCATGTGTTGGAATCAAGTCACAACACCTGGTTTTTATAAGTGAGGTGACTGAAGCCCCGGGGCATCCTCTGCTCAGGGACCACCAGGGGTTAAGCGGAGGACCTGAGCCTCAGCCCAGTCTTTCTACCTTTCTTTCCCGAGACCCTGCGTGGCATGGCCCCGGCTGCCTGCTACAAACACAGCTCACAGGACGCTGCCCCTCCCGCTTGGTGACTGCCGAGCTCCGCCCACCCTGGCCTCCTGCCTGCTCCTCAGACAAACCAGCCCTTTCCTGCCTCTGAGCCTTTCACTCCCGCTTTCCCTCTGCGTGGAAAGAGCTTCCGTATCGCTGCGTCTCTGAGCAGATGCCGCCGCCTCCCAGAGGCCTTCCTTGGTTCTCTAAAGCAGTGTTCACCAGTCGCTCTTTGCTTCATCAGCATGTCCGATGCCCTTATGTAAGTCCCTTATCCCAGTCATCTGTATTTGTTTATCTGTCTCCCTCACTGAGGCAGGGCCTAGAGGTTGCGTTTATAGCGGCAGCCCCAGCTCTTGTCGCGGGGCCCCATCCTCAGAGCAGGCAGCTGGCGCTGAACTAATGCCCAGAGGGCTCTCCGGGCCCCTGCAGCTCTGCCCTCCCAGGGGTGAGGAGACCATACAGACAAGGGAATATACCCACCCAGAGCCCACCGCCTCCCTTCTAAGCTGTGCTGTGGGTACCCAGGAGCCTGGAATTCCCTGTCCAAATGGCCCCATGCCCACCAGGGCCTGTATGAGCCTCTGGTCTCCTGAGGCAGATCATACCACCACTGTGAGACCCCCAGGACCAAGGTGTGGCCAAGTAGTGCCGTATGTAGGTGATGCTCCTCAGAATGCTGGGCATGGAGACGGGGAGTGGGGACTGCAGGTTGAGGGCTAGGGCTTCGGAGCCAGGTGGAAGGTACCACGTTTTAATGCAGAACTTAAAGGAGCTCTAGAATTATATATTTGAATCTGGTCTTCCAGGTCACTATGAAGGTATATCACTGAACGGTTTGTGGTTTGGTTTATAACTTTAAATTAGACTTATAGCATAGAACCAAAATCAAACTTGTTATTGTGTAGAGTTGATTCTAACTCATGGTGACCCCGCGTGTGTTTGTTAGAGTAGAATTTTGCGCCATAGCATTTTCAATGGCTGATTTTTCAGAAGATCACCAGGCCTTTCTTCCAAGGTGCTTCTGGGTAGACTTGAACAGCCAACCTTTTGGTTAGAGCCGTGCACTTACCTACTTGTGCTATCCAGGGACTACAGACATATGCTATATGGGCCTTCAATTATCCCCTTGCCCAGAGCCCCACAAACGTTTAGGGCAGGCCTACCACCATATAGTAGGCAACCACTAAATACTGGCTGTATAAATGAATGAATGAATAAACTGTAAACTATGGGCTTACACCAGAGCTGAAACAGTGGCAGCTTGGAGGAAGGTTCCACAGGCCACAAAGCGAACCTCTCAGTCCGTCTAAATATGCACAATCCCTGCAGTGAGCTTGTGCCTTGACGGGAAGGGGGGCAGATCAGGCTGCCAAGGATTGCACAGGACAGGCAGTCTCAGCTGAGATCAAATAACTGTAGCCAAATTAACCAGCCATTTTGTAACATGGCTTGGAAGGTGGCTGTCATGGATTGAACTGTGTCCCCCAAAATATGTGTCAACTTGGTTAGGCCATGATTCCCAGTATTGTGTGGTTGTCCTCCATGTTGTGATCTTCCTGTGTTTTAAATCATAATCTCTACCTGTGGTTAAAGAGGATTATGGGGGGATAAAACACCCTTACCCAGGTCACATCCCTGATCCAATGTAAAGGGAGTTTCCCTGGGGTGTGGCCTGCACCACTTTTTATCTTACAAGAGATAAATGGAAAGGGAAGCGAGCAGAGAGTGGGGGGACCTCATACCTCCAGGAAAGCAGCGCCAGGAGCACAGTGTGTTCTTTGGACCCAGGGTTCCTGCACAGAGAAGCTCCTAGTCCAGGGGAAGATTAAACAGAAGGACCTTCCTCCGGAGCCGGCAGAGAGAGAAAGCCTTCCCCCGGAGCTGGCGCCCTGAATTTGGTCTTGTAGCCTCCTAGACTGTGAGACAATGGCCTTGTGTTTGTTGAAGCCATCCACTTGTGCTACTTCCATTACAGCGGCACTAGATGGCAGAGATGGTGGCTTTGAGCTTTTCCATGGATGTAATCCCCCACCCCCCCATCGCCTGCACGTGTGTTTCAAGTAAGGCCTTAAGGAACAGCATGGCAGCTAGCAGCCCCATCCCATTTTTCTAGTAACAGTGGAGCTTGTGGGTAAGCACCAGCAAGATAATATATTAACAAAAGAAGAGAAAAGAGTTAATTCCATAAAATGCAGTCACTGCTAAGTCAACTCCTTTGAAAACATTTTAGAGATTTTAAGGTCACGAATTAATGGTCTGCTTACTTCAAAGGAATCGATTTATTTCTTCAGTGTTAATTTTCAGAATCAATCATTTCGTGTCACCTAGAGAACTTCAGAAATTGAACTTTGAGAGCACATTACCGTAAAACACTCATTGGTCTTTGTATGACTTCCAGCCACTACAAGTCTTTTCCACAGAAATCCCAAAGACAGTTGATTTCTTCTTGCTTTGCACTAAGTACCATAGCTGGTGATGATGTGGTCCTGCAGGGGTGTCCTAAATAAGGAGCAGCAAGGCAAAGGGCCTGTAGGGATCCATTCAGACCAAGACACTTCCAGAGAGGACTGATGGGCCAGCCTGTGCTGGGAGCTGGCTGGAGCCTCCAGTGAAAGGGAGCAGTGCCAGCCAAGTCAGGAAATGCAGAGAATCGCTGCCTTTCCCTCTGCTGGCTGAGTTATTTCTGCAAGATGGGTTTGTTTTGGGTCCTGAATTATTTAAAGGCTTATGATGAAAAGTTGGAGAGCAATAATGAGGCAAGCGTATCTTTGGTCACATTCCTTAGTCTGCGATGTAAAAACATCTAGTCAATTTAACCCAAAGGCTGTTGCTATCGTCCCAGTGCTGCACCTAGGAGGCTGGGTGGCCTCAGGCAAGTCACTCCACCTCCCAAGCTTCAGTCTGGACGACGATCTGTGAGTCTGTTTCCAATGGTTATTGTTGTTGTTAGGTGCTCTTGAGTCAATTCTGACTCCTAGTGACCCCATGTGACAGTAGAACTGCCCCACAGGGTTTTCTAGGCTATAATCTTTACAGGGGCAGATCACCAGGTCTTTCTTCCACAGAGCCACCAGGTGGGTTCAAACGGCCAACCTATCGGTTAGCAGCCGAGTGCTTAACCATGGAGCCACCAGGGGTCCTTTGTCTCCAATGGTACCAGTCTGCAAAAGCCCCACGGTAATCATCACCACCAGAGACTTGACCAGCTGTTTGGCATCAGAAGACAAAACCTCCTGGTGAATGAGCAGCACTTACCGTTGGGCTTCTTGGCAGCCGCACACCCAGCTAAATAGCACCGGGAGCAGATTAGAAAGGAGGCTTTGGGTAGAGAAAGTCCCGAGCATCCTATTTACTGAAAAGTTAAATTACACACTCATCCCAAATTGAATTTCAAGCTGAGCATCGTTACTGGAGTGGAGGAGAAACAGCTGTAGTAAAAGGCTACCTGCTCTCCCCAACCTTCAGTGCTAACTGGATCAAGGTTAAATTCTCCCACACAACCACCTATCTCACACTGTGTTTAACTGGACGTGGTGGGAGATTGAGCAGGGGCTACCCTTGCTTGCTGGGGCTCTTACTTACCCTTATATTTATCTGGTTATCCATCCTACTCCCAACTCTTCACTGAACTACAGATTTGACCTTGAGCAAATCTTGGTCTGTGATCACTGAGGTCTGCCTACTTCAAACAGTTCATAATTCCATCCTTTGCTCCTTATAAGAGTCAGGACAAAATTAGCCCTCAGGCCAACCTTCAGAGTAGTGGCTCCTGACCGTGGTTGCCTAGTGGAATTACCTGATGATCCTTGAAAATTACTGACATTGGGTCCCACCACAGATTCTGATGTTATTGGTCTGGATAGGGCCTGGGCTTTGATTTTATAAACTCCCCCAGGATACTAATGGACATCTGGCTGAGAAGCCCTGTTCCAGAGGGAGAGCTCCGTGATTGTGTGGCAGATACTGAGTTAGCCACCCCAAAGCACTCACACCAGTTTCCCTTGTCTTCTCACGCACACCAGCAAAACCCAAACCTGGCGCCACTGAGTCGATTCCAACTCATAGCCACTCTGTAGGACAGAGTAGAGCAGCCCCAAGGTTTCCAAGGTTGTAATTTTTACAGAAGCAGACTGCCACATCTTTCTCTAGGGTGCAGCTGGCAGGTTCAAACTGCCAACCTTTAGGTTAGCAGCAGAGTGCTTAACCACTGCACCACCAGGGCTCCTTGTTTTCTCATACAAAGGACAGAAAACCAAGACACTTACCTCCCCAGACTTGTCGGCAGCTGAGAGGGCTCTATGAGCCAGTTCTGACCCATGAGATAAGTGGAATTCACTGGGTGGAGATCCCAGGAGAGCTTTTAAAAGGAAGCTGACTTGATTGGCATGCCCTTTGGTCTCTTGCCCTTTGATTTTCTTGTTCTTCCTGCCTGTAATATCCATGTCATGCCTGTGGCTATGTCAGCCATCTTACAGCCAAGCCACATGCTGAAGACGGTAGACCAGGAGGAGAACAGCCTGGACCCTGGGGACATGATGGACCTATGGCACCTGCCCTGCTGCCTAGACCGGAACTCCTTGGTGCATGAGATAAAAACTCCCCTTGTTCTTTTCAGCCACTGCCGGTCACACTTCCTGTCACATGCAGCCCCAAAAGACCCTGAAATGATACAGACCATGAAAGGTGTTAACAAGAAACACTTCACCCTCTCAAGGTCTTAAAAGAGGCTTACTGCATGGGTCCAAAGTAAGAGACAACTTCTTTAGTTTACAAGTGGCCGTTTCACTATGCCACTTTTACATTAAATCAGGAGAAGCTATGCTTTTGATTCCTGCAAGGGGCTCCCCAAAGGGCCTACACTTTGACAGAACCACCTGGAGCCCAGCTGCCTGGGTAAGGTTAGGGCACTTTGCAAACTGTACTCATAGTTACCCTCTTGACCCCAGACAGCCCCTGCCAAAGCTGGTTGGATAAAAGGCCTAGTATGCTCAAGGGTAAAAAGCTCCAAGGAGAGTTATCCAGACGGGAGCTCAATACACTCGAGGGGCTTTCTAAGAAGATGTTGTCTCGAGGCCGTGATCCTGGCAGTCATTTATAACCAGCTCCGAAAGCCTGTGTTGCCAAGGAGGGATGGAGCAGCTACTCTTGCTGCCTTGGCTTCCCTACCTCTCCTCAGTCTCCTTTCTAGACCCCTCCTTGCCCACACACGGGGAAGAGAGTAGGTGTTACGTTTGGTGATGCCTACCTCTCCTGCACCTAGCAGACCATCTGGCAAGTAGTAGCTACTCACTAAATGTTTGCTAGGTGAGTGAACACTCATCCTGAAACTCATCTATCTGCACACCAGCCTCCTCTTCCTGTGCGCACAAGTGGGAAATCTAATCTGTTCTCATCACTGCGTCATGTTTTCTTCTCTTGTTCCCATCTCCAGGTCACCCTGCTGCCATTACCACCTCTATCCTGATGCTGGTGTTAAGAAAGAGAAGTGGGGCAGCAGCTGGAGAGACACACGTACAGGCCGAGGGTGTGATTTTTGCTTTTAAGGATGTTTGTGTGCTGATGGCAGTAATTGAGTAAAGAGGCAGAGATAGAACCTTCAGGAAAGAGAGTGGAGAAACAAAGGGACAAAGTCCTTGAGAAGGTCCTTGGGAAGGGCCCTGAGTCAGGACACAAGAGGTGGGGTTGGGCTTTGAGGGACGGAAGGGCACTGCCTTTACTGAATCAGGAAGGAAGACAGACCCAGCAGCAGTAGACTTGTAACTTGGGCTTGTGTTTTCCTGATGAACTAGATGGCGAAACTGTCTGAGAGTAACAATGGAGGCAAGGGTGTGGAAGGTTGAGAAGGAACAGCAGGTGTAAGCCCACCATGACTCTCTCCGTCTTTTCCTTTTTTCTTTCATGGGCGACTATAGCCTGATGGCAGGCTTGTGATGACCAGTGTAATGATTGACCTTAGCCTCCTTGGCCTAGTTATGAGATCTGATAAATCCATCAAATTGCCCTAATTTTATAATACCAACTCATGCAGAGAATGGGCGTATAGTAATTTTCTTATACTAGATCAAAGTAAGTTCCTGCAACTTTTCCCCTGTACCTCAGCATCACCCATTCTTACCCTTTTCCTGGTGACGGCAGACAGAAAGAGAGGCAAAGAGTCTGATTTGGGCTATAGTAGATGAAATTTGGGAAATTCAATGGAGTCAAAATAAAGCCACCCAGATCCTGAAATACGATCATGGAGAGAAGCAAAGATTTAGTAAGTAGTTCTGAGACCTTTGGACATCCACGGGCTCCTTAAAGCTTCTAGTGTTTCTACAAGACTTATGTTGTTAGATGCTGTCGAGTCCCTTCCAACTCAGCAACCCAACGTACAACAGAGCAAAACATTGCCTGGTCTTGTGCCATCATGACAACTGTTGTTATGCTTGAGCCCACTGTTGCAGCCACTGAGTCTATCCATCTCTTTGAGGGTCTTCATCTTTTTCAATGACCCTCTACTTTACCAAGCATGATGTCCTTCTCCAGGGACTGAGCCCTTCTGATAACATGTCCAAAATATTTGAGATGTAGTCTCTCCATCCTGGCTTCTAAGGAGCATTTCTGGCTGTTTTTCTTATAGTAGAAACAATAATCTTAACAACTCAAGATTATTGTAACTTTCTCTTAGTCAATTTCAGTCTATTCTATACAATGACATTAATAGAGATATCCTAAATATGGGGGTGGGTGTCTAGGGAGTTGGGAAGAAACTACAGCAGGTGGGGAGTAAACCTTTTCCTTAGTTTGGATCCTATGAAATTCTCAAGGACTCCCCCCAGCACACAGCCAGGCAGTCCACACCAGTCAAGGAAACAGGGTCATTTCCAAAGAGGGAGTAAGTAGGAATTGTACACCATCTTCCTGGAACCAAAAATGGGAAGGTCCTGAACACCCATCTAGTCCTGGAAGACCATGGTTCTTGGCTTCAATTGTAGCCCAGAGAGAAGGCAGTGAAGCTCATAACCTTGTGTGCAGAGTTGAGAGGAAACACGGAGGAAGATTTGTTCAAGAGAACCCCATCTCTATCCCCTGACCCACCATAATTCCCATCTTTCTCCTTTGTTCACCTCCTCCCAGTGGAGTCTTTACCCTACAGCACCTCACAGTCAGGGCTTCTACATCTTCTTCCTTTTCCTTAAAGTGATCCCGCAGGAAAATCTAGATAACTATTTATGAATGCAAGTTTCAAATATTTGACCTTGTCTCTTCTGCTGTCAAAGTGACCAACAGTCTGAGCACTAGAGATTTAGAGTTTCCCTGAAATAGCATCTTTTGATGGGTGCCTTTTGCAAGACACTGACTTTAACATTAAGGAATTTACCCACACGAGAAGACTGCTATTTATTGAGATTAATGAGTTGTCGTGTTCTCATGATGGGAAAGGGATAGATAATTTTACAAACCATATTCATTCTTTTCTACTGAAATACAAAGTTATGGTCCCAAAGCAGTGGCTGGCCAGAGTATGGGGCTCAGTGGCTTTTGGAAGAAACAGCACATTTATTTTTAAAGGAAAAATAAAAAGAGATATGTTGGAGTGGAGGAGGTGGTTACGCTGAGAAAATTTGTCTAGAGTGGCCGGACATGGGAAATACCTGAGTTCATTTGGTAGGGAGCATCCAGTGCTTCCAGGGTGATGGGAGAATTCTCATGAACTCAAATGTATAAAAATAAAATGAAAGCAAGAGCAGGAGAAAGTAGAGAGAAAATAACAAAGGATGCCGAGACTCCAAACATGTATGCCCTTGGGTCACATTCTCCACCACTGGGCATCTAAGCACCCCTCCCTAGTACGCCTTTGGCTCTCCAATGATTTCCAATGAATTGTGGCTGGAGTCCTAACAGATCTTGTCAAATGGTCTTCAATCAGGATCATGATGAAAGACAAGCCAAGAACCCCATTTGCTGTTACTCTATTTGGAGTTCCTCCACATTAGCCCAGCGTTCCATTAATGCCATTGACTTTAGACTTCTGGATGACAAATGCAAGAAAGAAATGATTCTGTTATCAAGCATCCTAAATAGCTCCTTGTTATCATCACCAAGATCTGAAATTACGTGCTGTCCCATTTGTGAGCTCATTAATCTGTTTTCTGGTGGGAGATCTACAATTACAAAGAGCTATTCAGTGGAGGTCTGTAATAATGGCCACCCAACTGTAGCATCACCCAGCCGCAGGCACACTTGCTGAGTGGAATGGAGTGGTGGGGGGAGGACAGGCAACAGAGGGCTTGAGCTAATCAAAGTACAAGTCTTATTTAGAGTTTATTGCTATGTTGGTAAATGTAGTGCAGCTTTTCCTAGTATGATGACTGTTTATTTATTGATTTTTCAAGAAGGCTTTCAATATTGTGGTTTGTTTGTCATGGAGGTTTGAGTTGTTGAAGGTTGACCTCAAACTTGATGTAATTAACTGGTTTTAGTTTTCTCTGTTTAATTGATGTTGAATTGCAGACAAAAAAGTATGTGTGTATGTGTGTATGTGTGCATTAGTTGGACATTGCTTCTGGCTTTGGAGATTTCTGGTTACTCAACAATTACTTTCTAAATGTTAGCCCTGCTCTGAGTATTAGCTTTATGGTGTTTACTCTGCCATTATGCCTGATCAACAGCTGTGCGGAAACTCATTTTAATCATATTTTTCCCGAATATAAATTAGCAGATGAAGGATAATTACCAAATAGCTCTAGAGTTCTGATTGGCTGCTTCTTGTCTAACATTGCTAAAAATGAAGACTTAAAGAAAATGTAAAACTTTTATATTTCACTTTTTAAATAAAGTACGAACCTGGAGGCTGGGGGTGAGTTGCCCTTTTCTCTACAGTGAGAGGGACCGTTGACCAAAAGCAGGGCCATTTTTAATACACGGGCTCTCGGCAGCACGTGAAGAGTGGTGACATCTCTGAATTCCCTCTCCAGAGTGTAAGTAGCGGACATTTCCTCTCCCCGTATTTCACAGATACTCCAGAACTTCCAACAAGTCAGCACTGGAATGGCCAAAGGAGATCACCTGACCCAGGACTTGTGGGTCTGGGAGGTACATGCACATGGATGTATTTCTGGGGAAAGGGTTTCCAGCTTCCAGAGACTCCTAAGGGACCGTGGCCCCAGAGACGTGAAGAGCGGTGGGCCAAATCCAGCTCTCCCATTGTACAGAAATGGAGGCCAAGAAAGGCCTCACAGAGCAAGTGATGGCAGAGCTTGGACTTAGGAGTGAGGTTTTCAGATTTCCCAATACCTCCTTGTTTTTCAGAAAAGCTACCACTTCCCCTAATCTGACAGCACACTTAGCACCCCCTCCTGAACCTCAGCACCATTCAGCACCTGATACCTGCTCTAATCTCTAACAATGAATTTGGGGGTGGGGGGGATGTGATACGCGATGAATCCCAGTGATGAAATGGGCCCCTCTCACCTAAAACAGTGACTGAAAGGAGATTGACAGTTGATTGTTTCCCTTGTACCATTGACACTGAGAACAAGGAAGAAGCTATGTCTCAGAAAAACTACAGTTCCAAAATGAACCTTAATACATCGCCGCTAAGGATGGACTTGGGGCTTTTCTGCTTCTACAACTGCATGAGCCATTTCTTTGAGATAAATCTCTCTCTCTCTCTCTCTCTCTCTGTGTGTGTGTGTGTGTATACATATATACAGAGAGAGAAAGAGAGACAGAGAGATTTCACTGATGTTTCTTCTCTAGAGAACCCAGCCTAAGACAGACGGTCTCCTTATTCCTGACTTTGTCCCCCTTTCTTCCCATTATTAAACACCCACTTAATCGTATCATAATGTAAATTTCTTCCGTTGCCACATCAACTAACTTATCAAGGCTTCTATGCCTGTCACTGTTTGATACCTCTTTTACCTTGTATTACATGATGCCCACGATATTCATCTTATGACCAAGGAGAGGTGCTAACCATCTAAGTTAACCACCTGTTTGCACACAGAACTGTTCATTAAGCACCCCCATATGCCTACAGTTCCTGGGCTTCTTCGGGAGAGGGCTTAGAGGGCAGTCAGGGACCCCAGAGTGCCCCCAGTGTTCAGAACACTTCTGAATGAGAGGAAAGTTTCCACTTGCCTCCCCTGGTTCAGATCCCCCAGAGCCTTGGGTCTGGTTGAGGGCAGGGTTGGGAGGTTCACCCATCACTTGTGTAAAAGAGTCCAGGGAACCTGAAGGAGTCTAATTAGTCAGTCTGGGGTCTGAGGGTCCTAGCTAAGGTCCTTTAGGCCAGCTAACAACCAGCCAGTAGCTGTGGAGTCAATTCCGACTCATGGCAACTCCATATGTGTCAGAGCAGAGCTGTGCTCCACAGAGACCCTTATAAATAAGGAGCTAATTCTTTTAGAAGTGTCTTGTGTCTAGGTGCTATGCTGGACATTTTGCACGTGTTTTTAATTTAATGAATATAATCCTTATAGTGGGGGAAAACAAGACCCAGAGAGTGATCTCTTACCCAATATCACACAATAATGCATGGTCTGGCTGTGTCTGACTCCTAAGCCAGAGCTTTTTCCAGCATACCACGTAGCCTCTCTAAAGTCAGCCTTGGGAGCATTCCACACCTGGAGACCCCAAACCTATGTGATAGATGCCACTTCTGTCATTCTAGCAGAACCCAATTTTGGTTGGACAGAACGTTTTCAGCCCAGATCCCTGGCAACTAGAGGTGAGTACAGAGACGTCCTGGCCAGTGTAAAGAAAGCAGATTGTTCAGGTGGACCCTCAAGGAAAGCTCTTTAAGGCAATGGCAGACACAGCTGACGTATACTTTTTATATTTCGTCCTTCTCTCTTCCTCCTGCCTGGAATGCTGGTGTGATGTCTAGAGGTGGCATTGATATTTTGTAACTATGAGGCAACAAGAGGACATCATAGAACTGCATACTAGCCCCCTGCTTCCTCCCTCTGAGCTCCTTTCACATGAGAAAAAGGTTAAAAAGTCACTATTTAAGTCACCTTTTTGCCAGGTTTTCTGTTCGTTGCAACTGTGATGGTGGGATAGTTAAGACTGTGTGTCACCTTGGCTGGGCCATGATTTTCAGTGTTTCGGAGTTTGTATAATGTTGTGATCACTTCCCTGTTGAGATCTGATATGCGATTGCCCCCTTGATGGGATCTGCTGTGAGTAGCCAGTCAGTTGAAAGGGAGTGTGGGTGGACTTCAAGCAGGGCTGGGGGTAGCTTTTGCTCATTCCAGATCCTGCAGCTGGCTCCTATTCATCTGACCTCTGGTTCTTGGGACTTGAGCTAGCAGTTTTCTTGCGGTCTTGCCTGCTGATCCTGGGATTTGTCGATCTTCACAGCCTTTGAGCAACAGCCCTGCTCTCTGGCCTGCCAATCTTGGGTTCACCGGCCCTGCGGCTGTGTGAATCAGGAGACGCCTCTTTCCTGACCCATGGACTTGGAACATTACAGCCTCTGCAACTGCGTGAGCCATTTCTTTTATGTAAATCTTTCTATATATATTTATACAGTCTACTGGTTTTGCTTCTCTAGAGAACCCAGCCTAAGACAGATGGTTAAGGTTATGTGACATCTTGGTCAGGCTATGATTCTCAGTGGTTTGGCAGACACTATGTATCACCTCCCATTCTGTGATCTGATGTGAGCAGCCAATCAGTTAGAAAAGGAGTTTCCTTGGGAGTGTGGCCTGCATTCATGATATAAACGAACGTCCTGGCAAAGCTAGCTCTCTCTCCATCCTGCACTGATCTTGTCATCCTCTGACCTCCGGTTCTTGGGATGTGAGAAGACTTCAGCCTGCCACCTGACCCACAGATTTGGAACTTGCCAGCCTCCACAATTGCATGAGCCATTTCCTTGATATAAATCTCAGTATATATTTATGCTTCACTGGTTTTGCTCCTCTAGAGAAGCCAGCCTAAGACACAAACAAACAAGGTATGAAGTGCTTCTCCTTTGAAATAACGTAGTACAAAAGCAGATATTTCCCAGTGGCTAAAGTACATAGTAAAGAGCACTGGTGGTGCAGTGGTTAAAGCAATTGACTGCTAACCAAAAGGTCAGCAGTTCAAATCCACTAGCTGCTCTTTGGAAACCCTATGGGGCAGTTCTACTCTGTACTATAGGGTTGCTATGAGTCGGAATCCATTTGACAGCAGTGGGTTTGGTTTGATTAAAGTACATAGTGGATCTCCTGGCTCCTCTTGGGCCCCAAGCCACATCCTCTTGAGTTTTCAGAGTTCTTAGAAGGATGGTGACTGTGTGGTATTGAGGCTGCGATTCTGAACGGCACCACCTGAAAGGGTCACATTGCCTGTGGTCTGCACCCCAGTAGAACTCCACCACCCTCCCAGGACAACTGAAGTCCCCTTTCCCAGCATGCAACCAATTATGTATACAAAAGAACACAAAATGTCACTTATGTACACATGCCCAAACCGCCAGATCACGGCACACAGCATTCCTCCTCCAGGTAATGGTCTTTCAGCTTCTCGCCAGATTCTCCAGCTACGTGTGAGGTTTCCCAGACAACAATGGTTCTAACCACCAGTCACCCTGTACTGACTCCTTGAGCAGCAACCATCACACAGGAAACAAAGCTGATCAGCTTGAAAACAATTCCTAAGGGCACATTTGAAACAGCCCCAGGGATCCCAGAAATAACTGGGGAGACACGATTACTTGGAATTCTATGACTGGGTAGTAAATTACCCCAAACTTAGAGGCTTTAAACAACAATAATATATATTTTTTAAAGTTCATTTTCTTTTTTGTTGTTGGGAATATACACAGTAAAAACAACACGAATTCAAGTTTCTACACATACAGCTCAGTGACTGATTACACTCTTCAAGTTGTGCAACCATTCTCATCCTCCTTTTCTGAGCTGTTCCTCCGCCATTAACATACGCTCACTGCCTCTTAAGTTTCCTATCTAATCTTTCAAGTTGCTGTTGTCAATTTGATCCTGTATAGGTAGCTCTTAAAAGAGCATAATGCCCAAGGCAGACATTCTTTACTATTTAAGCTAAACTATTGTTTGGTTTTAAGAAGACTTGTCAGGGGATACTTTTGGTTTAAGGTTTAAAGATTACCTCAGGGCAACAGTTTCAGGGGTTCATCCAGCCTCCAAGATTCCAGAAAGCCTGGAGTCTATGAGAATTTGAAATCCTCTTCTGCATTTCTCCCTTTTCATCAGAATTCGTCTATAGAATCTTTGATTAAAATGTTCAGTAATGGTAACCGGACACCATCCGGTTCTTTTGGCCTCATGGCAAAGGAAGCAGTTGTTCATGGAGGCAATTAGCCACACATTCCATTTCCTCCTCCTATTCCTGACTCTCCTTCTTCCTCCGTTGCTCCAGGCAAATAGAGAACAATTGTTATACTTTCAATAGCCACTTGTGAACTTTTAAGACGCCAGGCACTATGCAATGAACTAGGAGGTAGAACAGAAGTGCTGAAGATGTTATTAGGTTAGTTAATGATGTCCCATGAAACCATGACCCTAGACCTCCAAACCAAGGAAACAAATCCCTTGAGGTGTTTGGCTGTACATAAGCAGCCTCAGCAGCTACTTTTCATTTTCCAACAAGTATCTTCCACATTTCCTATGGGTCAGAAATTTGAAAAGGACACAGCAAGGCTGGCTTGGCTCTGCTCCCAGATGTCTGGAACCTCAGCTGGAAGACTGAAAAGTCAGAGGCCAGAACCATCTAGAGCCTCATCCACTCACAGGTCGGGGGGTTGATGCTAGCTGTTGGCTGGGGGCTTAGCTGGGAATGACAGCAGTAATATCCACACTTGGCTTCTGCATGTGGCCTGAGCTTCCTCACAACATGGTGTTTGAGTTCCAAGGGCAAGAGACCTGAGAGAGAGGTAGGCGGAAGCCATACTGCCTTTTATGACCCAGCCTTGAAAGTCATCTTGAGTCACTTGTGCTACATTCTGTTGGTCCAGTGGGAGGGGCCATGGATCCCCGCTCTGGAGGGAGGCATGTTAATTCTCAATTGTAAGAGCATGTGGGGTGGGATATATACTGGTGTGATAAACTTTGGAAAACACAATCTGCCACAATGTTGAGGAGGTTGCAGGACTTACTGCTTTCTGGGGACAGGGAGGAGGAAATAGCCAGAAAAATAATGAGCCTGGGTAGTGCAAGAGGTTTGCTCTTGTCGGCTAACCTAAAGGTTGGTGGTTCGAACCCACCCAGGTTCCCCACAGAAGAGAGGCCTAGGGAACTGCTTCCATAAAGATTACATGCAGCAGTTCTACTCTGTAATACGTGGGGTCGCCATGAGTCAGGGGACAAACTTGATGGCAGCTAACAAAAACACCACAGATCTGGGGAAACTGATTTATCTATTCAATGTTATACGCATCTCAGAATGTTATATGTATTCTCAGACCCTTGCATTTATTCTGTTCTTTAAACAATAAAATCTGTTGTACGCACTTTACACTATAATGACCTGCAGTTCTCAGTGTCTTTTTCTGTCCTAATTCCTCCTTCAAGCTTCCGTTCTCATTTCCCCTCCTTGGGGGAAAAGCCTCCTTGCTTTTACTCCTTGCCCTCTGTGATTCTCAGGTTCACAGAATTCAAGATGACATTTTTGTAACACCTAAATATATATTTTATGTATATATAGATATGCTCATATTACTTCCAATCAACGGTAGTTAATATCAAATGTTTGGTGGGACTTTATTTGAGTATTCTGTTCTTTTGATATTCTTTTAAGCATCTAATATTTAAGTGTAAACTTCAAACTATATCTAAAAGTTCTTATTGACTTACTGTAACAACAAACCCAAGATGCAGTAAACATGATCGGAAGAGCTTGCCAAAATGTTACTTCTCAAAGCCTATTACGGAGCTTTAATATTTTATTTTGGATTATGCAGATAAAGTTTGTAAACAAGGCTGTTAAAAAATAATGGGGATGAGAAAGCCCTTTCTATTTCTTTCTTTATATCTGGCTAGAGGGAATAAAGATATAAGAGAGTCTAACTCTACCCCAATGGGCAAGGACTGGGACTATTCCAAACGCTGTTCTCTGCAGATTGATATCAAGGAGGTGCCCCTAGCCCCTTGTGGCTTCTCAACAATAACCAACATCTATCTAGAGCTTAAGGAGCCCTTGTGATGCAACAGGTAAGTGCTCCGCTGCTAATGAATGGTTGGCAGTTTAAACCTACACACCTGCTCTGCAAGAGAAAGACCTGGCAATCTGCTCCTGTAAAGATTACAGGCTAGAAAACGCCATGGGGCAGCTCTATTCTGTCACTTGGGGTTGCTGTGAGTTGAAAGGCACCCAACAACAATAATGTATCTACAGTTTACCATGTACTAGTCACTTTACGTACATCATCTCATTGAAATCTCAAAGTGATCCTGAAAGTAGCTATCCTGATCCCAATATGGTGGTGCTAATAAGTGGCAATGCTTGGATTTGAACCCATATCTGCCAAATTCGAAAACTCAGCCACTTTCAACCACCCCACACCCCCTCTGTACCAATGCCACAGCAAAACAATGCCAAAGCCTTGTCGGGCAGGTTGGCAGTGCACTCGCCAGACAGGTAGCTCTCCCCCAGCATAGGGCTTTGCTGGTTTCCCCACTGGGAATAAGAAGTTCAGAGTTCAAATCCCAGCTCTTCCTTTTTTTGCAGCCTTAAGCAAGTCACTCTTCCTGAATCTCGTTTTCTTCTAAATTCTCTAAAATAATCTTGTCAATAATACATTCCAAACGCTTTTTGGATTCTCTCGTTTAATCCTCACAGTAGCCTTTCCAGTTAGATTCTATTATCACTCCCATTTTATGCAGGAGGCAGCTGAGTCTTCAGTAGTCAGGTGACCTGCCCGAGGTGAAGCCATGATTTAAACCCAGATCTGTCTGACTCCCTGGCTTGAACTCAGAACTACCAGGCAGAATTGTCCCTGCTGATGCTTTAGTATAATAATTGTCTCTGCTAATCCTTACCTGACCTGCTTCGTTACTGTAACAAATGAGATGACGCACGTACAAGGGCTCTGTAAACGCTGAAGTATGAAACAAATGTGAGCCGTCACGAGTATGGTGATGACGGGAAGGCTGTGCTGAAAAGGGGGTATTGATTGTCCGGGACTAAAGGACCACGGAAACAGAGGGACCTGGGACCATGGAGCGAGCACCACTGTGCTCTCTGGAACCAAACAAAGAAAGGCAGCCAGATGCTCTATTGTTAGATCGTCCCATTTAGCAGCATCACCTTTGTTCAGTTTTAAGAAAAAGTAAATCACCGTTAAAATGTCTTTCTGAGCTGCTTTAATTATAGATTAGCCTTGTCAATCTTAACAAAATTATGCTTCATATTTGAGCTTCATATATGTGGAAAAGTGCTCAAAGGTAATTAGTTTTAATTCCCAAGCATGTCATTTACAAAATTCTTACAGTCCCAGCTTGATCCCTCTCGCTCTCTTTTGAGACTCGTGTCTAATCTGACCCTGTCTAAACTGTGGCTCCATGATTCTGAACAGCTTCAATGCCACATTAGTGACATGGTCATTGATTTTATATTTTTGTCCAGACTAGGAGACTTTAAGTGAAAATAGTGAGATCCCAGCACTAAAAACGTGCATTTACTGCCAAATAATCTGGTGGTGTTATTATAATTAGATGGCTGTTTTTTTTTTTTTAATTAAGAATTTGTCAAGATTTCTGAGGCTAAGGAATGCTCTCTACTGATGGTAAAGGGCCTTTTCTGATTTTCTTGCGGACTCTGAAAGAGCGGCCGCTCCCTGCCTACTTTACATAGCACAACAGTCTATGGAGAATTAGACTGCGTTGGAGAGCACTCTGAAAAATAAAGAGAGATTAACAACAGTGGGAAGGAGGAGGTGGTCTCCTGGGAGCCCAGGGCTGGGGTCGCCCAGCAGAAGCTGGAACCATGGCAGGCCCATCCACTGGGAGCCATGCAGGAGTTACAGTGGCCGCCAGAGACCGCACCACTTTGTCCCCTTCCACTCTCCCACCACCTGAACCCTGCCAGATTCCTGCTGACAAGGAAATTCACCCTCTAGGGATCAGCCTGCCTACAATACAGAGCAGAACTATGAAAGGTTGAGGAATGAATTTAAAAGCAAGCAGGCCCAAGACTGAGCAGTGGCATCCCTGGGGTTGGTGTCACCCTCCCCCATGGACCTCCTCCGGTACCAGACCATACAGAATCCTTAGGACAGTTTCTTACCAATTTTAATCATAGAATAATATGTGATAAATATAGTTATAAATTTCTTAAATGTAATATTTCTTAGATTGTATGATACTAACAACGAACTTGTTTGGCAGAATCTTTCTACAGTAAATTACAACATTATTAGTTACAACGTTACTACGAGTTGAAGCCTTTTTTTATTTTTCTTCTTCTTTTCCTTTTATTACTACTTCATTCTCAAAAAAGTTACTGATACAGGTTCAGAAACACGAATCACCACACTATTGTAGCTAAAATACCAGAAAATTTGACAAAATCATCAGCTATAAAAGCACCAACAACAGCAAAAACAACAGCTCATGCTTGTAGCGTCTGCAGATGAAATCATGTGATTTGAAAGGCCTTTGTGCTTGGGTAACGATGACAGCTCTGACCGGAGCGCGTTAGAAGTTTCAAAAGGTAAATTAGCATGGAGTTTTAGTGTTGTAGGTATATGGAGACATGTAAGCTAGGCTTACGAAAAATGTTTTTATAAAAAAAATAATAAATTTCTGCTGAAACACTGCACAGAAATTTTACAGAGAGTCATTTTGGTGCCACCCCGTCTGACACTGTCACCTGATGCAGTCCACACCCCCCGTACCCCTCTCGTGACGCCTCTAGGACTAACAGTATCACTGGGAAAGTTCGGTCTTCCAGCAGCTGGGGCGCATAGATCTTGACAGGAAATCTTGGTAAACAAAGACTTGTTCTCTAAATCCCAGGACACTAAAACAAGGGGGAACCCTCTCTTTGCTTGAAAGAGGAATACATAGATTAAAATCTTCATTCTGCAAGTAGCAAAACCATGAAATTGTTACTCAAGAGTGGAGTATATGTTGAAAATATAAATAGATTCATAAATGTAGACAAATTAATCCCATAAAAACGCATTCAGCCCCTATCATGTACGAGTTGCCATGGCCATGGCGTCCTGCAAGCTCTTCATGGACGTGCCACCAACTCTGATGGGTTCGTTTTTGCTCCAGCTGAGCCCTACACATGCTGTTGTGGTGATGCCTGGCCAATGGAACGGTGAACAGAGTGGGTCCTGTGACTTGTGTTCAGCAGGATAGACCTTGCTGCAAGAGGTAAGAAGAACGACCTAACAGCCAGACGGGGCTAAAGAAAGATGGCGCGCTTCCAGGAACATTTGAGAACTTTACCTCATAAACACGTAATAGAGCACAGGCAGGCAGTGAAGCGCTGTATTCAAACAACACCCCAGTCATGGGCAGTAGGTAAGGTGGACCCAGGTGAGCCTCCCCACAGTCTAGTATTTAAAAGGGTGTCAATGCACACAAAGATGGAAAACCGCTGTGGTACGGGGGTACAGACAGAACCTAATGCCACAAGCTTATTTCTAGAAATCCTAAGGTTAAGATCTGTACATAACCACCTGAAGTATGAGGTAGAAGATGAGAATGGCCACAAATGAGAGATGGTGCCTGGAGGATCCTGAGGAGAGAGAGAGACAGAGCTAGAGACAGAAAGGTGCCTTCTAGCTGGGGAAGGTGGACTGGGGAGTAGGTAGGGTAAGATTTTGGAGAGGAGGTGATGTTGAAGCTGCATCTTGTATGATTCTGACCTTCAGAGGTGTGAAAAGGAAATTTCTGGAGGGGAGCACAACAAAAGGGAAGGGACAAGGTCTGCAAAGCAGGGGGCTTGGACAGCTGTATCAGTTCTTCATTTATTGAAGTGAAGGTGCAGGAAGGGAAGGAGTGGGAAATAAAGGTGAAAAGGACAATTAAGATTATTCCCAAAAGGACTTCCTAGAATTCATGGTTGGATAAATCTACAATGAAAATTGTTAAAAGAAATTTAGGATATCTGGGGAATATTCACCATCTTTTAAGGCAGGTGTCTTGGAAGGCGATTATTCCACCCCATTAAATGTTAGAAGCAGCATGCTGGGTAGCTGGCCCCCAGCCCTGCCTGGGGACTAATGGATCGCTCAAAGTCAAGGCCACTAGTCCCGTTGCCTTGCAACTGGGAGGCAGTGCGGCAGGGTGCTGAGCATGAGCAGATGCCTCACACACCACCCAGGTTTATAAAGAATATTCAGAAGAGGAATTAACAGCCAATTTTTCCTTGTAATGAAAGGAGGCAGAGAGTACTGGTTTCCAGTTAAAATAATGGAGCGTAAAACTGTTTCCCTTATGAAATTATTTCATGCTATTATGATTTTTCTGCCAATGTGAGCATTTGGCTGGTACATCAACCTACTGACAAATATAATCTAGCTTCAACAGTCTGACCATTTAAAAAGCATGAATGAGAAGGAAATTCACTCGGCTGACATAACTGAATTCTAATTTCAGGTCTTCCTGGCCTCACTAAATATTTACTGTGATATTTATGGTTTAGTTTTTATGTCGCTAGCAATAAAGTAAAAGTTGCCAACCTCTTCTATAAGTTCACCATGAGAAACAACTGAGGAGTTGTAATAAAGCAAAAATTTAAATATAGGTTAAGTCACTGATAAATCTACTGTATATTCATTTTGTAATTTCAGAACCCAGTATACCCTGTTTTCCCAAGCACATGCCATTAGCACATTGATGAGCATCAGATGGTTTAGTTCATGTGCAAAAGCCAGATGTAATGAAGGAGGGGGTTTATGTTTTGTTTGCAGAAATTCATACAGAAAGAGCTGGCCTGTCACATTCTTACCTAAACCATCATCAATGGGTTATCAAAACGGGACACGAAGGTGACAGAAACAAAAGCTTTATTTCCTTAGACGAATCTCATGTTTACGGTTAGAATAGAGGCCAGCTTGACTCACAGTCATATTTCTTATAACTGACCTCTCAGGACATCAGGAGTTGTCAGAGGGGAAACACATACCCCCCACCCCAGACCCCCCCCCCCCCCCCACACACACGCAGTGATCCCTTTGGCCCAGTCTGGTCAAGGAGGGAGATGCCTCTCCCATTCTGTTTTTAAAAATTTTATTGTGGTAAATATATACACAGGAGCCCTGGTGGCACAATGGTTAGGTGTCCTGCTGCTAATCGGAAGGTCGGCCGTTTGAACCCACCCAGCAGCTCCCAGGACAAAGACCTGGCAATCTGCTCCTGTAGAGATTACAGCCTAGAAAACCCCGTGGGGCAGTTCTACTCTGTCACATAAGGTTGTGATGAGTCGAAATGGACTCGACAGCACCTAACAACAGCAAAGACACATAACAATGTTGTTGCTGTTGTGCGCCGTCAATTCTAACTCATAATGACCCCATGTGACAGAGTAGAACTGGCCCGTAGGGTTTTCTAGGCTGTAATCTTTACAGGAGCAGATCATCAGGTCTTTCTCCTGTGGAGCGGCTGGTGGGTTCAAACCACCAACCTTTCGGTTAACAGCTGAACACTTAACCATTGTGCCACCAGGGCTCCTTATATAAAGCAAAACATTTGCCATTTCCACATTCTTTTACAGGTGCAAATCAGTGACATTAATTATGTTCATCATGTTCCCCCAACCGTTTTAACTGGACTTGAAATCCCAAGTCTTGGATACCAGTTTCAGTTCTGCCACCAATTTGCACGTGATTAGGGTGTTTTAACTTCTCTTGATCTACGAAAAGGGGACAATGATAACTTGAGCCAGTCTCACAGGAACACAGAAAGGATTAAAAACAACACCACCACCTGTGGAAGTGCTCTGAAAATTGAAAGGCCAAATGTAAATGTTGACGATATTATTTTCACAAGGGCTTGCAGTTATTCAAACTTTTCCTTCTAACTTCAAGCACAGGAGAAATCTTTCTATTTCCTTTTGCCCCTAATTTGAACAAAAGATCCAAGCGTCTCACTTTGACTTTTGACCTACTCCAAGCAACTGGCATGATGAAGCCTTTTGTTGGTGGTCTAAGCTGCCAGAAGTGGCTTACAAAGATGAAAGAGGAAATCAGACTCACCTCCAGGTCTGTCTGCTACAGCCTTCAGGTCTCCACAAGGCTATCAAGCAGGACCAAATGCAAAAGTAAGTACAACTACACAAGCTGGCACAGACCCTTGCAGAAAACCCAGGAGGGCCTAAAAGGAGGCAACAGGAGGTGACTTGACTCCAGTTAAAGCTAATCTAGGAGCAGAGTCTCCATTGTTGAGGCAGTATTAACAGGCTTTTGACCCAAGCATAATAAATGATAAGTGAAGGGTCTTCCCACGTCAGGAACTTGTCCCCACAAAGTTTCCTCTACCTGGAACACTCCCCTTCTCTTCAGCTCATTGTCCGTATCATTCATCCCTTTCTTAGGGACGCCCTGATTTCTCCTTCATAAGCATTGGTCATTGTTTGGGATTACTGATCGTTACTGTGCCTGTTTAATTAGTGTCTGTGGCTCTCCTCACCCCCATCTACTAAGCTCCCCGAGAGCAGGGAGCGGGTTTGATTTCATGGTATCCCTAGAGAGGAGCAGAGTGTCTAGCGCAGAATGAGCCCTCATTAAATATTTATCGAATGAGTGGCGAAAAGAAGTAAGATCTGAAGAGAACTCCAGGAAAGGTAACCTCAGATCACAAATTCTTTGCAGGTAGGCACATTTATGCAAATATATGATATTTACAATAAAACCTTTAATTTACTGTTGCTCAGCATTGGGGGGACATATTGGAAGTGGAGGAAAACTATAAAATTAGGGAGGCTAATAAACTTTAATAACAATTTAGTAGTAAGGAAATACGTTGTACACCCTTAATAAGGAGTCCTTGTGGGCTAAATAAGGTCCTTGGGTGACACAAATGGATTGCACTTAACTACTAACCTAAAAAGTTGGCAGTTTGAACCCACTCAGCAGCATCACAGAAGAAAGTCCTGGCAATCTGCTTCAGTAAAAGATTGCAGCCAAGAAAACCCTGTGGAGCAGTTCTACTCTGTAACACATGGAGTCACGATGATTTGGGATCCACTCCATGGCAACCAATTTTTTTTGGCATGGACTGGATGGGGGCAGTGGTAGTTCAGTGGCAGAATTCTTGTCTTCAGTGTGGGAGACCTGGGTTCGATTCCTGGCCAATGCATCTCAAGCACAGCCACCACCCATCTGTCAGTGGAGGCTTGTGTGTTGCTATGATACTAAACAGGTTTCAGAAGCACTTCTAAAGACTAAGACAGGCTAGGAAGAAAGGCTTGGTGATCTATTCCAAAAATGAGCCAACAAAAACCCTATGGATCACACCAGTCCCATCATGCGTGGATGGGGTCACCATGAGTGACTCAACAACAGCCGAGAGCAACAACAACATGGACTGGGTGGTTTCCAAGATCCCAACTGCCCACGTTTAGACATTTTGAAGACGGGACATGAAAAGGGTGGAGCTATCATTCTCAGGCTTGAAGGCACCAGCCCACGGTCGGGCACCAGGGAAAAATCCCCTTCTGGGCCTAGTATCACATGATGAAACAGCAAGTTGAGTGACAGGCCACCCGGCTTCCTCAAGCTGTCCGAATAGCTCCCAGGGACCCAGGTGAAACAGCGGCCTGTTTTGCGGTGTGTTTTTTACTTTCTTCTGTTCTAAAAGTTGAAAAGCATGGATAATTTGGCATTCATATGCGTGTGGAAGATGAATGAATGAGGAAGATAAATTTTTCCAAAAATAATTTTCAAGCACAACAGTAAGATAAAGCAGCAAATGTTCCCAATCTTTAAGCTGTACACCAAGAGACCATGTTTTTTAGATAAAGGTCATTCTTCGCCCCCTTTCGTTTATTTTTTTCCTCTTACATTCACTTATTAACACAAATGGGTACCAATTTTTAACAAAAATGAGGTTTTGCTTTTTGTGTGTTTTTTTTTTTTTAATTTAAAACTGTGGTCTTCCTTTACCTTTCAATTATTCTATGGACTAGATAATTAATTTCCCTTTTCCTCACTAAGTGGCTTGAATCTATGACTTTCTAGGAGCTAAATCTACCCCATCCATTTGTGTGTTAAACAAAGATAAGGAGTAAAGACATTGAGTAATGAAGATCATGTACTTTCTGGGGCTTTTAAAGCTATAGGGTTTCTTTTCTTTCCTTCCAAAGGTTGTACACAATAAATTCCATTGCAAATGAAAATGAACTAAGTCAAACCGAGAGATCAGAGAAGAAATAATGAGGCGCCACTTTCTGCAGAAGGTCTGTAATGGGTGATGCTCTGGGACTATCAGTTTGGAAAGGAAAAAAATCAAGTAAAAGCCTATTCCATACTAATTTTCGAGACCTCATCCTTTTTTTTTTTTTTGTTTTCATGTAAGTACTTCCGCCAATGTTTTACTTTATATAAGATCTAAGTTGTTCTATGTGCCCTAATATTCTGCGAACAAATTCTAACTCTTTAAAGGCAAACAAATTAAACAATTTTAATGCTGCTTGCTTATTAATTTCAAAATAATTAGCATGGTACTTTCTCCAATGTATTATCAGCTGAATAACTCCCCTTTACCTTTGCCATTGCTCAAAATACTATGAGCAGAAATGCTAAAACATCAGATAATAAAAACCCAAAGAAGTCTTTATATTTTTTCTATTTCATACGCAAATCCATCTCAAGTTATGAACTGCCCTCATCCTTGAGATTGTTTGAAATTTATTAATTTTATTTTTCCTTTGGGAAAGTAAGAATAAGTCATGATCCAAAACGAAACTGTGTTCGATTCCCTCTGTGGAATCTCTCTGACTACATTTAGTTGAAGCTGGGAGTGCAAATCAGAGTTTCCTCCCCTCTGGGGAGAAGTCCTTTTTTTCTCTGTTATGGTGAGCATCTAGCAGAGTTCCTTGAATATAGAAAATGTTCTATCAATTGCCGAAAGTATCGGTGAATGAAAGAATAATACATTTTTCACTGTTTTTAAACAAATAATTTTTTATCCTGCTATCTTACCTGTTATTAATCAGGCTTTACAAAATAGATTTAAGGCCTCCCTAAAGATAAGTAGGAGTCCTGCTGGCTCAGTGGTTAAGGGCTTGGCTGCTAACCAAAAGGTCAGCAGTTCGAATCCACCAGCCGCTCCTTAGAAACCCTATGGGGCAGTTCTACTGTGTCCTATAGAGTCGCTGTGAGTCTACAGATAAGCAGACCATGGCACAGTGAAACGTTGTGGCTTTAGGAGAGCTTAGAAAAATGAACCTGTGCTTAATCAAGCTTCAAGTGAAATATCTTGCCTGAGTGGCATTTAGAAGCTTCTCCGTAAGAAGGCAGAAAGGATCGTTTTGGATTGGGAGGCAAAGCAAGATGTTCCCAGAAGCAGAAAGATTAAAAGTGTTTTCATTTAGGCCAGGCAATGTCCTGTCCGAATCAACCCCACCACCACAACTTTCTTGGTCCGTAACAGTATTAGCTAGATTAATTGGAATTTATTCTGAAAGAACTCTTTGCTTTTATCTGATCCATAGTTGTGTACGCCTTTTGGGTTTTTTTGTTTGTCTGTTTTTTCCTTTTTCTCTCAATTACTATGTAATTTCCCCTTCACTTTCTCTTCAGCTAGTCCTAGTGTTCAAGGGGTGAGAGAATGAAGAAATCTCAATCCCAGAAAGATTATTGTATATTTCAATCTGCCTTAATAAAAGCAGTAAATTCCCGGCTTCTCCATAAAATCGCTCTAAGGGGCTGGTCAGCTTCACCACCCAGCAGATGCGCCTGCAGGTCAGGGACCATGGTAACTGCCATCCCTTCCCTTGGACGCTAAAGGCTTCCTCCAGGCAGGGATTAGTGACTTCAAGGCGAAGACAAACTCTGCCTTGTGTGCTAAATGGAAACACACGCTCCCTTTAAAGGCATACTTTACAAAAAAGAATAACCTTGAAAAAGACCCTGTGGACGCAGATCAGTGCTCAGGAACGTTGCCAATCACTTACAATTCCCCTTTGACATCTCACAGCTATGCCTCCCCGCAACCCAATTCCTTGCTCTGCGCCTCGTGTGCGGTGCGCTCTTGTCGGGTAAGCCGATGGGGAAATATGCGTCCCCTTCTCCTCTGGTCAACTCGGGTGACCTTAGTGGAGCACTTCTATGTCCCTCTGGGGATGCTTTCTCTGTGGTGCCTTGACCTGCTCTCCTCCGGGGAATTCTCTACCTGTCGTGGAGGTCCCTGGGGATGGTGGCCTTCCAGCTCCCCGGATCTCCCTGAAGGCAGAACTATCCTGCAGCTCCCAAACCCCGAACTCTGGGATGGCTGCGGGGCTGCGCTAGCCATTAACGACCATCATCCATTATTAATCAGATCACAATAAGGATGGTAAGTGAATCCCAGTCGCAAGTCAATTTAAATAACATTCCTGGGGATATCTAATCACTCGAAGCTAAGGCACCTACGCGAGCCAGAGCCCCCGCCCGTCTGGAGAAGAGCACGACGGCGGAATTAATCGCGATCTCGGGGCTCGGGGCTGAGCGCGGGGCGTTAACCCTTCCAGCCCCGGAGAGTGACAAGGCGAAGGAGGAAGCGCGGCCGGTCGGGGCCAAGATGCCCAGGACAGCCCCGCGCACGCCGCCTCTGCCATCTTGGGCGGCTCCGGACGCCTCTTGCCCGGCCCAGACGCCTGGGCGCGTGGGTTTAAGGTCAGAAACTCGGCAGGCTGCTCGGCGGCGAGGGGCAGCCGCTTCCCGCAGCCTCCGCGCGCCTTGGGCTCCTCCTCCCTCCCGAGCGCGGCCAAGCGAGGGCTGCACCGGCCGCAGGTAGCGGAGGCGCGGGAGGCGGCGCGCGCGGGACCCGAGCGGAGCGCCCGGGGAGGGGCCGGTCGACGCGCAGACAGACGGACGCCCCAGGCCCTCGCCCCAGACGTCGGCAGAGGTCTGCGCGGGCCATGTGGGCGCCCGGGGTCGCGGCCGAGGGCCTGTGGCTGGCGCCGGCACCGCCGCCGCTGCTGCCGCTGCTGCTGGCGCTGGCGCTGGTGGCGCCCTCGCGGGGCGGCGGGGGCTGCGCGGAGCTGGCGTGCGGCGAGCGGGAACGCTGCTGCGACGCGGCCAACGCCACGGCGGTGCGCTGCTGCAAGCTGCCGCTGCACGCCTTCCTCGACAACGTGGGCTGGTTCGTCCGCAAGCTCTCGGGGCTGCTCATCCTGCTCGTGCTGTTCGCCATCGGCTACTTCCTGCAGCGCATCATCTGCCCCAGCCCACGCAGGTATCCGCGCGGACAGGCGCGCCCCGCGCCGCCGGGGGGCTCGGGGCCACCGGGGGCCGCGGGGCCACCCGACGACGACGACGACTCGCCCGCGCTGCTGCGCGACGAGGCGGCCGCCGGCTCGCAGGACTCGCTGCTGGAGAGCGGCCGCCGGGGCCGGGGAGGCGCGGGGCGCCCGGCCGCCGCCTGCGCCGCGGAGCACGAGCTGCGCGTGGTGTCGCCCGGCTTCCTGCAGCTGCCCAGCTACGAGGAGGTCAAGTACCTGCCCACCTACGAGGAGTCCATGCGGCTGCAGCAGCTCGGCCCCGGGGAGGCCGTGCTGCCCGTGTCGGTGCTCGGCCACCCGCGAGGGGGCGGCGCCGTGGAGCCCGACGGCGCCGAGGGCCGCTTCCCGCTCATCTGAGCGCCCGGCCCGCTCGGGGCCACGCGGAACCCGCGAGCTGGGCGCCGCTGGCGGGACGCGCCGGCGGGGGAGGCTCGCTCGGCCAGGCCCCCGACCTCACCGCCCCTGGCCCCTCACGCGCCCTCTCCCGGGGTCTTAAGTTTGCCCGCGTTTCGTTCGGGGCAAAGAACGTCCGGCTCGCGCGGCGGGGGCGGCAGCGGCGGACGGGCCCCGAGCGCCACCTGGAAGGACGTCCCGGCCCTCGGCCCGGCCGGGAGTTCTGTTCACTGGCAAGTGCCAGCTTCCCGACTGAACGCGGACACGTGAGCCTCTCGGTGCGCCCAGCGGGGCGGCTTCCTAGGGGTGAGCGGAAGGGGAGCACTGCCTGCCCTCCTTCCTGGATCGGTCGTGTCTCCCAGGATGGCGGAGGGCGGGGGGCCCTGGTGCGGGACCCGCTCCCGCCGCCTCTGCGCGGTCTGGGGGAGCTGAGACGCCGAGGAGCGCAGCGCTCGGGGTGACCGGATCCCTCCCTGGCGGGAGACAAAAAACAAAAACAACTTTCGGGGTCTTCCTGCCCAAGCAAATAGACACAGCTGATGGCTCACGTTCAGGTGGGGGTTTGCTGTACCTATCCAGGATACAGAAGTTACTGAATATTCCAGACAGTAATAAGGTACAGTTGGACTTTGGATTTTTCAATAACTGAGACCTTATTTATATTTGTCTTTTATTTTTATATTTTTACCGAGTATTGGATGCAACAGGGGGCTATTTCAGAAAATTAATGACAAGATAATCACCTTTTAGGCCATTAATGGCCAGGCATTGCCCACACTGTCATTATTGTTTAATAAGTGTTGGACGTTATTTCATTAAAACCGAAAAGAAAAAGAGAGACATGGTCGAAGGAGAAAATAAGCATGGCATAAAAACGTGAAGGAGATCTTATTTTCGCTATTTGAGAAGAACATATTTTATTTTTAGTACCGTGACACATATATAACTTTTTATAATAACTATACATTATGTAGTCTAGGTCTAAATTGATTGTATCATTCATCACATAGGTTATATGTAAAAATAATGGATGCATATATGCCATACCATGAAGCATGTCATGCACTTTCCCTCCATTTTTCATTTGGTGGTGGTTACAAAACATAAGAACTTGTGACTTGTAACTTTTGTTTAAAGCCATAATTGTGCAGTAATGTGCTACAGAAAGGTTCAGCCGATCCTGAGAAAAAGATAAATGTCATTGTATCAGTTCGACCATTCTATGAAATATCCTTTCAGCAAAACCAAAAACAAACCCGTTGCTGTCAAGTCTATTCCCACTCATAGTGACCCTGTAAGACACAGTAAAACTACCCCATAGGGTTTTTGAGGCTGTAAATCTTTAGGGACCCACATCTTTCTCTCCAGGAGCGGCTGGTGGGTTTGAACCACAGACCTTTCAGTTAGCAGCCAAGTGCTTTAACCACTGTGCCACCAGGGCTCCTTCCTTTCAGCAAAAAATAATGTAAAGTAGTATATTAAAATGAATTACATATAATGTACATATGCACATTGTCTATGTACAGTATGGCATACCATGTAATTATTAGTTTATGATTATCATGAAATGAAAAGGAGTAAAAGTTTCTCTGCTTGGGGAAGGGTTTTTTTTACATCAAGAAAGATTAACCTTTGGATCTCACACGTGTCTGGAACACACCTATGTTGTTGTGATTGAAAAAGTCTAACAGTCCTGACAAATCTTAAATTTTGAATTGTATTAGAAGAGAATGATGTGATTACTATAAACTTCTAAAAGCTGATTGAAAAAGTTTGACAGTCCTGAGAAATCTTAAAATACCTGAATTGTTAGAAGAGAATGATTTGACTACTTTAAACTTCTAAAAGCTAATGACCCTGTCATTAAAGAAAAATCATTTGAAATGTATTAAAACATAGAAGAACATTAAAATCTTTGTGCAGATTTCATCAGGTGTGTGACTATATAGTAGTGTATTAAAATGAAGTATATATCTTTGTCATTTAAAAGCAGTTTTAAGCCTTGAATTGGCAAAAGTATGGGGTTGAGATATTAATTCTGAATGGTACAAGATTAAATGAAAACATTTTATTGAAGAATCACTTATATTAACATTGCTTAATTACTATAAATTTGTGTTACATGTGGCTATCAATATCACCTACCGTTCAAACAAACTGGAAAGTTGTCATATTTTTTTTATTGTACTTTAGATAAGGGTTTACAGAACAAATAGTTTCTCATTAAACAGTTAATACACATATTGTCTTATGACATTGGTTAACAACCCCACAACATGTCAACACTCTCCCTCCTTGACCCTGGGTTCCCTATTACCAGCTTCCCTGCCCCTTCCTGCCCACTCGTCCTTGTCCCTGGACTGTTGTGCCCAATTAGCCTTGTTTTGTTTTATGGTCCTGTCTAATCTTTGGCTGAAGGGTGAACCTCAGGAGTGACTTCATTACCGAGTTAAAAGGGTGTCCGGGGGCCATACTCTTGGGGTTTCTCCAGTCTCTGTCAGGCCAGTAAGAAGTCTGGTGAAAGTTGCCATATTCTATCAAATTATTTATTCTTTGAGGGTACACAGTTTTGGACACATCTTAAAATTCACCCATATCTGAGACACCAACATTAGTATCCATGTACAGTATGTGAAACATATCCTATCTGTTGTTACTACTAACATTACAACAAAAACCTATAAAACACATTCTTACAATGTGGATATGTGTCATGTGTGGAGCATTTCTCCCCCTAAATTCAGAATGTCTATGATGTGGTAATTCTACTTGATACCATTCATGCAATGGGGTCAAGCTGAATTTTAAAATTACAAGTTTTCACTTGCTTTCCTGCACATAACACAAGTTTTTCTTCACATCTCTCAGGTCAATAAAAATGGATTTGTTTGACTCTTTGGTTCTGCCTTGCACTTCACTGATTTACCAGACAGTTTTGTTCAGGCATAATTTTCTGGAAAGATACTTAAAAACAATGTTTTTATTAATAATCAATGAACATGTCTGATGGTAATAAACACACATGGGGTCACCATGAGTTGAAATGGACTAGATGGCAACCGGTTGTGTGTGTGTGTAACACACGATGTTAAGACGTCCGCAATCTGTGTGTTTAAAATGTGAGACTACCTGGATAAACGCATTTTCAGAGCACTAAGGACAGTATCTGGGTCTTTAGTTTTACAGATTTCACCTGGAAGCTACTTACTATATAGACCAAAACCGAATCAAACCCATTGCTGTCAAGTTGATTCCGGTTCATAGTGACCCTATAGGATGGAGTAGAACTTCCCCATAGGGTTTCCAAGGAGGGCCTGGTAGATTTGAACTGCCGACCTTTTGGTTCACAGATGTAGCTCTTAACCGCTACACCCCCAGGGTTTTCATTACATAGACATAACCTATTATATAGAACTGCATGTGTTTATTAATGTAGGAAATAGTTATTATCTCACCTAAAAATAATTCATGAGGAGATGCTGATTTCACTTATATTTAATATTCTACATATACCTGTAGAACACAAATTTATATATGTATATGCGTGTATATTGTGACTGATATTTTTTGCAAGGCTGCTAAAAACATACATGTATCTTAACCAAACCCACCTGGGACTGCCATAGTCTCCAGTAGTAACTAAGGCTTTGCTCCTGCTTTTCAGTTACCAAAGTAGTTCACATACTAAAATATTTCAAGCCTATTTTCTTTCCACTGACTGCTCATGCATAGGTAAATAATGGTCCTGGATATGGTAAGAATCCTTCTATAATATGAGATGATTGATTTTCTAAATTTATATGTTTATTATATGGATATATATGTATATATATCGTATATGTGTGTATCACCAGTTGCTTTAAAGCATTTTATTGCTATTCAGTATCATAATCGAGGGGAAAATGTCTTGAGATAGAATGACAGTTTTAAGAGGCCATTAAATTTCCACATTTTGCAAATATGAGTGTGCTTCAACCAGGGAAAATGGCATTGGCAATCATGCCAAAAGCATGAGGTGTACTATAAAAGGAAAACAAGATTCAATTGTCAAGGCTAGAGGGAGTAGTAAGGAAATGGCCTCACTTAACAGTTTAAAAGGCAATATGCTAAGTACCTGCAGGCTGCACTTTATGTATACAGTTTCTCTCAAGTGGAATTAGTAACGGAAATAATTCAGAGAGGAAACTGATACAAACATGAATATGGTGTTCAGATTTACACAACAATCTGCATTGACTTTTGTAAAACTTTCATGAATCATAATTAAATTTGGATTTCCAGGTTGAGAGAAACAATGATACATGTTTATTCTGAGCAACACAGCATTAACCACCTCTCCAAAAGGGTAAGTTTCAGAGACCTGGTCAATAATAGAATAATTTGGCAAGTTTATATCTGACTTCACTAGTTTACAATTTACTTCTTCATTCCCTTTTTATCCATTGGAGAAAAGGTTAATAACTGATAGTCTAAGGGAAGGTATTTTTATCAACAAAGACTGAGTCAACAACTCACTAATTACAAGCTATTAAGTCATCCTTTCTTCCATATAGTTAATACCAGAAAAGTTACAGTACAGTCATGTGCTGCATACCATCAGTTTGGGCAACATCCAACTGCATATACGTCTGTGGTCCCATAAGGTTATAACAGAGTTCAGAATTCCCAGTCAGAGAACCAGACATAGCAGATGTGACATCTTTAACATAATAATACAGTCATAATACTGTTTTATGGGTGGTAGCACCCGTTTCTTATTATGAACCATTGTATATACCACAAAATTTTTTTATTGTCCTTTAGATAAAGGTTTACAGAACAAATAGTTCCTCATTAAACAGTCAGTACACATATTGTTTTATGACATTGGTTAACAACCCCACGACGTCAACACTCTCCCTTCTCGACCTTGGAGGACCTTTTTTTTTTTTTTTTTTTGGTGAAAACATACATAGCCAAAGTTACACCATTTCAAAAGTTTCTACATGTACAATTCAGTGACATCAATTACATTTTTCCAGTTGTGTTGATATTCTGTCCTTTTCCAAATTATTCCATCACCATTATCTTCAACTCCACTGCCCCCTAGGCTTCCCATCAAACCTTTTGAGTTGCTGTTGTCAATTTGATCTCACATTATTATTATTTTTTTGTTCCTTAGATGGTTTGCAGAACAAATAGTTTCTCATTAAACAGTACATATATTGCCCTATGACAATGGTTAACCCCATGACATGTCAACACTGTCCCTTCTCAGCCTTGGGTTCCCTATCACCAGCTTTCCTTGTCCCCTCCTGCCTTCTAGTCCTTGTCCCTGGACTGCTGTGCTTCATTAGTCCTGTTTTGTTTTATGAGGCTGTCCAATCCCTGGCTGAACGGTGAACTTTGGGAGTGACTTCACCACTGAGCTAAAAGTGTCCGGGGGCCATACTCTCGGGGTTTCTCCAGTCTGTCAGGCCAGTAAATCTGGTCTTTTTTTTGTGAGTTAGAGTTTTGTTCTACATCCGTTTCCTTCTCTGTCCAGAGTCCTCTATTGTGATCCCGGTCAGAGCAGTCAGTGGTGGTAGCCGGGCACCATCTAGCTGTACTGGACTCAGTCTGGTGGAGGCCTTGGTAGCCGTGGTCCATTAGTCCTTTGGACTAATCTTTTCCTTGTATCTTGCTCTCTTCATTCTCCCTTGCTCCCAAAGGGGTGAGACCAGTGGAGTATCTTAGATGGCTGCTCACAGACTTTTAAGACCCCAGATGCTACTTATCAAGGTAGAATGTAGAACATTGTCTTTATAAACTGTTATGTCAATTGAACTATATGTTCCCTGAGACCATGGTCCCCACAGCCCTCCGCCCAGCAATTCAGTCCCTCGGAGTTTGGATGTGTCTATGGAGCTTCTATGACCTTTCCTTGTACAATTTGTGCTGGCTTCCCCAGTATTGTGTACTGTCTCACCCTTCACCCAAGATACCACTTATCTATTGTCTATTTAGTTCTCCCTCAGCCCTCCCATTCCTGGTAACCAACAAAGATTGTTACTTTTTGTGTGTAAATTTTTTCATGAGTTTTTACAGTATAGGTCTCATACAGTATTTGTCCTTTTCTGATTGACTTATTTCACTCAACATGTCCTCCAGTTTAATCCATGTTATGAGATGCTTCCCAGATTCATCATTGTTCTTTATTGTTGCATAATACTGTATTGTGTGTATGTACCATAGTTTGTTTATCCATTCTTCTGTTGATGGGCATCTAGGTTGTTTCCATCTTTTTGCTATTGTGAACAATGCTGCTGTGAACATGGCTGTGCATATGTCTACTCGTGTGATGGCTCTCATTTATCTAGGATATATTTCTAGGAGTGGGATTGTGTTTTGTAGTGCTTTTTTTTGTGGTGCTGACATTTTCTTTGTTCCTCTTACTGTCCTGTACTGAGTTCCTTTTGTTTGTGGATTTTTTTTTCTTTCATTTCTTCTATTTTTGTAGGTTTTGTTTTTACTGAGACTTTGTTTTTCTTCTTTATTTTGATGAGTAGGTTTGTTAAGTTTTTTTGTGGTTACCTTGAAATTTACCCTTATCTTCCTAGATTTGAACCACTGTATTATTACTTGGTATTGCCTTGCCTTCCTCTCCATTAGAAGGTTCAATACCTACACCATTTATTCTCTCATTTATTGTTCTGATGCCGTTGTCATTTACAGATTAACCTCTCTGGTTCCCTGTTGTAATTCTTTTGGTTTTGGGTAGTACTTAAGGGTTCATTTCCTAGGTTGGTATATGGCTAGTAGAATCCTGGGTCCTATATTCAGCCTGTGGTCTGATGTTGTTTGTTCTTAGATCAAAGGACTCCCTTTAATAAGTCTTGTAAGTTTGGTTTGGTTTTTACATAGTCCCTTAATTTCTGTTTATCCGGAAATGACCTAATTTCACCATCATATTTGAACAAGAGTTTTACAGGATATATTATTCTTGGCTGGCAATTTGTTTCTTTCAAGGTTTTATACATGTCATCCCATTGCCTTCTTGCCTGCATGGTTTCTCCCAAATTATCCAAGCTTAGTCTTATTGTCTCTCCTCTGTATATGACTTTTTGTTTTTCTCGAGCTGCTCTCAGGATTCTTTGTCTTTGGTTTTGGCGAGTGTGATTATGATATGCCTTGCTGATTTTCTTTTGGGGTCTATCCTATATGGGGTTCATTGGGCTTCTTGGATGGTCAGCTTTTCACCTTTCATGATATTGGGGAAGTTTTCTGTCAGCAATTCTTCAATGATCCTCTCTGTATTTTCTGTTTTCTCCCTGTTCTGGAACTCCAATCACTCACAGATTTTTGCTTTTGATTGTATCCCACATAATTCTCAGGGTTTCTTCATTTTTCTTCGTTCTTTTTTCTGATTTTTACTCAGAGTTGTATCTAAGTGTTCGTCTTCAATTTTGTTGATCTGATCTTCCATCATTTCAAACCTGCTCCTCAGCCCTTCTGTGACACTCTCCATTTCTGAAATCTTGTTGTTTATCTTTTGGATTTCTAATCGTTGTTTTTGTATGATTTCTAGTTGGGAATTTATTTTGGCATTTTGTTCCTGTATTATTTTCTTGAATTATTCCATTTTTTGTCTGTATTTTCCATGAATTTGTCTATTTTTTCCTCATTTTTGTCTGCTTTTTGCTTTAACTCTTGGATAATTCTGAATATTAGAGATTTGAATTTCCTGTCATTTAGGTCTAGTGCCTTTTCTTCTACTGGAAAGCCATCTGGTGTTTTATTTTGGACACCTACTGGAACCATCCTGTCCTGTTTTTGTAAATGTTTTGATATTGTCTGCTGTCTTCAGGGCATTCAGTGGTTATTTTCCTCGTTTATTGATTGTAGATTTGTTTCGTCCTGCTTTATTGTTCTATTTGGTTATGTCTGAGCAGGCGGGCTGTGTGTTTTTTGTTGTTTGCTCGTCTGTGGGCATGATACTTTTTACCTCCTTCTCCAATAAGCAGGGTCAATCACTCAGGTATGGTACAGCAGGGCAGGTCCAGCTGAAGGGGAATTGCTGTGATGGGTTGTTTGTGGCACATACCAGGGCTGACAGTGTGGACGGGGAATTAGTACAGGGCAGGTTCCAGTAGGCCATGCCTGTGCTGCTTGGGAGTGTGATGTTCAGTGCACGGTGCAGGTAGGCAGGAAGGAGGGGGTAGATTGTGATGTGTGGAGCTAAGATGCGTATGGGAAGGAGGAGAGAGAGGAGAGAGGAACAGGAGCCAAAAACAAACAAAAAAGAGTGCTAAGGGAGCTTGCTATTGGAATGGAGAGATGAGAGACTGAGAGAGGGGAAAAACAAAAATGGAAAAAAAAAAAAAGGATAAGGGTAAAAGAAAAAAATGAATAAATCAAGAAACTGGAAATGAAGAAAGACAAAAAGGGGATAAGAGAGAGAAGAAAACAAAACAAAGAAACAAAAACCAAAACCAAAAAACAAGAAAAAAGAAATGCCCCCAGGGATGTCCCTGTGCATCTGCGCAGAATACGGGAGTAGCTTCCAAGCTGTGCGGTACTGAGAAAAGAAAAAGAAAACAAACAAATCGAAACAGAACAAATCAGAGCAAGCAAACAAAAAAGCCCCAGGGGTCCCACCAGCATGGCAGCATGGGCTGGGAAGCAGTTTCACAGCCGAGTGGTGATTTGCAGCTTTTCAGGAAGAAGGGAAGATGGCACATGGAGCCTGGTATTTGAGAGAAAGGAGGGGGAGGTGGTGAGAGGTAAGGAAGAAATCTAAAGAAGTGGAAAAAAGCAACACCAGCAGCCAACAAAAGGCACTCAGGGAGCCTGCCAGTGTGGGTGGGTGGAATCCAAGTGACACCGGGGTGAAGCTCGTGCTTCTCGGCCAAGAGACTGTGGCTGCAGGAAGTAGAGGAGGCTAAGTGGGGGTGAAGAAGGGTGGGGGGTGGGAAAGGATATATCGCTCATTACCAGTTGTTCTGTCTCCTGCTAGAAGCTCTGTGAAGCTGCTTTCTTGTATCCTGTTTGCTGATCTCCGACAGGAGTCCAAGATGGCAGATCCGTGCTGTGGTAGCTGATAGGGGACCTCTGCATGTATCTCTCCTCGCTCTCTGTTCTTGGTCAGTTTCTTATTCCATTCACTTGGCTGAGTTCTTTATCTCTTCATTTGATGCTTAGGGTTTCAGGACTGACATGTGACTCTGTTTGACTTAAGTTTTTCTGATCTTTGATGTGGAGGGACAGCATGGTGCTTTTGACAATAGTGCTATGTTGCCCAGAAGTGCCCACAAATTTTTAATATAATAGAGTTTACGCGGAGTTGGTTCGTAACTATGGGTTTATGCTGCTTGTGTAAAATATGGTGTTTGCATGATGTCCAAATCACATAACAGCCTGTTTCACAGAACACACTGTGGGTGTTAGACAACACATGACTGTATTCCTTTATTTTCCCATAATCATGTTAAGTAGATGTTAAATAAAACCAATACTTTGGTTATAATTAAACACATAAAGACCTAATTTTAATACATAACTGTAATCTGTTTATTAATAATAATTTCAGAAATTACTGGACATTATAGTTGCTTTTTATGAGTTCTGGCAATTCACTTTGATAAATAAAACATCATTATTTCTAGCATGCCATGCTCTGATTAAAAATTTAGTAACAATTTGCATTTTAGCCTTTCTTTCAAAGAATAAAATACGGTTAGGCACACAACTTTAGGTAAAACCTCAGCAGTTGCTCTGGGGTCGGGGGGGGGGGGGGGCGATGCTTTTCACTTACTATCAGGATGACAATAGCAACAATAATTCACTGAATGCTTATGTATGCCCGGCACTGTCCTAGGCCTTCTACATTATCTCACTGAAAATTCACAACCAGAGCACTAAGGATTATTAACCCACTTACAAATGAGAACACTGCGGTGCAGGGAGGTTGAGTTGTGTGCCCAAGTCACACGACTCTAAGGGTAAGGTCCAGGAGGCAGAGCTGGTGCTGTTAACTGCTCCCTTCTCAACATGCAGCTGACTGAAGCTTGTGGAATATCCTACCATCGGAGCAGTGTATCAGCATCACTTTTTATTTTTTCACAAGCTAAATAAGGTAGCTAGTAGTTGTTATTTTCTGTTTAAAGAATTACTAGTAAAAATAGTTAGAATCTGGGCTGGATATCTATGATGACTTAAAAATTATTTGTGGGAGTTCAGAAATGCTTCATGGATAAAACCTGAAACAGTCAACAAGAAGACTAAGAAATCGGCTTCTTCCATTTCATTCAGCTAATTGCTTCAGTACCACGTGCGCTTCCTTCTTGGTCTGCCTTCATTAACTTTAAAAATTGAAACATTTCTTTAAAGTAGCTGGTAAATATTGTCCAATGTTTGAAAAAAGAAACAGAAGCGTTTCTGTAGGCTCAGCATAAAAATGAGAACCACAGACTCTAACATATTATAACAAAATGCCCAATGTTAGCTAATGTCTGAAGCGAAGGAAAAATAACAAATTCCCAAATTAGGGTTCTCGTCATATACTTGTGGTAGAATATGGTTGCTTGTTAAGACTTTATATAGAATAAATAACATAGTGGTTTAGAGTTGGGTGGTGAAGTCAGCTGGCCTGGATAAATCTTTGGACTCTAGGATTTACTGGCTAGGTGGCCATAAGCAAGTTACTTAACTTCTCTAAGCCTGTTTTTGCAACTGGAGAGGGTAGAGTTGTTATGAAGATGGTGTCTGAGATATAAAAATATATTTCAAGTGTCACCCTACACATATTGTCTGACATCAGGTTCTTGCTGTAAAATTCAGATTCACTTGTGGAACTTCGAAAATCTTTCTTAGTTAATCATGGGCATTAGTGATTTGAACTAAGATAAATAAAAACACTTATGAAAACAAAAAGTAACTTTACTTAAAAAAAATTGTAAATTGGTCTTAACAGATTTTGGCTGCAGTGATGCCCTGTGGGGCGCGGCTGAGTAAGAAGAGAAATGGGGGTGGGGCAGGCAAGGAAGGACCAGAAGTGACAGCCTCAATGAAGCTGAAGATCTCTTAGTGCTGAGAAGTATAGTGGGAGAAAGACAGTAAGAGCTACAAACTCTTTTTTTGGATGATAATTTGCCCAAAATGGAGATAAGTTTACAGCTACTCTATACTCACCTTAATAGAAAAACAATACATTATAATCATTTACAAATTGAACCGTGTGTTTGTCCAAGTAAAAAGTTTAATACTAAACTGCTTTACAGTATAAGATTATTAGAGTAGAAGAGAGTGTTAGATAATCTAAATACTGGAAACATCTGAACAATTTAATTGCTCTAGATTGCTTTAAAATGGTCATTTGATTTTAGAAATTACTACATTAAAAATTGTGCACAGGGCAGAGTGAGCATCCACTGGGTTGCAAATGACCAGAGAGTGATGTCCAGCTGCTCATGCCCAAGTTACAGGGCCACGGAAGCTTTAGAGTAAAGCAAGCAGATTAAAAAATTACTTTGTCAGAAGCTGTATAAGATTGTGAGAATCTCATAACATTTTGTCCCCAAAGTTCGTTTACCACTGAGCAGAAGATACTGAAGATCTACAGGCCAGGAGCAAAGGGAAGAAGATAACAATGGATCTTTTCAGGAGAGCTGCCGCATCACATCACCTTCTCTTCTGTTTCTGCAGATGGTGTGAAAAGAAATCCTGACAAGTGATTCTGCCACAGTCCTATCTGCAGATCATCAAGGATTTCTTAGTAAATAACACAACTCCACGTATTGTTATTATTGCATCTTACCTTTTTGTCATCATTTTAAAGAAAATGATCTGTACGTTATAAATTCTGATTTTTTCAGTATATGAATTAACAACGAAAATGTATTTGAGGTGTTTCTGTATGAACAGGATTTTTCGAACACATTTCATTTTCAGAAAGGTACATGTTATCTATATGTACAAAATGACAGATAATTGAAGATAATGCTTCAATTCATACCCATGGTATTCTTTTTGCTAAAATAAACCATTTTCTAAAATGTCTGCTTTAAAACTTGTTTATTTCTTAATACACCTTATCTTCCATATTACATACCATATCCTCTGTGCTAAAACATGTTTTCTGAGGTGGGGAATTATCACTCTCCAGAAATATCATTAATCTGTAACAGGACCAGGTCCCAGGCATTCTGGATAAATGATCTCCTCTACCTGATATGTTTATGAAATATACAAAATATTTATAATACATACAAAGGCACTGCATTATATCAAACTGCTGAAATGTATAAAATTATTAGTGTTAAACCAACTGAGAAGCTCCTATAACATATTTTTTACAGCGTGAGACAAGAGCACATGTAAATACAACATTCAGTCTGACAGGAAAAGTGACATATTTTAAACACTACTACAGTAACATTTGAATTTATTTCACTTGACTTCTTAGTGATAGACTGACGGCAAGCATTTACTTTTTGCATTGACATAATTGTGAAAACAATGTTTGATCACCGTTCTCATGTACTTATGGTGTGATTATCTCCAAACAGCAAAATTTGGGAATTTTGAGCTTTGTTCCCTGGTTTTTAGTTTATTAGACTGAATTATAAATTACGCTATTAGAAATTAAGTTAAAAGAGCATTTTAAACATTTTTACCAATTGTTATACATTTTCACAAGTCCATCCTCTTGTATTTTTGTTGTAAAATAAACTTCTGGAGTACTTCACAATTCAGAGGTCAAAAAAATTAATCATAACATATACTTTTTCAAAAGTCCAGTGTTTTATTATCAGCAATAACAAGTTATTCATACTGAAGAGTCAGGGATAAAATAATGGACAAAAGCAACACCACGCAGGTGCATCATAAAAATACAGGAATATTATGCTAATTATTGGACTAGAAAAATATAAAAAGGTGGAATTACATCAATCATTTTATGCTTAATCTTTCTGAACATACTTTTTGTATTAAATGTACAGCAAGACGTATACTGATTTAAAGATTCTTCGTTTTTCTTTAGCAATGAAAACACGCTTATCCTTGGTTAATCAGAATTAATTCCAAAAGACAGAACTTCTTAGACGTAAGTACGGCATTTAGTACTTTACACCTATACCCTTGTTGGACTGGCTGTTTGATGATCGCTCTCGTTCTTTAGTAATTTCCATCTCAATTTTGGCTTTGATTTTCTCCCAATCTATTTGGAGCTGTAATGGAAGAAGAAACCTGTTTATATAGTATAAGACATTTTTGTTTAATTTGAAATAACCAAGAGTAAACAAAAATAGCATCTGTGACTTCCAAAACATTAGAGGAAAGGATGCATCAAAGAAACACAGATTGATAAAGAAATAATGCTGAAAAAAATATGAAGTAGCTTTAAGAATAAGACCAAACAGAACCATTACCTCAGTAAAAAGCAAACACTCTCATTGTGATTCAAAGGAGCAGACCTAGCTTAGCTGTTTATAAAAGGCACATCTGAACAGTCCCTGGAGCCTTAAGGAGCCCTGGTAGCACAGTGGTTCAGTGCTTGGCTGCTAACTGGAAGGTCAGCAGTTGGAACTCAACAGCTTCTCCGCCGGAGAAAGATGTGGCAGTCTACTTCTGTAAAGATGACAGCCTTGGAAACCCTATGGGGCAGTTCTACTCTGTCCTATAGGGTCGCTATGAATCAGAATCGACTCAATGGCAGTGGGTTTGGTTTGGTTCTGGAGCCTTAGGACTCTGCACAGGTGCCTCAGGCACAAGGGGAGGAGGGTGGACAGCTCTCCTCCAAACAGGAAGAAAAACGGACAGGGCTCTGGCCACCAGGCCATGTTTCAGTTAGGCCAGCTCTTCATATCTTAACATATTGAGGTTCCCATTAGAAGCCTACTTATGGGCAAAGAAGGAGGAACATCTGCTTCCCCTGAGTACATTCTGCAAAAGTGGCTCCTCTGCCAACAACTCTTAAGGTAATATAAAAACACAGTGGTTGCTAAGACAATGATGAAAAGATATTAGAGGAAGCAAATCTGAAAGCAAGACTGGGAGACACATAAGAAAAGAAGAGTTAACAAGTGATACTATTTTTATCTGTTTGCTTCCTTTGGATCCATGATGCTGATTCCCCCTCCCCTATTCCAGCGCTGCCTCTCCCCCAAGCTCCTTAGGCTTGATATTAAGAATGGACTCTGTCCCTGGGGTCTAGGGACAATTTCTTTAGGGAAAAGCATTCTAGTCTTTAAAAAAGTTTGGAGATGACTTATTTTAAAATGTGTGGCCTTTCTGAAGCAAGAAAGACATGGGAAAAACCGGGTTCTAGATTAAACTAACTCTGATTTACTATGAAATAAAACCAGATTCTCGAGACTCAGCAAAAAGTGACTAGGTTTGCACTTTCATGTAGGGAGTTAGTAGAGTAAGTAGTGTTAAACCAGACTGAGGTGCTCCGTGCTGCTTGAGCATGTTTATCTTAAGTAACTGAGGCTGAATTTAGCCTTAACGGGACTTCCATGCCTCTTTTATTTTGTGCTTGAAGTGATGGAATTAAGTATTTGGTTCTTTCTGCTTCCGTTATCCTAAATCTAAATTTCTGTCAAGTAATTTATTGTGGATATTTTTGGTCACCTTTTTTTCCCTCTAAGAAATTAAAATTCTTCCACATATTTGTCTATTACATATAAAGTAGATGAATTTGATGCATTCCTATTACTTACAGAAGATGATGTCTGTGCTAAGATGCAAGTGACAGCTCATCGAGAGGTCAGACTGTTTGAAAGACTCATTTTCAGTTAGGCTAGATGATATTTTTTAGATGGCAAAACACTCATTTCCATATCTAACAAAACACTTACGAAGAGGAAAAAAACACTTGACGAATGCTTTGGCGTTCTTCCAGCTCTGAACTGACGTACATGTGTTTCTCGAATCAGTCACAATAAAACTGTACATCGAGAGTGCATTGAACGACTGTTGCTCTGCTGCACCAGAAGTCGATCAGGTAAACTGATGACATCTGAATTAGTCCCGTTACAATACACATGAAGGTGTCAGTTGACAGCTAGCCTACTGAAAATAAATGTTTCATTTTCACCATGGCATTTATCCGGTCCTAGAACAGTGTTCAACTGATAATTTGGTCCTTGGATTACAGTATTTATAATAATGGTTTTAGATCAGAGGATGTTCTCATGACAGCTGACAAATGGCCTCTATATTAAAACCCACCCTTTTCCACCATATGGAGTGTCAGTACTATTTGACACTTATTCTAGTCCCCACTCAATTCTTATTCACATAGAAGCAATTTCAAAATCGTGCTAAATTGCTTTCCATCCTCTACCCCATCTCTCTCACTCTCAACTGAAAACCAACTTTCTACTTGACAGAGAACAGGATGGCCATTAGGCATCAATTCACTTCATTTTCCCTCCTTGCACCCACACACTCCCCTATATTTGTATCCATCCGTCTTTATCTCTTTCCCTTCTGTCAGGCCAACCTCTTCACATGCCACTGATCCTGCCTTCTTCAATTCCTCTACAGCATCTGCTCCAATTACTACTCTACACATTCAGTTTCCTCCTCTTTCCTGGCTCCTTCTTGTCATGCTTACCCTGCATTCTGTCTCCCTGCAAGCTACCACACTCATTGTTCTTCACATTCCTGAGTCCATTCCACTGTCTCCTCAAGCCACTGTATATGACTGTCTTCCCACTGCACTTCAGAAACTTTTTACTAACGCCACCGTCAAATGTTTGCCTTCTCATCCTATATGTCTTCTCTGTATGATCCAACTGCTCGTTCATTCAACCAATATTTATTTAGTGCTTACTATAGGCCAAGGATTTTTCTAGGTGCAAGTCATCAGCAGTGAACAAAAACATAAAGACCACTGTCTTGATACATACTAAACAGAGACATACAATAGTGGAAGAGGCAGATGATAAATAAAAATATACCCAGTAGGGCAGAGTGGTAAGTGTTTTGGAAACAGGGTAGTGAGTGCTAGAGTTACATATCAAAAAGGGTGATCACAGTAGGCCTCCCTGAGAAGATGGCATTAAGATGTGAAGAAGATGAGGGAGTGAGCCTGAGGAAGAGCACGCTGAAGGAAGAACGAGGTCCCGAGGCAGCAGCATTCCCTGGACTGTGCTGACCACTGCTGTTCACAAAATTTCTCATATAATACCACCGTTGCCTGGTATCTGCCCTCCTTTCTAAATGGCCCTTTTCAGTCTCCCCCCTCCCACAGATCCTTCTGCTGGACAACGTCTTAGCTATTAGTGTTCACCAGGGGTCCAGGCACAACCTTCTCATGTGTTTCTTGGGAGATCTCATCAACTCATAGCTTCAACTATGCCCAGATGGTCATGACCATAAATTTACTTACCTAGTCCTGATTTCTCCTTTATGAATATCCTATGCTGTTCACATTTATAGTTACAATTGCCTACTAGGTGTCTCCACTGGATAACCCACAAGCATTTCAAACTCAAACGGTCTAAAACTTGTATATTTTCATGTATTCCTTACCTAGACTTAATAACATCCTCACCTACCAGCCGCCCAAACTAGAAATGTTGAAGGCATTCTCAAATGCCTTGCCTTGCCTGCCTTACCATCTCTCCTTCCACCCCAACCACAATGTTCTCTTGATTTTACTGCTGAATTTCTTCTTCCATTAGTCTTACTCTCTCCACCTCCCCATGTAACTATTACAGTAATGTCCTACCTGGTCTCCTAGTCATCACCCTCCCCTGCAATCAATCCTTCACATTTGGAGTTGTCTTTCAAGTCTTTGTCTTGATTGCAAACCTTCAAGTGATCTCATTGCCTTCATTATGAAGTCCACTCTCTTCACATGGTTTGAAGACCCTTAGAACTCTTCAATGTCTGGTCCCAACCAGTACTTCAACCACTGCTGACCTAGGACCCAGAGCAGTCACTCAGGACTCTTCCCTGTTCTTCCAGTACCTCATGCATTTGCTCTTATTATCACATCATTTAACTGATAAAATTCTAGTCAAGAAAATTTCAGGGAAATTTTAAAATTTCCGTTTATTTTTAGGAATCAGGATTTTAAAAGGGAAAACGGATCATGTTATTTCCCTTCAATGACTTCCCATCAGTCTTCAGATAAAGTCCAATATCCTTAATCTGCCCTATAACCCTCAAATCAATCTCCTGTTTGCTCTTTCTCTTTTCCAATTCAGTACCTTCCCTCTGCCTGGAACATGTCGATCCCTACCCTAGTCAGCTTCTTCTATTCATTCTTCAGAGCTCAGCTCAAATATAATTTGTTTTGCTTAGTCTTTGCTGATTCCTCCATCCTAGGTCAGGCCCCACATTCATGAAGTCTCAGAGCACTATGTACCCCTCTTTCAAGGCACTTATCACGACTGAAATTAAGTAACAAATTATATAATTAACTCTGTCTCCTCGTTTTGAATATAAGCTTTGCGAGCCCAGGATCATCTTTACTACTCTATATCCCAAGGACCAACTAAAGAGTTGAATCTTCTTCAAAATTCTATACTTTCTAAAATTCTGCCCATGACTTTGACTTTTTTCCTTCTTCCCAGCATAACGTTTTAAATGTTTTCTGGCTCTTCTATTTTTCGTCTTGCACAGAATGGGTTTTCAGTAGATTGAGTGTATTCTTTGAGTGGCTTCATTTGCCAGACTTACAATATATTTTAAAAATATTTACTGGACACCCGTTCAGGCTAGGTATAATGACTCTAAATAACAATGTGCCTGAAAGACCTTGTATGAATCACAGATTGCCATATTTTATATTAAAAATGTCCAAGTAACATTTTAGGGCTCATAGACATGAATGAACAACAAATTTCTTACTTCTTTCTTTATAACTGGTAGGTTCCATTCACCAAAAAGTATAAAAATCCATTGCCATCAAGTCGATTCTGACTCATAGCAACCCTACAGAACTGCCCCATAGGGTTTCCAAGGCTATAAATCTTTATGGTACCAGACTGCCACACCTTTCTCCTGCAGAGTGGCTCGTGGGTTAAAATCGCCGACCTTTCAGTTAACACCCAGCCAAGTGCTTAACACTGTGCAACCAGGCTTCCTCCCAAAGAGTAGAGATATAATATTTGTTGTCGTTAGGTGCCATCGAGTCAGTTCTGACTCATAGTGAACCAAAAGGACAGAGTAAAACTGCCCTGCAGGGTTTCCAAGGAGCAGCTGGTGGATTTGAACTGCCAACCTTTTGGTTAGCAGCCGAGCTCTTAACCACTGCACCATAGGTACTTATAAACTTTCACATGTTATGTATTGGGAGTTCATTAGAATTCAGCAGAGATCCAGAATAAATTTCTTAATGTTATTTTTAAATAATCTTTTCCTACTCAACTCTAAGTTCTAAAATAAATAGTTTATATAATCACAATTTTGGCAAAGACAGATAAGTATGAATGATACATTATTAGATTTTAGCCCTAAATGAAACCAGAAGATTACCAAGCAAAGCAGACATCCCCAAAAGCTATTTTCCCAAGGTTAAATTTTATCTCAGTAGTAGGCAATTTTTAAGTAAAAAAAAAATTTTATTTTAAAATGCTGCTTTATGATTTCTATTCAACTGTCAAATTCCATTTACAAAGAAGAAAAAGTAGAAAACTAGAAAATAGTGCCATAGGGAGTCAAAACAACCTATGTTGTTTTGGTCATCCCACTCTGAAAATTTCTGCTATGCTTCTGAAACTAAAGTATTCCATTTTGGTAACAATTACATACATATATACAGTGAAAAAGAAGATTACAATGTTAAATGTTTACTATCTAAAATATGATTTCTTTGAGGGTAAGAACTGTATTTTCTATGTTCTCAAAAGCACCTAATATAAAAATACTCAAAAAATATTGATGACAATGAGGAGGAGGAAGAACAGCATTAAGATGATTAAAATTATACAATAAAGTACATTTAAGGTAGATGCTTAGTGTCAATGCATGGCCATATTTTCAAAGCTGCAACAAAAATCAGGTGCGCTGGTGACTCTTGGGATTACTTACTGCCTCAGTGGTGGTGGCTGCTGTCACACTCTGGGAGTCAGGATGAAGCCTCAGAGGCCCCTGAGTTTGTCCTAGTGACAGAGAAAGCCCTCCGACTACCAGAAGATTCACTTCAGCACTAACCAGGTTCCTAGTGAACACACTTTGTGGAGCTTCTATAAAACATGTCCGCTTTCTACCAAGAAATCTACTGCTGGTAACCATCCTGGATCCAGAAGTGGAAGGTGCACTGCTAAACTCTCAGAATGTCCCCAAAGGCCTCACCATCCTGAAAACTGTTCTGAGACCCAAACATGTAGGTGATGACACCCAGGATTCTAAATATGCTAGTGGATCATGTTGGCTTTAGCAGGAATTGTCAGCACCTTCTCCTGACCTTTTCTCTTCTTCCCAAGGATGGATCAGAACATTCCTTTTATTCTATCCCTAAGGAGGGAGTCTATAAGCTCCACAAAGACAGAGGTCATATCCGGTTCATCTGAGCATTTTCTTTTCTTTTTTTTTTTAATAAATGAATGAATAAAAGGCTAAGGAAACCAACTGGCTCACAGAGTTGGGACCAAGGCCTGTCCTGTCTTGGGATCACAGCTCTTGGGATTCTAGCCTCTTGGATCGCTACGGCCAGAGAGGTGAACTCTATTTCTGCTGTCTGAGCCTAGCATGATCTGGGCAGGTGGCCAGACTCAGTTCTGCTCTAAGCACTGGGGCAAATCTCTTGTTCTGGCTCTTCTCATGGGCTGATACATACTGGAATGACTTTCTTCTAATTGAAGTGATAGAATCTGAGACTCTAGCAGGAGCTTGGGGAGCAAAGGTTTGGACTTCTTTGGTTCTAGGCAGTGAAGCACACTATTATGGATTGAACTGTGTCCTCCCAAAATGTGTGTCAACTTGGCTAGGCCATGATTCCCAGTATTGTGTGGTTCTCCTCCATTTTGTGATCTGACGTGATTATCCTATGTGTTGTAAATCCTAACCTCTATCATGTTAATGAGGCAGGACTTAATCTACAGGATTAGATTGTATCTTGAGTCAGTCTCTTCTGAGATATGAAAGAGAGAATTGAGCAGAGGAGTGGGGCCTCCTACCACCAAGAAAGAAGAGCTGGGAGCAGAACACATCCTTTGGACCCAGGTTCGCTGTGCTGAGATGCTCCTAGACAAGGGAAGATGGATGACAAGGACCTTCCTCCAGAGCTGACAGAGAGAGAAAGCCTTCCCTGGAGCTGGCACCCTGAATTCGTACCTCTAGCCTCCTAGACTGTGAGAGAATAAATTTCTGTTTGTTAAAGCCATCCACTTGTGGTATTTCTGTTACAGCAGCACTAGATGACTAGGACAGAATCTGGTGCCAAGAGTGCGGTGCTGCTCTAACAGATGGCCCAAAACGTGGAAGTTTGAAACTGAAAAGGTAGAGGCTGGAAGAGTTGCAAAGGGTCTAACAGTTAAAAACCTAGATTAACTTGAAGAGACTACTGGTAGAATTATGGACAGCAAAGACAATTCTGGTGAGGGCTCAGAAGGAAGTGAGGAAAGCTGTAACACCAGAGACAGTGCAGACAGTGAGAAGCAGCAGCAGAGAAACGGCAGCAGCATAACCAGGAGACCAGCATGAGACGGCGCAGGAACCTACACAGAGCGAGAGAGCTGTGTGCCTTCGCGCAGGAGGTTTCCTGGCAGAGTAGGGTGCCTCCGGGCACTTATTGGCAGAGCTAAAGAGCTGTGTAACACTTGCCCGAGCAGGGAAGAGGCTGGGCTGGCCCAACAGGCCCAAGGGGCCGAGAGGCCAAGGAACCAGGAAGCAGACGCTGAAGAGTCAAGGGGCATGGGAAGCAGAGCTGCCTCAGTCTCAAAGGGTGGGGCCACGGCCTCCTAGATTTCAAAGAGTCAGAGCTCACCAACTTGGTTCCAGAATATGGGGCTGCCATTCATGAGTGTCAGGAGGATGGGGCTGGATCTGCTCCCAAAGTTGAGGGATGGGGCTCCATGCCCGAAGGGCAGAAGAATGGGGCCTGCTGGGGCTAAGGGGCTAGGGTCGTCACTCAGACGGACTAGGAGAATGAGGCCGCCTAAATCTGAGGGAGCAGAGTTGCCGTCCCAGTGGGCCTGGAAGGCAGAGCTGAAGCCCAGGGCCAAGAGGCCTCCACCTAGAATCTGGAGTTTGGCCAACACCCAGAGTCTGGAGGGCAGGGCTGTTGCCTAGATGGTCTCAGAGAACAGAGGATTATTTTCAATGTGTTTTGTTGTAGTGTATTATGCTGACTTGCTTGGTGCCCGTTATCCTTTCTTTCCCTCCAATTTCTCCTGTTTGCAATGGAAATGCCTACCTTGTGCCTGTTCTACCACTGTACTTTAGAAGTAGATAACATGTATTTTAGACTTCACAGATGAAGAGGAATTTTGCCCCAGGGTGGAATTTGTACTTGGAGTTGATTTAAGACTTGGGATGATATGATGGGGTGAATGTGTTTTACATGTGACAAGGAAATGAATTTTGGGGGGCCAAAGGGTAGAATGTTATGGATTGAACTGTGTCCCCCCAAAATGTCTGTCAGCTTGGCTGGGCCATGATTCCTAGTGTGGTTGTCCTCCATTTTGTGATCTGATGTGATAATCGTATGTGTTGTAAATCCTAACTTCTATGATGTTAATGAGGCAGGATTAGAGGCAGTTATAGTAATAAGGCAGGACTCAATCTACAGGATTAGACTGTATCTTGAGTCAATCTCTTCTGAAATATAAAAGAATCAAGCAGAGAGGGAGAGGAACCTCATACCACCAAGAAAGAAGAGCCAAGAGCAGAATCATCCTTCGGACCTGGGGTTCCTATGCTTGAGAAACTCCTAGACCCAGGGGAAACTGATGACAAAGACCTTCCCCCAGAGCCGACAGAGAAAGAAAGCCTTTCCTGGAGCTGGCACCCTGAATTTGGACTTCTAGCCTCCTAGACTGTGACAGAATAAATTTGTTTGTTAAAGCCATCCACTTATGGTATTTCTGTTATAGCAGCACTAGATAACTAAGACATATACCTAGGCCAAGTATCTCTACCAGGTGCAGCTAGCTCCCTAGAATTCTACACAGTCATGAAGTATCCATGTTCTGGTCAGTGCCTTCTGTGATTATATAATTCCCTTGGAGCAGAAGGGACAGCTTGTGGAAGTCAAAACTCGGAAGTCAGAAGCCTTTATCCCAGCCATCTAGGAACAGCTGGAATAATTTATCCCAGACATTTATAAATTATTTATCTATAAATTTCAATTAGCACCCAAACTTAACATAAATTGAATGTTATGAAAACAGACTGGGGTTAGTCATAATATGGCTGTAAGACTGGAAAAAAAAAAAAAAATTAGTATATAATCATAAGGCCACAACATCATATAGAGATGATGGAATGAACTGTTCTAAGTTTGTCTTGTTGAGTATTGTGTATATTTATAACAAAACATACACATTGTTATAAAATACTATATAATACTTACACCTTCTGCATATTGCAAGTATCGTTTATTAGTTTCCTGTTTACCAAATGTCTCCAAAAACTTTTGACGGTAAGCAAGAACTGTATCCACATGTGTTTTATATTTTACAGCCAATTCAAGTGCCCTATAATAAGAAATAAAACAGATTATCAGCACTGCTGGTATCAGCCCCTACGGGCAGTACAGTTTTGGGGTGAGGAGGTGGGAGAGACAGTCTATGTTGTTCCCTCTACTCATCTCTCAGATAGAATGTCATTTCCTACCTTATCCATTTATCCTTTAAGGCCTAGATCAAGCATGACCCCTTCTTCCTGACCATCTCCCCTCATAGAAATAAATGACCATTATCTTATTTGTGTTCCACAGCATTTTATAATACTATTATCACAGCACTGCTTACAGTGTATTATACTTATTATTTATATATCTTTAGTCTCCTCCACTAGCCTCTACATTTATTGAAGGGATATCTGGGTTTCATTTATCTTTGGTGAGTGCAAATACAGTAAACGTTCACTGAAAAAAATTTTGAAATCATAATAAAATTCAAGTGAATGAACTTCCCCTAATGTATGTTAAGTGGTTCAAATATCTGGACTATTTTTCTAAGTCTATAGTGAACTTACTCAGTTCAATACTCAGCTAAATAGAATTAAAAACTGCTTATCTTCAAATTATTACTACAGCAGATTGAAAATATTACGAAAATAACAATTCCAGGTAAATAAAATTCTGACGAAATCCCTTTTCCCATCTGATTGCTAGAAAAAAGAGTTAGTAGCTATTTAAATTTTATAATCCAATCAGATGATCTATTTATCTATGTAACTAAGTTTCTAAAATAATATTTTATTTAAAATGCAAAGGAGAACTAAATGAATCACTGAAATCAAGGGTATAACATTAAAAACACAAAAGCTATATATTAATAATAACTTGTAAGGAAATGAAAAGATTAATCCTCACTTGCAGGCTTACTTTCAGAATGTAGGTTTTGGACAGTGTGTCAGCCATTGCAATCCTGTGTATAACTCACATTCGTTGAGTCAGAACTTCAGACCCATGAAGTGTAGCTCTCCTATGCCGCTCACTGTCATCTTGTTTTAAATATGGGAAGTGGTTACAGTAATAATCAAAGTATATTATTTTCTCTTGCATTCTAATGATTCATAACTTTTGAATATTCTAGTCATGATCTATCAAAGCCAACTATTATAAATTTGTTTCGGACAAGAGAATATATTAACCCAATGACTACATTTTTTGCAACTTCTGACTTCGGTAGGAAAATCTGGTTCATTCTTAACATACTTTGATTTGCCTTACTATTGACCTATATAAAATAATCACTTTAAAAAGTATTTTTGATATGCTGTGTGTATTGTCTAGGGTTGCTATAAGGTTGAAATCGACTCGACAGCAATGGGTTTTGTGTGTATTGTAAGCACGTATTAGACTATTGAGGGAGATATTAAGACTTAAGCTCCTCAAAACTTTGTTTTTGATTTGTATGAAAACATTATGAATGTAAGTCCTATATAATACAAACAGTAATTTTAAAATAAGGAGCTGTGGTGACACAGTGGTTAAGCGCTCAGCTGTTAACCAAAAGGCTGGCAGTTCAAATCCACCAGCTGCTCCACAGAAGAAAGATGTGGGAATCTGCTTCCGTAAAGATTACAGCCTTGGAAACCCTATGGGGCAGGCCTACTCCATCCTATACAGTAGCTATGAGTCAGAATCGACTCAATGGCATACAACAACAACGCCAAAATCAGGCAAAATGCTTTCTTATGAAAATATATCGGCACATGCCATATTGCTGAATCCAAGAGTCAATATTTTGCTACCCATCACACAGTCTCACAACATTTCTTCTACCCTCTGTGACTTTAAGTCTTTCAGAGAAAAAGGAGACAGGCAGAAAGGAATGTAAAGGTGTTGGAATATGCAGGAATAAAAGTGGTAAATAAAAAAAGGCAACAAGCAATTCCCATGACCTCAGAAGAGGAGGGATGGAGTCAAAGATGCCCTAATCCTTCTAATCCTCTCCCCTATCATTCTCCTGTATGTCCTTAAAGAGGGAAACGTAGTCAAAGATGCCTCAATCCTTCTAACCCTCTCCCATATCATTCCCCTGTAATGTCCCTAAAGAGGAGAAGTGGAGTCAAAGATGCCCTAATCCTTCTAATCCTCTCCTGCATCATTCCCCTGTATGTCCCTAAAGAGGAGAAATAGAGTCAAAGATGCCCTAATCCTTCTAACCCTCTCCTGTATCATTCTCCTATATGTCCCTAAAGAGGAGAAATGGAGTCAAAGATGCCTTAGTCCTTCTAACCCTCTCCCCTATCATTCTCCTGTATGTCTCTAAAGAGGAGAAATGGAGTCAAAGATGCCTCAGTCCCTCTAACCCTCTCCCGTATCATTCCCCTGCGTGCCCCTAAAGTTCCAAATCCGGTGGTGTATGTGTGGTGAACCACCCCTTTGGAACTTTGTTGTTTTTGTTTTACGCCGTCGAGTCAATTCCAACTCACAGTGACCCTATATGACAGAGCAGAGCCACCTCATAATAATAATAGTGACCCTATATGACAGAGCAGAACCATCCCATAATAATAATGATAGATAACATCATTATCTATCCTAGGCTGAAATCTTTACGGGAGCAGATTGCCAAGTCTTTTCTCCCGCAGAGCCGCTGATGGGTTTGAACTGCTGACTTTTCGGTGAGCAGCTGAGCACTTAACCATTTCGCCACCAGGGCCCCTTTTTGGCACTTCAGAGGTTCCAATTCCCACTGTTTCTTTATGATTGTGCATGGTGGAGGAAGGAGTTCTTGACTGTACAAAACTGGAAGCAGTGTTCTAAGTAGGGATAACACAGCATCCATTCTGGGTTGGGGCTTTTTAAAACATTCCAAAGACTACTGAAGTATTATCTGTCATTATTATTATCATAAAATATGTTATTAATTATATGACTGAAGGGCAAACATTAAATTAAAAGTAAACATTCAAACGGTATGTGCTATTTTAAATGTTCTCTAAAAGCACGCACTGGGTAAAAAAAGTTTTCTTACCACATTTAGGAGGGAACTCATTCTGAATTATATAAGGGTTATGGGAACAACAGGTCTCTAGTTTTAAAATGGTTATTTGGCAACCAAACAAATGTGACATTAGATCCTGGGCCTGGAATATGTCCGTGTATCTTCTCTGATTTTAAATAGAAGAAAGTTATATAAAAAAGATATTATAACTTCAAAATACGATCCTTTGAATAACCTGAACAAAACAAAATCACTTTGTATGACTATCAGAATTGTAGAATATCAGAAATTATTTTTATTAATACTTACATAAAGCAGTCCCTGGGTGGTGCAAATGGTTAATGTCCTTGGCTGCTAATCAAAAAGTAGGAGGTATGAGTCCACCCAGAGGTGCCTCAAAAGAAAGACCTGGGAATCTACTTTCAAAAAATCAGCCATTGAAAACTGTATGGAGCACATTTCTACTCTGACACACAGGGGGCTGCCATGAATTGCAATCACTCAACAGCAACTGGTTTCACTGGTAAGAGAATCAGTATGCACACCTGGAGCTTCTAATTTCTACCTCTTCTTAACTTCAGTTTTTGAGAGGCAACTACCACCAAAATGTCCAAAATAAACGTCAAGCAGATAACTTGTGTACCTACAATTCTTCAACGACCGTATCTTATTAGGTTTCACATGCAATTTTCAAATTCAAATATGAATGACAGAAGCACAAACCAGCAATACTGTGCTTCTCAAATGGAAAAACGTGTTAACAAAATAAAATCTGTTCCTTCTAGATGATTTAAGCAAATACAGAAATTCAGGAATCTTAAAACTAATCTATTTATCATACAATCTTTACATTCCATCCTTCTGGAATATAGAATTAGAATATCAGCATTTTGCAATCCCTGATTAACTAACAGTCTAGACGACAACCATCAATGGCTGCCATCATCACTGAAGATGGGGAACCAGTCATCATGCAGCTTTGATGGAGTCTCACCAAAATAAATGAATCAATCTAAACCTAATCAAGCCTCTAGATCTAACAACTGATTTTCACTGAATTCATCGACAGAGGAACGTGTTAAATGATACCACAAAGATGCAGTCAACAAAGTCCAGACTATGGGAAATTTATAGGTCCAGTTTCTTCAACGGGAAAAATTGCAAGAAAAAAAACAAAGAAGAAATAGGAGAACCTATACATTAAAAGAAACTTAAGCACATGTCACCAATCACAAGACATGGATCTTTTTTGGATCCTGATTCAAACAAAAGAAAATATTTACGAGACCAAACAAAAAATCAAACCCGTTGCCATCAAGTCGATTCCGACTCATAGTGACCTTATAGGACAGAGTAGAACTGCCCCATAGGGTTTCCAAGGAGCAGGTGGTGGATTTGAACTGCTGAACTTTTGGTTAGCAGCTGAGCTCTTAACCACTGCACCACCAGGGCTCCATTTATGAGACATTCATAAAAATAAGAACACTGAGTAGAATTATTAATTTTTAAAGATATGATCATGGTATTGTGGCTATGTGAAAATTTTTTTTAGAAATACACACTGAAATATTTACAGATAAAATGACATGATGCGTGGGATCTGCTTCAAAATAAATGGTGGGAAAGGGGAGGAGGGGAAAGAGAGAGATTATCCACAAATTAGTAATTGTTGAGGCTGGTTGATTGTGGGGGGATTCATTACACTATTCTCTCTACTTTGATATGTGTTTGAAATTTTCTATAATAAACAGTTTTAAAAATTCCCATCTTTTTTGGTCCCTCCTGATCTCCTTAGCTGGATCCTCTTCTTAAACCAGATCCTTATATCTCAGTAGTCAGTAGAGATTTGTCTGCTCAATAAATGTCTGTGGACTGAATACTACATATATAAAGAACACATATCATAACCATTTACATTTTAGATAAATTTGTACCAAGATCACATCTTTTCTAAATGAAAACAGTTTTATTCAAAACTACATATTTTATCTCATTTTTAAAATAACAGAAAAATATTTCTTATAAAAGGTAGTTACTTGAACTGATGATAAGCACAATATGCAAAATGGTTTTAAAACCATTCAAAAAAGCATTTATGAAACACTTAGGATGGAAGCACTTGACTTTAATAAATAAAAAAGACCAAGAAAGGCAGCAAAACTAATTCCCACATTAGGATTTATTTCTCCCTATACTTCCTAATTTTGGGGCAAGATGTGCTGACCTACGAGCAGTTGCACATACTGCATTTCCTTTGTACTCAACTGTTGCCTTGTTGGGGGCAGTTCTTAAAGATAAAAACGCATCCAAAGCTGGAAAAACTTTAATCAGATCCTTTAAAATTTTCTACATATGCTGGGTGCCCTTAATTTAGAATAACATTTTTATCCTATACATACACAAAAGTCAAGTTACCTATCAGAAACTGAACAAAAAAAGATAGGCCAATGAAAAAATACCTCTGAATCATGGGATGAGGGAGACAAACACAAGAACTACAGTGGGTGAGAGGTGAGAGGGAAAAAAAGACTCAAGGCACAGCTGGAGGTGCTTAAACAGAAGAGGAGACAATCAGGGCAGAAAGATCAAACAAGCACTTAAGGGTAGCCCAAAAGATCAGACTAGAGATAAGAACTGGGAAGTTAAAGAGACTCAAGTGGAAGAGAAGACGACGATGCTTCAGATTTTGAAAGCGAGGAGAAAGAAAAGGAAATGGAGAAACTGAGCAGCAAGGGAGCAATTTAGAGATTAAACAAAGAACCAAACCCACGCCATCAAGTCCATTCCGATTCATAGTGACCCTAAAGGACAGAGTAGAACTGTCCCATAGGGTTTCCAAGGCTGTAATCTTTATAGAAGCCGATTGCCGTATCTTTCTCCTGAGGACTGGCTGGTAGGTTCAAACTGCCACCCTTTTGGTTAGCAGCCAAGCACTTAAACCACTGCACCACCAAAAAACCAAAACCCATTGCTGTTGAGTCGATTCTGACTTATAGAGATTTGAGATTTTAAAAGCCCAGGACCAATAACAAAGGGGTTGAGTTATTCCTCAATTCCCTAAAAGAAATGAAGCCATACTTAGAATGGGCCAGGAGGGATAGAGATTAAAATTATAGGCAGATTAACTCATATCCTTAGCAAATATTTATTATAAACATTTACTAATATGCCAGGGATAGATGAAATCAACCACTAGTAAATTTTTCATATCCAGAGGGTAATTGCTTCCAAGGCGGTTTGCCTAAAGGACCTAACATCTGAATCTACTTACTTCATAGTGAACTATATGCTACCTATGGCATCTCTTGTATAGTCTTGAATTGTATTTAAATTTTCATCAATCCATAAATCAATTTATTCAGAAATACTGAGCATCTACTATGTATGTTGTTGTCAGCTGCCCTCCAGTCAACCCCCAACTCATGGCAACCCCAGGCACAAGAGAACTGGACCACTGTGATCCATGGAGTTCTCTCACTGGCCAATTTTCAGAAGTAGCTTGCCAGACCTTTCTTTCTAGTCCATCTTGATCTGGAAGCTCCACTTAAACATGTTCAGCATCATAGCAACATGCAAACCTCCACTGACAGATAGGTGGTAGTTGCACATGAGGTTCACTGGCCAGGAATCGAACCTGGGTCTCCTGCATAGAAGGAGAGAGTTTACCACTGAACCACCACTGCCCTCCCTGCTGTGTATATCAAACCAAAGAAACCAAACTTATTTCCTTCGAGTCAATTCTGACTCACAGTGACCCTACAGATATTACAACGTATCTCCAACCTCTGAGGAGCTACAAATCTAGAAGGGAAAAAATTGACTCAATTGCCATTGAGTCAATTCCAACTAACAGCAACCCTGACAAAGCAGAACTGCCCCATAGGGCTTCCAAGGCTGTAATCTTTATGGAAGCACACTGCCACGTCTTTCTCCCATGGAGCAGGTGGTGGGTTGAAACCGCTGACCTTCAAGTTAGCAGCCAATGCTTAACCACTGCACCACCAGGGCTCCTTTAGAAGGGGAAAGACACATAAATATCTGAAAAGACAAATAATGAAAGGGATAAAAAGAATTCATTAAAAGAATATAAGTAATGCTACATGTAGTACATCTTTAATTGCCATATGTACATTGCTGATCATAACTACTGTCGTCAACACTGACTGGGAGAGGTTAGCTTCAAGTGGGTCTTAAAGGATGGGTAGAATGTGACTCACTTTCACTAACACACAGGAGACATCCAACAAATGTCTGGAGACAAAGAACACTGCAAAGTGATTAAGGGCATGAATATTAACTACCTACTATGTACTCGACTATGAATCCACTCGAGGGCAACAGGTTTATGTATAGCTCGACAAGATGGATTCACACAGTGGTTGCAACAATGGGTTCAAGCATAACAACAATTGTGAGGATAGTGCAGGACCGGGCAGTGTTTTGTTCTGTTGTACACAGGGTCACTATGAGTTAGAACCAACTCGGCAGCACCTAATAAAAATAACAACTATGTACAGATAAGATAAGATGTTTCTGTCCCTCGAAGGGTTTATAACATGAAAGGGGAAAGATGACATAAATATCTGCAAAGGTAAATAATGAAAGAGACTAAGAACAATGCAACAAAACAATATAAGCAACGGCATCAGCAGTACATAATTAATTGCTTGTGGACACTAGTGAATTCAGGTCCTGTTTGATACTAGAAGGAGCCCTTGTGGTACAGTGGTTAAGCACTCAGCTGCTAACCAAAAGGTCAGCAGTTTCAATCCACCAGCTGCTCCTTGGAAACCCTGTGGGGCAGTTCTACTCTGTCCTATAGGGTCTCTATGAGTTGGAATCAACTCGACGGCAACAAGTTTTTTTCAGGTTTGATACTAGAAGACTCGAGTTCAAGTCCCACATCTGCCATTTACTCAACTTTTCTGAGCCTCAATTTCCTTATTTGTAAAATGGAGATGGTAATACCTAACCTTCAAGAATTTCTGTGATGACTAAATGAGATGATAAATGGCAAGTATTTATCATAATTCCTGGCACATAATAAGCCCTCAATAAAAGGAGTCTTTACTATTATTAGTGGCAATAAAGTGGAATTCCTAGCTTGTAAGCTTTTTAAGGACCATTAAAAATTTGTTATATTGTACAGTGTTCAAAGTGCTACACAAATATTAGTATCTAACATTTATCAACATAAATATTCTCTCAAAAATACTGGTTGAAAGGATATTGTAAACACTACTCTTCCCATTTCCCATAGAACTTTATAGCTTGGTAATGGTATATACAACTTTATATTAGTTATTGAAAATAGAGTTTTAAAAATATTCATATTCTGTCTCTTTCCAAAACAGTTATCTTAACTCTTACAAATTATGAATAAATCGAGGACAAAGGACAATGGTTTATTTATCTTTGTACAGTTATAAACATCTTTCAGGATCCTGTGAACAGCTAAACAATGATCATAATGAATTTGTATAAACAAAGGACAGAAACAGTGGCTGAATTGTATGAATAATATAATTAGCGCATAAATTAAATAGACTTTAGTATTCAATCACATAATTCACCATCTTCCATTTTTGTTACTTCTTTTCAAGGGAAAGATAGAGATAGGGTATCTATAGAAACTCTAATCTAAGGGAGTTATAAGTCAGGGTCCTTGTAACTGAAATAGATATGGGATAATTTTTAAGACCAGAAACAAAGAAAGAACATGGAAGACGTATACCAATTTCACAGCATAGTAACTTCAGGAGTCTCTAAGCACCGTAACCTTGTTCACCAAAAGACACATCTCTGCGAGAATGAGTGGAGGAACCTAATGCGTCATAAAGAAGAGAGAGCAGCCTGCCCGTCTCAGAAAGCAATCTGCCCCAAAGCCTAACGCAGGGCTTGGAAGGTTCCCGCTGACCACTGCTTCCTAAAAATCCTTCCTCCTGCCTCTTAAAACCACCAATCTCCCCTGGCTCTTCTTTCTCTGCCTGTCTGCCTGTCCTTTCCCAGTCTTCCTGTGTATTTCTCCTTTCATCCGTTCCAGAAATGGAGTTGACATCTTCTCATTCTACACAGTCCCCAGGCACTTGCGTCCATTTTTCTGGTTTCAACTACCACCATTTGCTGATGACTCCTAAATCTGCATCTCCAGTTCAACCTTTCTCATGCGTTCCACTGAAACAAATACTACCGCATAGCTCTTCACAAATATTTCAAATTCGGTATGGCTAAAACCGCGCTCACTATCTTCCCTACCAAATCTGCTGATGGTACCATCATTTACCAAGTTCCTCAAATTAGAAATTTGGGAAATATCCTAGGTTCTCTTTTCTTCGTCACACTCCTGAACGCTAAGCAATCCCAAGGCCAGAGAAGACATAAGTCTTTAATGGCAAACTGCTCACAAATATAAATGTGAATAAAGTCTTCTGTATTAGGAGACTATTAAGTACAGCGAAAAACGTAATTTACTAAACGGCAGGTAGAGGAATACATTAAGGTCAATCAGATTTTAAAATTGATAAAAAGTCTTTTTATTACCTTTCCCAGTTGTAGAGATTAATATTGATCTGGATTGCTTGATAAACAAGGCCAGCCTGAAGAAGCACTATTTCAGCCTCCTGTATGTTCCCACTAAACATTAGTATGTGGGCCATTTTTGATTCTTTAGATGGAAGATTTTTTATAGAATTGATGTAATGAACTTTGTCAATCTAAATAAAGAAAATAAGAAATATTTGAAGTGGATAGTAACAGAAATGTAACAAATTATGGTAAGAAACACACGTACACACATGCACATATACATAAACATGCACAAACACACACACGAAAACACACATATGTAAACATGTACAAACACATGCACATGCAAGCACACGTGTAAACACACACGTGTAAACACACATGTAGACGTGCAGCACATATGTAAGCACACGTATGTAAACATATGCACACACACGAAAACACATGTGTAAACACGCACATGTAAGCGCACACATGTAAACACACACGTAGACATGCCACACACATATGTAAGCACACACGTAAACACGTCCACATATGCAAACATGCACACATGTAAACACGTACACATATGTAAACACACGCACACACATGTAAACACACGCACACACATGTAAACACACACACGTAAACTTTCTTCACTTACTTCACCAATTGCTGCGTAGGCTATCTCTGCAGTAGTCATATCTCTGTTAGCAACTGACATGGCAGCTAAGCAGGCCCACATGGTTTGTTCCTAAGGTTAAATTTAAGAACAATGATCTCAACTATATGGCTACATTGCCTTAAAATAAACAATGATTTAAATACTCAAAATAAAATTATAAAGAGCCCTCAGCTCTTAAGTTAAGCATTCAGCTGCTAACTGAAAGAAAGGTTGGTGTTTGAATCATCTAGTGGCTCCCTAGGAGAAAGACGTGGAGATCTGCTCCCATAAAGATTACAGCCTAGAAATTCCTATGGGGCAGTTCTACTCTGTCAGATGGGGTCACTATGAGTTGAAATCAATTCAACGCCACCTAAAAACAACATTAAAATTATATTTTAATTAAAAGAAATTACTGAGCATGGTACTGAAAAAAATAATTTAGTAAGTTAATGATATGTAAAGTTCATTGTGGCCACTTTGTTAAAACATATTAATACGCAGAGAACTTACTTTGAATAAAACTTTCTGAAGTTTTTCATATCAAATTATCAAAGATACATTTTTGAACTTAAAACAACTCAAGGCTATAAACCCTCCAGTCTTTTTGGTAAGGTGTCAAAGAATACAACTTACAGGAAATCAGGAGAATTATGAGGTTCTCTGACAACACTATTCTGGCAGACTGCCGCCAATAACCCAGCGAAAGAAAATGCATCTGAAAGTAATTTCACAAAGGGGTATTCTAAGGTAGGTAACTGGTGTTCAGTAAAAGGATTCTGTGCGCAAACATGTTGAGAAAATACTGGATTCAACTAAGTTGGGAAATGCTTATCTAAAGCAGAGGTTCTTCACTCTAGCTGTGCAAAAGAATCATCCAAGAAACTAAAAAAATATGCCCAGGCCTCACCTCAGATCTAATGAATCAGAATTTCTGTGGGGGTGGACCTTGGGAACCTGACTTTTAAAAAAGCTCCACAGAGGATTTTTGTATGTGCCAGTAAGGAGTAATTGTTGTATGCCTTTGAATTGATTCTGACTCATAAAAACCCTAAATGACAGAACACAACTGCCCTATAGGGTTTCCTAGGCTGTAATCTTTATGGGGGTAGATCACCGGTCTTTTCTCCCATAACAACCCTAAATGACAGAACACAACTGCCCCATAGGGTTTCCTAGGCTATAATCTTTATGGGGGTAGATCACCACCGGGTCTTTTCTCCCACGGAGCTGCTGGTAGGTTCAAACTGCTGACTTTTTAGTTAGCAGCCAAGCACTTAACCAGGACACCAACAGGGCTCCTCAAGGAAAAACTACTTTAAAGAATAAATCACACAGAAATATCTACCATCCCCTCTGTATCACTCATGCCTTTATCACCATTCTCAATCTTCCAGCCCTTAAAAAAAACTAGTTCATATGTAGTGCCTGGGGTCTTAAACGCTTGCAAGCAGCCATCCAAGGTACAACAACTGGTCTCTATTCTCTATTCGCCTGGTGCAACAATGGAAGAAGGACAGTCAGGAATAGGACGACTAGATGGAATGTGTGGCTAATTGCCTTCATGAGACCAGAAGAACGGGATGGTGCCTGGTTACCATTACTGAACATTTTGATCAAAGACTACAGAAAAATCCTGATCAAAAGGGGGAAAATGCAGAATAGAATTTTAAATTCTCATGGACTCCAGACTTTCTAAAGCCATGGAAGCAGGATGAAACCCTAGAACTGCTGCCCTGAGATCATCTTTAAATCTTAAACCAGAAATATCCCTTGAAGTAGTAATAGTTTAGCTTAACTAGTAAAGAATGTCTGCCTTGAGCATTGTGCTCTTTTAAGACCTGTCTCTATGGAATCAAACTAACAACAGCAACACAAAGGATTGGACAGGAAACTCAGGAGTCAGTGAGTTTTGGTAATGGGGATGGAATAATGCAAACAAGGAGAGAGAGAACGGCTGCACAACTAGAAGAAGGTGGCAATCAATCTCACTGAATTGCACCTGCAGAAACTGTTGAACTGGTGTATGTTCTGCTAAGTGTGTTCTCAACAACAACAAAAATGAATTATTAAAAAAAGTGTCTCGAGTTGATTCCAACTCATGGCAACCCTATGTGTTAAACAAAGTACAACTGCTCCATAGGGTTTTCTTGGCTGTAATCTTTATGGAAGCAGACTGCCAGCCCTTTTCTTCTGCAGTGTCACTGGGTAGGTTCAAACCACCAACCTTGAGGTTAGTAGCTGAGCACAAATCGTTTGTGCCACCCAAGGACCGTCGTAGTTAGCTGCCATCTAATCGATTCAACTCATATGACCTTTAGCTGTTATCACTTCCATCCTGCGCAATGGTAAACTAGTACACATATGTATGTGTGTGTATACATATACATACACACACACACAACTGTGGGTTCTGAATCATAAAGTACCTTAACAAAGCGACAAAGTCTCACAGCATCTTCCCATTTTGAACTGCTTACATATTCATGGAGTATGGCGGGATATGGCGATATGCTGATGTGAACCAGTGAGCCATCAGCTCTTCTTATAGTTACCTGATTTCCAACAAAACTCACAATATGAGGGTTTTTACTGAATTCACTGTTGAAAAAGAGCAAAGTGCAACTTAAAGTTATATTCTCAGCAAAAATTTTCATATGTAAAATATGTTAAATTTGAGGAGTAGACCCATGACATACATATGATGTCTCCAACCCCAAAACGCACACACACAAAATTATGTAACTTCAGGGAGAATGTGTATTTTCAAACAGACATTTGAATCTAACTTGCGATACGCACTTGGAGTAAAATATACAAACACTTTTAAGTGGCAAAAACTATTACATATTTGAGAGCTATTTCTAAAAGCATTTGAAGTGACCTGGGTTTTTTTTTTTCCCTGAGTGTTAAGGTCCCTCACTTTAAATGATTAAATCACTTAGCATCTTAACTTTTAAATGTATAAAAGTGTAAACGAATAAAAATTAAACTGAATTCCAACATTATTTTCTCATAATAAAAAACGGTGAACTTTAAATAAAGAGACTAACATCTGTTCATTAGTTTAATTACTTTTTAAAATAAGCTGTTTTATTTTAGTGCCTGTCTGGTTTTGCTAAGGTTGTGAACTTGAATATTAAAAATGAACTCAAAACAGATTTGAAAGTTAAACTAAGATTTACAGCGGAGAAGACTTTTTATTCCTATTTTGTCAAAAGTAAGAGATTTCCTTGCTATACAGAATTTAGGAATATAAATGCATTTGATTTTCTGAAGCACACAGAAAATTAAAAATTAAAAAAAAAAAAACTTTTCAGTAGCCCCTTTTTTTTTTTTTCCTATCTCTAATGTCAACTTAAAAAAAAAAAAAAAGTGAATTCTAGAGACACAGACACTCCTGAAAGTCTTAGCATCAACAATCTCTGGGACAGAGGAAAGAGTTGGCTAATTGTCACAAGACTGTACATCGCAGAAAAGTCTTAAGAGTGCCTATATTAAAATACTAAACTACACTGAAAAAAATACCTCTGCGATACCACTGAACAAAATTAAGCTTGAAAATTATATTTATATAAAGGAGAAATAGTTTGGATTATACAATACTTTCAACTTAATTATACTACTTAAATCTCATTAAGCTAGCTTTAACTGAACAATTCCTTTAGTTGAATCTAATTAAAGTGAAAAGTACTCTGCACAATTGAAATCAGAGGCCAAAACACGACACTATTTAGGTTTATAAATACTTCAATTAGATTTATAAAAATTCTATTAGACATTTATTTACCACAATAAGTAGAATTCTGTGTAGTAAACATTACCTTGCATCTCTTTCATATAATGTTTTGGGCAAAATGTCTCTGTCCACATAAACTGTGTTGGGGTAATACCATACTGTAAGTCGAGTATCTTGAAGTCCACAAAGGATATTGCACGTATCACTCCATGCCAATGTGTGCACCATTGTTCCTTAATTTAAAAAGAATGATAATGCACTACTAGTTCCAGTTTATAAGCATTAAAAATATATTTTTTAAAATCAAGTGGCATAGAAGGCCCAATCTAATTTCTGGTAGGCATGACTCTATTTTCTGATTGCATAATGGTGAGAACATATGCAAAAATTCATGTAAGAATTTAGAAAATATTTGAATGTACTACCCAGGGTCATTACATTTTTAATTTATAGGTGTTATTTCAACACCAATTTAGCTGCAGCAGCTCAAGACCTGCTATTAAAATGGAGTCAGGGAGCTAAGAAATGTTATGAGAGCAAACCATTATTCAAAGAGTCATTCAAGCAAGAAAACGATTTAACTTACAACGTACAGAGAAGATCAAAGAAAACAATTAAAATTTAAATGTATTAAATATATTTTTACCAAGTTTGATAATTTGTTCTTCCTTCCCAAACCGTTTAACTGAGGTAATATAGAGATCTCTATTTTTATCAATGAAAGCAATTTTTCTATCATTGGTAAGTCCTTTCTGATCCAGAGCAATTTCCAAGATTTCATTCTAAAATTTAAAAAAATAAAAATGTTGGATGAGTTTTAGTGCTTGACATCAGTTCATTTTAATTATGTAACTATTAGAACATTTCTTTTTTAAAGGATCAATTAAATTTTACTCCATACTGAAAACGATAAAATGTCCTGTTAAATAATTTTAAACTGTTAATATGCTACAAATTCAAAAGGTATAATACAGTGTAGTTACTTTACCTGAAATACAAGGAGAAAATGTCCCTTTAAAATAAGAATAAAATAATATATATTTTGAAACTCTGTAAACTGAGAAACACTTCCACCTGACCTCCTGTCCCACCTTTAGGAGACAGGGCAAAAGGATGCCAACAGTCTGTGAATCCTATGAAATGTCTGCTTTGATTAAATAATTTCCTCACATCAAAATTTACTCTACGTAGACTGCCTAACACCTATATTTTAAAGATTTTGTAAGAATATACTTACGGGAATATGTGGAAATATGTTTCTAGAAACTTAAATTACTTAAGTTTTACAGATTCTTCATATTCATTTCCTGTGAAACAGGGAACAGTCCTGTGATGTAGGTTTTATTACACCTACTCCAGTGATTTCGCTAAGAAAAAGCTGATAACAAGCATATCGAGAACTTAAAACCCAGACTTCTGACTGTAATAACAATAACAAAGTATTTCTGGCATACTACGTTAATCTATTATACCACTTTACTAGCTACTGAAATGAACTTCCTTACAACTTGAATATGTTAATTATGGATTCATTTCAATTCAGTCCAAGAGGGATTTATCTACTGCCTACTATGTTTGAAGACTTCGCTAGGAACTGTGAATTCAACAAGAATCATGATCACACCACCAAATGATTGTCACCAAAGTGTACTAAAAATAACACTTGTAAAAAAACAAAAGAAGCTGATGCATCAGTTGATGGGTCTGTATAAGCCACATACCAATTCATAATACATTTTTTAAAATCTGCTGTGCTCTGGATGTAAAATAATTTGTACTTTAAGAAAGAAAGAAATTTTATTCAATGTATATCAATGTATGCATTAAATATAACTCTGGGTAATTTCAAAATAGAAACTTTCAGAGAAACTGATCTTTACAATAAAGAATTGCTTATCACCACCATCAAAAGTAAGCAGCATACTTTTTAAACAAACACCATTAAACAGATAGGATTCTCCTATCTAAGACATTCCAAATCAAAGATGGACAGTAATAATAATACCTATGTACACAGTGGAACCCTGGTGGTGAAGTGGTTAAGAGCTCGGCTGCTAACCAAAAGGTCAACAGTTCAAATCCACCAGCCGCTCCTTGGAAACCCTATGGGGCAGTTCTATTCTGTCCTATAAGGCTGCTGTGAGTCAGAATCGACCCGACAGCACACAACAACAACAACAACATGTACACAGTCGGGGAGGGTTCCCTTCTCATTCCCTCTTTATTCAGCAGGGCTCTCCCATTTCCCTCTTGTCCAGTCCTACTACCTGCACTTCTGTTCTATTCCTGCCAGGTCACTCTTTGCGGTGGGATATGGAAGCCGCCTCGTGTTCATCAGAGCCTTCTCCCTTACGCTACAGTAATTTATATCCATTTAATAAAAGACAAACTTAAGTTTTAGTTTTGGCTCTGTCATTAATTTGGGAAAATCTTAGATCTTAGTTTCCTCATACATAAAATCAAAAAATTATATTGGGTGTTTTTTGAGGTTCTCTGTAGAACCAAGATTCTATTCTATAAAATGCCAAATTTAAAAATCATTATTATTATAGACAAGCAAAAAACGTATTAAGTGTAATTGAGAAAAATGTGAGATGAGGAAGAAGTCACCTCCATTCTTGCAGTATCAGGAAAAGTGTTCTGGAAAAAGTTATTATATCAAAACAAATGTTAATAAAAATAGGTGTCTTAAGACTGGGTTCTCTATAGAAGCAAAACCAGTAAAGCATACACACACACACACACACACACACACACACACACACAAAAAGATTTTTATCAAGGAAACGGCTCACACAGTTGTAGAGGCTGGAACATCCCAAGTCCGTGGATCAGGATAGAGGCTTCTCTTGATTTACACAGCTGTAGGGGCTGGCGAACCCAAGATCGTCAGGTGAGAGAGCAGGGCTCCTGCTCACAGGCTGTGAAGGTCAACGAATCCCAAGATCGGCAGATAAGCTAATAGCTCAAGTCCCAAGAACCGGAAGTCAGACGACAGGAGGCAGCTGCAGGATCCGGAGCAGGCAAAAGCCAGAACATCTGCTTATATTCAGATGCAGGCCACACCCCCAAGGAAACTCCCTTTCAACTGATTTCCATCATGGGAGTGATCACATACAAACACTGAGAATCATGGCTCAGGCAAGTTGACACACAATCTTAACCATCACAGTCCATCCCCTGTCAACTTGGCACATGCACACATCTCCTTTAACCATACATAATCTCCGAATAAAGACAATTATAAAGTCATATTTGTGCCTAACATGTAAAGCTAACACACATACAACCGAAAACACACTAGCCCCATTTACATCTTATATTTTATAAGTGAAGAAAACAAAATTATTTGATGCACACATACAAAGCAGAAATACTCATAACAATTTCAGTCCTTGTTTCTGCAACTGGTCACGTGGTCACAACTGGTATTTAGAACTTTCTTCCACCACCCATTCCATATTCCTTTTGCCCTCAGCAAGAACCTCAGCTGGTCATGGTTCTCTGCCAGGTGGGGTGACCAAAACGTTCATTCCTGAAGGGTCTAGGTGATTATTAGTCCTGTTGGAATTGGGTTGCTATGGTCTTCCAGTGACTGTAATCACAGGGTATGACAGTACTAAGAGATGCCCTAAGGCATATCTCCTGCATTCCAGACATATTCTTCTTTGCCTCCATTATGTAATATCAACGCAATTTTCTCTTGGTAATCAGGATCAACCACACCACCCAGTATGGTAACTCCCTTCTTGGCCTGTTGATCCAGAGGCGTAAGGAACCCAAAGTGGCCAGGTGGCATTATTAGCTTCCAGTTCAATGGAATCAGTGATGTGTGTCCAGGTGGGAGCATTCCTCCCTTTGGAACTAACACCTCTAGACCTGCAGAACATAAGGTCATGGGAACAGGAAGCAAAAATCTTGCGAGTGGGTCACTACGGGGAATAGTGAGTGGTGCCACTCCCATTTCCACCCCTTGATTCCTGGACTTGTGAATCTTGGATATTGGAGAAACAGCACCATATATTGGACGCTGGTTTAGTGCATATACAGCCTCCTGGAGAACACTGCTCTAACCCTGCAAGGTATTGCCAACTAGCTGGTGCTGTAATTGTGTCTTTAGAAGGCCATTCCATCGTTCTATCAAGACAGCTGCTTCAGGATGATGGGGAACATGGTAAGACGGGTGAATTCCATAAGCCTTAGCCCACTGCCGCACTTCATTTGCTGTGAAGTGAGTCCCTTGATCTGAGGCAATGCTGTGTGGGATACCATGACAGTGGATAAGGCATTCTGTAAGTCCACGGATGGTAGTTTTGGCAGAAGCATTGAGTGCAGGGAAGGCAAATCCATATCCAGAGTAAAGTGTCTATCCCAGTAAGGACAAAACGCCGTCCTTTCCATGATGGAAGTGGTCCAATGTAATCAACTTGCCACCAGGTTGCTGGCTGACCACCTCGAGGGATGGTGCCATATCGGGGACTCAGTGTAGGTCTCTGCTGCTGGCAGATTGGGCACTAAGCAGTGGCTGTAGCCAAGTCAGCCTTAGTGGGTGGAAGTCCATGTTGTTGGGCCCATGCATAACCTTAATCCCTGCCACTATGGCCACTTTGTTCATGAGCCCCTTGAGCAGTGACAAGAATACCTAGGGAAAGAGAATGACTGGTTTCCACAGAACGTGTCATCCTATCCACTTTATGTTTAAAATTCTCCTCTGCTGAGGTCGCCCTTTGGTGAACATTCACATGAAACACAAATATCTTCACTTCTTTGGCCTATTCAGAGAGGTCTATCCACACACCTCTTCCCCATAAATCCTTGTCTCCAATTTTCCAATCATGTTCCTTCCAAGTCCCTGACCATCCAGCCAAACCACTGGCCAGCCCATGAATCAGTATACAATCGCACATCTCGCCATTTCTCCTTCCAAGCAAAGTGAACAACCAGGTGCACTGCTTGAAGTTCTGCCCATTGGGAGGATTTCCCTTCACCACTGTCATTCAGGGAGGCCCCAGAAGGGGGATGTAGTGCTGTCACTGTCCACTTTCGATGGTGCCTGCATATCGCGCAAAACCATCTGTAAACCAGGCACGAGTTTTCTCTTCTTCAGTCAACTCATCATAAGGAACTCTCCATGAAGCCATAGGTGCAGACTAGAGATGGAAGGTAATTTGACAGAGTGGAGACCATGGGTATTTGGGCCACTTCCTCATGCAATTCACTTGTGCATTCAGGTCCTGCTTGGGCCCGATCTCATATATACTACTTCCATTTAATGATGGAGTTGCTGTTGTGCACGTCCAACTTTGTGATTCTGTGGGTCAGACAGACAACACCCAGTTCATGATCGGCAGTTCAGGCTGCATGGTGACTCGGTGTTCCATGGTTAAGCGTTCAGTCTCTGCTAAGGCCCAGTAACAAGCCAAAAGCTATTTCTCAAAAGGAGGGTAGTTATCTGCAGAGGATGGCAAGGCTTTGCTCCAAAATCCAAAGGGTCTGTGCTGTGATTCACCGATAGGGGCCTGCCAAAGACCCCCAAACAGCATCTCTAACCGCCAATGAAACTCGAAGCACCATTGGATCAGCTGGATCACATGGCCAAAGTGATAGAGCAGCTTGCACAACATCCTGAACCTGTTGCAGAGCTTTTTCTTGTTCTGCGCCCCACTTAAAACTAGCAGCTTTTCAAGTCACTTGATAAATAGGCCAGAGTAGCACACCCAAATGAGGAATATGTTGCCTCCAAAATCCAAAGAGGCCGACTAGGTGTTGTGCTTCCTTTTTAGTTGTGGGAGCAGCCAGATGCAGTAACTTATCCTTCACTTTAGAAGGAATATCTCAACATGCCCCACACACCACTGGACCTCTAGAAATTTCACTGAGGTGGAAGGTGCCTGAATTTTTGTAGGATTAATTTCCCACCCTCTAGCATGCAAATGTTTTACCAGTAAGTCCAGAGTCATTGACACTTCTTCCTTACTAGGTCCAATCAGCATAATGTCATCAATGTAATAGGCCAGTGTGATGTCTTATGGAAGGGAAAGGTGATCAAGGTCCCTGTGGAATAAACTATGACAGAGGCCTGGAGAGCTGATTTAGCTCTGACACAGGCAAGTGAAGGTGTATTGCTGGCCTTGCCAGCTGAAGGCAAACTGCTTCTGATGGTCCTTCGAAACAGGTACGGAGAAAAAGGCATTAGCCAGATCAACAGGTGCATACCAGGTACCAGGAGATGTATTAATTTGCTCAAGCAATGAAATTACATCTGGAACAGCAGCTGTAATTGAAGTCACCACCTGCTTAAGTTTTCGATAATCTACTCTCATTCTCCAAGATCCATCTGTTTTCTGCACAGGCCAAACAGGCGAGCTGAATGGGGATTTGGTGGGAATCACCACCCCTGCATCCTTCAAGTCCTTGATGGTGGCAGTAATCTCTGCAATCCCTCCAGGAATGCGGTATTGCTTTTTGTTTACTATTTTCCTAGGTAGGGGCAGTTCTAATGGCTTCCACTTGGCTTTTCCTACCATAAAAGGGATCCAATGTAGGGGTTCTGCCAGTTGCTAAGTATATCTATTCCAATTATTCATTCTGGAACTGGGGAAATCACTACAAGATGGGTTCGGGGACCCACTAGACCTACTGTGACACAGACATGAGCCAAGACTCCATTAATAATCTGACTTCCATACGCCCCCCCACTCTGACTGGTGGGCCACAGTGACGTTTTGGGTCTCCTGGAATTAGTGTCAGTTCAGAGCCAGTATCCAGTAATCCCAGAAGAGTCTGATTGTTTCCTTTTCCCCAATGAACAGTCACTCTCGTAAAAGGCCATAGATCCCTTGGGGGAAAACTGGGAGAAAGATTAATAGTAAAAATTTTTGGCAGTGTGTTAAGAGTTCTTCCTCAAGGGGACCCAGCCTCCCCTTCATTCAAGGGGTTGTGGGTTTTTAAACTCACTCAAAACTGGGAACTGATTGAGGGACCATGACTCTATTCTGGTGATTCAAGTTAGACTGCTGTTCACCTGACCTAGAATTCAGCCGTTTGTACAGATCAAGTAAATATTTAGTAGATTTCCTATCTATCTCACTCTTAGGGACACAATGACTAAGAAGCCAATGTCATAAGTCCACAGGAGTCAGACTATTCTGATTACTGCTTTGACTCCGATGTCTATTACTGTAACCACACCCACCTTGTCTTTGCCAGCTAGGTGCAGCCATTTGGCCCCTACTACCAAGGGGTCCAATCAGCCCCATTGTAGTTAGGTGTCCTAGTTCAGTTAGGGCAATTGCCACTGTCAAACCTGATTTACATAATATAGCAATCACAGGAGTCTTCAAGGATGCTGGAGCTCCCTTCACAAATTTATTCCTCACAGTTGTGGTAAAAGGTGTGTCCTCTGGGCACTCCAGGTGTGGGTCTGTGGGTCTAACCTGATAAATCCACTCTAGCATGCCAATCTCCCTAAGCCTTTGGATACGTTCTTCTACAGTATACCAAGGCAGGTCTGGTACTTCAACTTGATTTAGTATAGGCCACCTCGTAATCCATGCTTCAGCAATCCAACCAAATAATCTATTAGATCCTTTCCTAACTTCCCGAGCTGAAACATTGAATGACAAATCTGTGCTTAGCAGACCATATCAATAAACTCAGACTGATCCATCTTTATGTTCCTTGCAGCACTATCCCACACCCTTAATAGCCATTCCCACACATTTACCTAAGGTTTCTGTTTGTACATATTACAAAAGTCAAGCAGTTCTTTTGGAGTATAGTGTATCTCCTCCTGGGTCACACTCTGTATTTCATCTTTTGGGGCACACTGGGACTTAAGTCTAGTTACAGGCCTAGAAGCCAGAATCAGTAGTGTGGAATTGTTTTGAGAACATTCAGCATTGTCTTGCAAAGTATCTGCCTCAGGCGATACCCCAGGCAATGACTCAGGCAAGGGCTCTTTAGAGGCAGCTGGGTTAGGATGGGAGTGGAGGAGCTCATTAGATGGGAGTGGAGGAGCTAATGGTTTTTCTGGGTAGCAAGGTTTAGCAGACACACATGAAGTAACCTCTTCATATGGGAGTGATTCTGCTGGCAGGAGTGATTCAATGGAATTTAGGGGCTCAGTGTCCCCAGCTTCCTGATTATCTGCCCATATGTCCCCATCCCGTTTCAGGATCCCTTTTCTTCCCAATCAACGCCCTTACTTTAACTTCAATCACCTCTCCAGGCTGGCAATTGAGCTGGCTGTTGTAATTCAGCCACTCTTACAGTAAGACTCTGGATTTGGTTTTCGGCAATTTCAGCTCTGTTACTACAAGAAATAAGGCTTTCTTTCAGGGCACAAGTGGAAGTCTTGAGGTCATTTATGTGGCACTTGAGCTTTGACTCTGGAGCCCTGAACGCATCTCTTTCTTTCACCAGTTTGTCTAGCAAAAGTAGGACCAACCAACCAGCTTTCTTATACTTCTTATTCTGACAAAACCGTAGAAAGATACCACACGTGTGTTCACTCACAACCTCGCTTTTCACCAATACCTGATCTACTGGTGGTGATATTTTGCATATTTGTATCACCACCTCACAGCATAGATTAGCAGTGTCCTATTTACTGTTGGAAGCAGAGTCATCAACATCTTTAAGACTAACCAGACTTCAGAACAAATTTAGAAAACTCATCCTTACAATTTTGTTTCTCTAGAACCACTTTCGGTACCAAATGTCTTAGGCTGGGTTCTCTAGAGAAGCAAAACCATTAAAGTCTATAAATATATATATAGATAAAAAGATTTTTATCAAGGAAATGGCTCATGCAATTGTAAAGGCTGGAGCATCTCAAGTCCACGGATCAGGATAGAGGCTTCTTGTGATTTATGCAGCCGTAGGGGCCAGCGAACCCAAGACTGGCAGGTCGGAGAGCAGGGCTCTTGCTCACAGGCTGTGAAGATCGATGAAACCCAAGACTGGCAAGCAAGATCACAAGGCTTCTCCTGATTCACACAGCTGCAGGGCTGGCAAACCCAAGATCGGCAGGTCGGACAGTAGGGATCCCACTCACAGGCTGTGAAGGTCAACGAATCCCAAGATCGGCAGATAAGCTAATAGCTCAAGTCCCAAGAACCGGAGGTCAGATGAACAGGAGGCAGCCGCAGGATCCAGAGCAGGCAAAAGCCAGAACGTCTGCTTATATTCAGATGCAGGCCACACCCCCAAGGAAACTCCCTTTCAACTGAATGGCTACTCACAGCAAATTCCATCATGGGAGTGATCACATATAAACACTGAGAATCATGTCCCAGCCAAGTTGACACACAATCTTAACCATCACAATGAGCAAAGGATATGAACAGACATTTCACCAAAGAAGGCATTCAGGCAGCTAACAGACACATGAGGAAATGCTCTCAACCATTAACCATTAGAGAAATGCAAATCAAAACTACAATGAGATACCATCTCACCCCAACATTACTGGCACTAAGAAAAAAAAACAGAAAATAACAAATGTTGGAGAGGTTCAGGGAGAATTGAATTCTTATGCACTGCTGGTGGGAATGTAAAATGGTACAACTACTATGGAAAACAATATGGCGCCTCCTTAAAAAGCTAGAAATAGAAAAACCATATGGTCCAGCAGTCCTACTCCTAGGAATATATCCTAGAGAAATAAGAGCCATACCACGATTAGACATATGCATATCCATGTTCACTGCAGCATTATTCACAATAGCAAAAAGATGGAAACAACCTAAGTGTCCACCAACAGATGAATGGATAAACAAACTATGGTACATACACACATCGGAATACTACACAAAGGTAAAGAACAATGATGAATCCAAGAAACAGCTCACAACATGGATGAATCTGGAGGGCGTTATGTTCAGTGAAGTAAGTCAATCACAAAAGGACAAGTATTGTATGGCACCACTATTATAAAAACTCAAGAAAAAGTTTACACACAGAAAAAAAACAATATTTGATGGTTACAAGGGAAGGGAGGGGTGGGGAGAGGAAATCACTAACCAGAGAGTAGACAAGCGTTAACTTTGGTGAAGGGAAAGACAACACACAATATAGGGGAAGTCAGCACTACTTGACCAAGGCAAAGTCATAGAAGATTCCTAGACACATACAAACACCTTGAGGGGCTGAGTTACTGGGGCTGAGCGCTGGGGATCACAGTCTCAAGGGACATCTAGGTCAACTGGCATAACACAGTTCATAAAGAGAATGTTCTACATCCTACTTTGGTGAGTAGCGTCTACAGTCCTAAAAGCTTGCAAGTGGTCACCTAAGATACATCTGTTGGTCCCAGCACGTTCGGAGCAAAGGACAATGAAGAAAACCAAAGACACAAAGAAAATATTAGTCCAAAGGACTAATGGACCACATGAACTACAGGCTCCACCAGCCTGAGCCCAGAACAACTAGATGGTGCCTTGCTACCACCACCAACTGCTCTGACAAAGATCATTACACAGGGTCCTGCGCAGAGTGGGAAAAAATGTAGAATAAAATTTAAATTCACAAAAACAGACCAGACTTACTGGTCTGACAGTGACTGGAGGAACTCTCAGGACTATGGCTTCCCCAGCACCTTGCTAACTCAGAACTGAAGCCACTCCCAATGTCCACCTTTCAGCCAGAGATTAAACAGCCCTATAAAACAAACAATAATACAGATGAGGAACATGCTTCTTAGGTTCAATCAAGTATAGGAGATCAAATGGGCAACACCTGCCCAAAAGCAAAGACAAGAAGGCAGGAAGGGACAGGAAAACTGGATGAATAGATACTGAGAACCCAGGGTAGAAAGGGAAAAGGAGAGAGTGATGTCAATCGCAGGGACTGCAACTAATGTCACACAACAACTTGTGTATAAAATTTTTGAATGAAAAAAAAATGTTGATTGTATCTTGTTAAATGACTCTCATTTCTATCCCAGTAACCAAAATAATGATTGTATCTTGAAATCCTGAGTAATTTGCTCCCTTTTTTATATGCTTAATCCTACTGAAATATTTTGCTTATATAATCTTGATTTTAAATTACTATAATGGAGAGGCTGTAGGAAAGCAGGCATATCCTATGTTACTATTGGGAATGTAAACGGATACAATCTCTTTGGACGGTAATTTGACAATATTTATTAAAATTATTAAATGCTCATATCCTTTGACCCAGCAACAACATTTCAAGAATTTATCCTACAGGTATACTAGCACATATGCAAGAAGTTAAACATACAAGGTTATTCATCTCAGCAATACTATGATAGCAAAAGACTGGAAACAACATAAATGCCCATCAACTGGGGACAGGTTAAATAAATTCTGATCTATCCATATAATGTTATACTATATACAGGTGGGGGGCGGGGGGAGACCTGGGGAAGCACTTCATGTACTGATATGGAAAAATCTCCAGAACAGATTGTCGTAGGAATTTAAAAAAAAAAAAAAGAAAAAAGGTGCAGAGCTATATGTTTGTGTAAAAAGAGGAAAAAAGAATATATATCAGTTTTGTTTGTATATGCACTAAAAATCTCTGGAAGTATATATAAGAAATTAATGACAGAGGTTATTTCTTTGATGAAAAAGGACTATATTGACCAGAAACAGCTGTATTAGAGATTTTTTTACCTGTATACTTTCTTATGCTTTTTGATTTCTGAAACACATGAATGTATTTATTACTCAAATTTAAAACAATTTAATAATTAGTAAAAGAAAAAAATACACTTTAGAGTGACACTTGGCTAGAAGCACTAAATAATAAAATTAAAAGCACCTTTCAACTGTAACGTATCACTTATTTGAAGGATAACTAAATAGAACTTGTTCCTTAGTTTATTTCAAGGGTAAAAATCAGAAACCAACAAACAATTTCCAATTCAAAGTCTTTTTGTACTTCTACAGGAAAAAAATAAGCAAACGATTTTCAGTTTAACAACAATTTTTAAAACCTAAAGAAAATGCTGGCTTAAGGGACGGTCAACTAAAAAAACACGAGATATTGAGAAATATAAACGCATTTTTATTTTCTGATAGGTGCTAACAGTTTAATAAAGATAGAACCTTGTATTTAAAAGCAGTAAACACCTGGACAATAGACATATATATCAGCTCAATTTATTGAATTAATTTGCATATATAGCTTCCTATTACAGACTTTACCCAGTCCTTAGTCTTTAAATGTAATCTATTTAGGCAAAATACTCCATGTATAATGCACATTGTTTTAAATATAAAACTAATTTCTATGTTTTCTCCCTTAAAATGAAAACACTAATTTTTAAAAGAAGTAAATAAATAGCAGTTATTTATAATAGAAAGATCTAATGTCCATTACCTTATGAGAAAGAAGCTTTCCATCACCTAATGGTTTTCCAGTTGCTGCCTCAAAGAGGAAGATTACTTGGAAAAAAGTAGAACATTAATTAACGGGTTATATTAGTTTTTTAATTGGTAAATTTCAGTGAAATTATCAAAGTCCTCATGAGCACTTATTTAACTCCCTGGATCACAGAGTATTTTTCAGTGCATAAGAGCAAGAATCATGAAATTCACATTTATTCATGGGGCCACACTGTTTATAAAAACAGTGGTGCTGAACACTTTGTAAACACACGTTCCCTAATTTAAATTGTTACTTAATTTATTGACAGTATGTTGTCAATGCTCCATAGGCTCAAAATGTCAAGTCCAAATCTGGGTGTGATCTATACTTCTGACAACTCTGTTTTAGATTAATATAACATCGAAGACAATCATGTTACACACACACATACGCACACACACACACACACACACACATACACACACACACACACAAATGTGTTGAGTGCTTACTATATTGCCAGGCAATGTCTTATATGCTCTTCAACTCCTGTCAATATATTACCAACAAAAGAGAATCTCAATAAGTCAACAGTATTATATTACAAATTGATGGCCTTACTTTAGAGTCTTCAAGTCAAAGTTCTAGAATACCAGAATGCCTGGCTCCAGCTCAAGATTCACTCCAAGTGGAGTTACAAAAATATTGTTTCAAATACTCATCTACACTAAATAACACTTGAGCATAAGGTGCATTCAGCTGGGAACAGGTACATTTTATTAAAACTCATATCTAAAATATGTAATATTAAATAATAAAAATACAGAAAACTCAGGGTAGTCACTAGAGTTTTCAAATTTAAGTTTATTAAAGGCAAAAATTTGTCCTCCAAATTATTATTATTAGCAATTTCACAGCCATCTGAAATCTGTCTACTAACTGGAAAATATGTTATTTTATTCTCTATTCCTTTTTCTTAGCCATAAAGGAAGCCAATTAAAAAAACAAAACAATTATCAAATGTCCTCTCTGAGAGAAGGCCTAAGGTATGAAAACATAGAATAGCTCTGTTTAAGAGAGTTGTATTTCCTACCATTATGAGAGACGATGCCATCTGAAAGTACTAAACATCTTAAAGTGGAACAGTGATAAAGCAATGCTTTCATGAAGTAGACTGGGAGGCAGGGCCAAGATGGCGGAGTAGTCAGATGCTTCCAGTGGTCCCTCTTAACAACAAAGACCCAAAAAAACAAGTGAATAGACTATATATGACAACCTAGGAGTCCTGAACATCAAAAGCAAAGTTGAGGAATCAGACTGAGCGGTAGGCGGAGGGAGAGACGCTTCAGAAGCAGTGCGGACTGGCCAGATCTGACCCGAGGACACCACCACCCTGCAGGCCAGATCGGCTCCAGTGCACGGTGAGGCAAGCAGCGGCAGTCGGGACACGTTTTCCACATCAGGAGAGACCAAGCGGCAGAGAGTCTACTTAAGCCTCCAGAACCAGTGAAAAGTGGTGCTCAATCGGCAAAAGATAAGTACGTGTGTCTAACCTAGTACGCGGTTCAAAAAACACCCCCTTTGGAAAAACCTTCTCTCCCATTTACCTGCCCCTCCCCGCTCTGCACTGGGTCCCAGCCAGCTTCAGTGATTGCTGCACCCCCTGGGCTGGAAGTAGGATCCGTCATGTGCCCTGAGCCATTCTCCTGGCCTTGGAGAGGGAACAAATTAATAAACAGGGAAAAACTAATCTGCCAGCTCCCCTAAGCCAGGAACTCAGGGTAGGCACAGCTCCTTTGCCTAGGCACTGGCATAAGAGGTTCACGGATTCTGAATGCCTTTCACCCCTGCATAGACCTGTGTGGGCCCATTTCAACAGCACAGGCCCTCATTAGCACATTACAACAGGGTATACACTTGAAGCCTAACTTCAACTGTTTCAGATATATGGGGAAGTGGCATATTTGTGACATTTGACACAGCTCTGCCTATTAAGCAGGCTCCTTACCTACCTACATAAGGGGGCTGAGGACTGGTGGCTTCACCTATGCCATCTAGCCACCCGCAACGGTCTCAAGAATAAGTGCTGCCTCCCAGTCCTTACAGCCAACAGCACTGGATGTCCATAGTCCAGCTGCAAAACCCACCCATCTATGCGCTCTAGAGAACAGGGACACACTTTCCTCCCAGACACTCAGGGGCAGCCATCAGCCCTCTGCCTTGCTCAGCACATGACCCCCTACTGCAGCCAGATACCTGTACCTACACCAATCACTCCTGTCTGTCTAGGACTGTAGGTGAGGGCTGGCATCACACACTTGGTGACCAACTACCTGGACATCTGAGCTGAATCCATACAAGAAAAATAAACAGACTCCTAGGCTCACAACACCTAATAACAGATCTAACTACTTGGTGACAGGACATCAGAGCTTCAAAGGTGTCAATAATCAAATTAGTTCACAAGAGCAGCCTTTTTGGGCATATCAAAACAAAACAAAAGAAGCTAGGACACAGTAAGCAAACATAAAATAAATAAATATAATAGCTTATTGACAGCTTGGAGACAACAGTTAATATCAAATCACATAAAGAGGCAGACCATGATGGCTTCAGCAAGCTCCCAAAACAAAGAATCAAGAAATCTTCCGGGGGAAGAGAATTTCTTGGAATTATCAGAGGTAGAATACAAAAGATTAACATACAGAACTCTTCAAGAAATCACGAAGGAGATCAGGCAAAATACAGAACAAGCCAAGGAACACACCAACAAGGCAATAGAGGAACTTTAAAAGATTAGACAAGAGCATAATGACAAATTTAACAGGCTACAAGAATCCACAGGCAGCAAACAGAAATCCAGAAGATTAACAGTAAAATTTCAGAATTAGACAACTCAATAGAAAGTCACGAGCAGAATTGAGGCAATGGAAGTCAGAATTAGTGAGACTGAAGATAAAGCACTTGACACTAAATTATTTAAGGAAAAATCAGATAAAAGAATTTTTAAAAAATGAAGAAACCCTAAGAATTATGTGGGACTTTATCAAGAGGAATAAGCTACGAGTGATTGGAGTACCAGAACGGGGGAGGATGACAGAAAATGGAGAGAATTGTTGAAGATTTGTTGGCAGAAAACCTCCCTGATATCATGAAACATGAGAAGATATCTATCCAAGATGCTCATCAAACCCCACACAAGACAGATCCCAAAAGAAAGTCACCAAGACATATTATAATCAAACTTGCCAAAACCAAAAGAGAGAATTTTAAGAGTGGCTAGGGATAAATGAAGTCATCTACAAAGGAGAGTCAATAAGACTAAGCTCAGACTACTCAGCAGAAACCATGCAGGCAAGAAGGAATGGGATGACATATATCAAGCCTTAAAGGAAAAAAATTGCCAGCCAAGAATTATAGATCCAGCAAAACTGTCTCTCAAATATGATGGCGAAATTAGGGCATTTCCAGATAAACAGAAGTTTAGGGAATTTGCAAAAACCAAACCAAAATTACAAAAAATAGTAAAGGGAGGCCTCTGGTTAGAAAATCAATAATATCAGATAACAACCCAAGACTAGAACACAGGACAGAGCAACCAGATATCAACCCAGATAGGGAAGTCACAAAAGTAAATCAAAGCTAGAACACTGAAAATAGGGAAACAGAGATGTCAATATGTAAAAGATGACAACATTAAGACAAAAAAGAAGGACAAAAAAATGTGGTCATAGATCTTTCATATGGAGAGGAAGTCAAGGCAATATCAAGAAATGAAAGAGTGGTTTTAACTTAGAAAAACAGGGGCAAATATTAAACCATTCCCGAAGCCAGCTCTTCTGACAAAAATTAGACTGGAGTATAATACGTAAAATGATACTCGTGAAGAGTGTGCTTCTTAGCTCAAGTAGATACATGAGTCTAAATGGGCAGCTCCTGTCCGGAAGTGAGATGAGAAGGTAAAAAGGGACAGGAGCTGGCTGAATGGACACAGAAAATCCAGGGTGGAAAGGAGGAGTGTGCTGTCACAGTATAGGGAGAGCAACTAGGGTCACATAACAATGTGTGTATAAATTTTTGTATGAGAAACTAACTTGAACTGTAAACTTTCACTTAAAGCACAATAAAAAATAAATAAATAGAGGGTACTATGGAATCCCAAAACACCCAACATACTTATATTTATAAATACTAATGTAGTTTATATTTTATAAAAAATTTAAATTATTCATAGCTCTCTTCTACTTCATTAACTTAATATATTAATTTAAAATAGAGGTATAAGCAAAATAAATAGTACAGTGAAGCACAATATTTACTATGTTATGAAATGAAGAAAAAAGGAATATGAAAAATGATCAATACATTTAAAAACTATCATGCATTTTTAAGACCCACAATCTTGAATTCAAACAGCTACTGAATATATAAAGATTTACTCCTTACCACTGGGCAGTGTTGTGACAACATCTGTTTGTTCCATCAACTGGGCATAATACAACAACTTTAGTTCTCTAATTAATTCATGTTTAGAACAAATTGAAAAAAAAAAAACAAACCCACTGCCATCAAGTCGATTCCAACTCACAGCGACTCTACAGGACAGAGTAGAACTGCCCCATAATGCTTCCAAGGAACAGCTAGTGGATTCAACGTGCCGACTTTTCCATTAGCAGTCAAGCTCCTAACCACTGCGCCACAAGGAGGCTGATAATTTCTTTCATATAAGTTTAACATATTAATAGACGAGAAAATGAAAGTTAATTTACAAAGATTTTACACTGTAAACAATTTTCATGGAAATTTAACATGGAAAATTATAAAAATATACTTACTTTTTTCATCAGCTTTATCTTTTATAGCTATGGTATCATTACTCAGAGACACAGTTTGTGCATTCAGAGTATCTGTTCTCATTCCAGGAAATTTTGGAGAAGAAATAAAGCGCCCTTCGTAAGAATATAAATAGATACCGCCGCCATCTACAAGAAGAAAATGTCTAAAAAGTAAAGAAAAAAAATAAATTCTCAAATAGGAGTGAACTATATTATCATTTTTATGTTAGAGAATCGTTTATCCTGTGGAAAAATCTAAATATTACAATTAAGATAATAAGTACCTGGAAATATAAAGAATGAAAATATTAAAAAAGTAAAAGTCAATATTGGCTGTTTTGGTTTGTTTCCCAGGTTTTTGTTTTTTGATGGAGGTAGGGGAAGAAAATGAAAATGCCCACAATCACCACACTATAAATTAAAATCTGACTGATTTTAGGTCATACCTGCAATTCATTTCTCTTCCTAAAGAAGTATCTCTATACAAAGGCAATCTGAAAATCTTATCATTTACAATTCAGTAATCTTAAAACCTTGTGATATTTGTTTCACGGAGCAGTGATAAATACTCCACAATTAAAGATTAAACACTAGTTAAAATCCAAAACAATGAAAATGACTCAAAAATTAACACCAGGGACAGTATTTATTAAAACAAGATGCTTCTGACTTTTAAATTATATGGTGATCATCGGTAAGTGTATTCACATTTGAAAACTCACACATTTTTTACAGCAGAGACTCAGGTTCATTTGCTGTGTTGACAGCTACAATCAAGGTATAGTGTTCCATGTAGTTAATTTTTTATTAAGTCAAAACATAAGTATTTTATCGCTGTTGTTTTCTTCCTTTGAAAATTTATGATTATAAAAAAATTCAAACAATATGGAGAAAACAAGACTCCTTGCAACCCAACCTCCACAGAGATAACTGTGGCAAACAGAAAATATTGACATATCATAGCTATATTAACTCACGCCTCATGGACATTTATTTTGTTTAAAATTATTCACAATTTTAAAGAACACATAGAATGTATACACATCTGTGTAGGTCTACTCTGCTCATTTCCTCAGTATAACTTCTAGAAGTGTAATTACTGGATCAAAGCGTATATTTATAAATATTGCCAAACTGCTCTTTGAAAATTGTACTGATTTACATGCATGCTACTGCTACACTGAAGTGCCTACTTCTCAATGCTCAAGACATTATTACTCCTAAAAATCTTATGTTCAAGGTCTTTGTATCATTGATTCAGAAATATTTCTTGCTTCAGGAACTGCTAACTGTTCTTTCTTTCTATGGAAATGATCAGGAAATAAATAAATCCCCAAACCAATGAAAAGTTACATCTAATGAATACCAAATTATGCACTTCAATTAAATTAATACTTGAGGTATTAACTGGATAAACCCAAATCAAACCAAACCCATTGCGTCGAGTCGATTCTGATTCATAGTGACCCTACAGGACAGGGTAGAACTGCCCCATAGGGTTTCCAAGAAGTGGCTAGTGGATTCGAACTGCCGACCTTTTGGTTAATAGCTGAGCTCTTAATCACTGAGCCACCAGGCTCCATTAATTGGATAGCTTATTTAATTAAGTCCATAGGTGGTGCAAATGATTAATGTGATCAGCTGCTAAGTGAAAGGTTGGAGGTTTGAGTTCACCGAGAGGTGCCTTGGAAGAAAATCCTGGTGATCTACTTCTGAAAAACCAGCCATTAAAAATCCTATGGAACACAGTTCTACTCCGACACACACGGGACTTGACAGCAACTGGTTTAACTGGTTATTTAACTGAAGGATTTGGCCTTTACAAGAGGCTACTAGTGTATAAAAACAATATTTGTTAATCTTGACAAAGCAATACATCATTATTAGTATATATTCTTTGTCTGAGTACTCAAAGCATTTTCTCTCCTAAATAACTTTTAATCTCACAGTGAGTAAAAACCCTGTTTCGGGGACAAATATCTCTAAATATACATATAAGACCAGTGATGTAGGCAGTTACTAAAATATTTTTACCTGATCATTTATAGCATTGGCATATGCATTTACTAAGAGCATATTCAATAAGTACATTTATAAATAATTTATAAATAAATAAATTTATTTGGAACTGTTAAGAGTACAAAGAGTTTCAGAAATAGTGTTGTAGATAGCTAACATCTCATCTTTTGAATGGCAAAACTGCCTTTTTGTTTTAAAAATTTATGATAAAACTAAATACATAATCACATATTTCAATTTTATTAAATAGATGATACAAAATTTGACATATTTTCTTGATCACTCAAGGTCATCAATATGATGATACTCTTCAGCAACTGTCTGACTGATAGCTTTGATACTTATGAGAATCTGCTGGTGCATCCGAATAATTACCATGTAAGTAGATACAAGAGACCAAACGGGCAGCTCCTGTCTGGAGGTGAGATGGGAAGGCAGACAGGGTTAGGAGCTGGTTGAATGGACATGGGGAATCAGGGGCAGAAAGGAGGAGTGTGCTGTCACAGTATGGGGAGAGCAATTAGGGTCACGTAACAATGTATGTATAAATTTTTGTATGAGAAAACATTAAAAAAAAAAAAAGACTTAAGAGACAAATTAACTAAATGCAATGTGTATAGTTTGTTTAGTGATACAACAAACCAACTATAAAAAATATGTTTAGACTTAGAATAGGCAAATGCATGGAGACAGAGTAGAACCAGGGTTACCAGGGGCCAGGGTAAGGGGGTAATGGGGAGATACTGTTTAACGGGTATAGAGTTTCTGTTTGGAATTGTTATGGATTGAACTGTGTCCCTCAAAAATATATGTTTCGCTGTTTAACTGATAGCTTTGATACTCATGAGAATCTATTGGTGCATCCAAACAATTACCATACTACTCAGCTACACACGTGGGCCTTTACTTTTCTCTATACTCCCTTGCCAGGCAGTCACTTTTCTTCCTGTCACTGGGCCAGCCTCTAACAGCCCAGCAGCACTGTTCCTCTTCTGCCTTGCTATTTATAAAAGGCTGTGGGCTAGAAAACCTGATAATAAACACTGTTAAGAGCTGCCTAGGTGGTGAGTAAGGGGATGAGGAAAACAGTACATGGTTTTAGTACAAAGGTTTTATGGGCGGCTGTTTTAGATAATTACAATTACATCACATTTTCATACTTTATTCCAGGTTTTCTTGGGTTGTGGTTTTCTAAGTCTGACCTCTGCTTCAGGGTATCAATGTTCTTGATAGACAACGCACAGTTTTCATGGAACAGACTGACTTCAAACGACTAATGTACCATTTTGTAAATGACATGTTTTAAAAAGTGGTTTACTGCTATTTGAGATATTTTAATCTCAAATCCAATAGTCAAACATAATAAACAAACTACCTTTCTGCCTGTAGAATGAGACTAACAGTTCCTTCTTTGAGATCAAATATAAGTGGTGTGTTCCAGTTCTTCGTACTAAAAGACAAATAGGATGGATGTTTATTAGCATTTTAAATATCAAATACCTTTTAGTAAGTAGATAGGTACTCATTTTAAATAAAGTGACTTCCGTTTTATAGTAACTTCGTACATATTTCTATTACAGCACTGACACATTGCTCTATAACCATTCACTTACAGGTCTGTATCTCCACCTATACAGTGAAGGCTCCATGTCCCCAGTACCTTGCACACAGTAGGCATTGAATAAATGTTTATGGTTCATATCATAATACTGAATTGAAGAATCCTAAGAATAAGCCCAACACCATAATTATGGTGGTGGTGAAGAATACTGAACATTCCCAACTGCAAATGGCTCAGGACAGACTGTTCTGTTCTATTGTACACAGGGTTGCTATGAGCTGGAACCGACTCGATGGCACCTAACAACAAGAAGCAGCAGCCCCAGTTCTGCCATTTATTAGCTGTGTGAGTTTGGACAAGTCACCTATGTTTCTCATGTGGAAAACAGTAGCAGCATGACACAGTGAAAAAGGGATGGGCTTTTGGCTAGACAGATCTGGATTAGAAATGTTTTACCACCTGCCAGCCATATGATCTCAGCAAGCTTAACCTTTAAGCATCAATTTCCTTATTGTAAAATGGGGATAATGATGACTTATGTAAACTGGCTGGCAAACTGTCCCTTATATAGCAAGTTCTTAACAAACAGAAGCTATAATAATAATAACATTATGAACATGATTAGTTTTCTGTAGGTCTCCCAGTGTTATTGTTGGACTGAAACAAGATTTTTGTGAAGCATTTTGTAAATTCTAAAATACTACATAAATGTAAGGTATGATCATGCTTCTTGAATAAAAGGATGAACAGATAAACAAACAAAAACTCCTTTTGTTGTTGCAGGGTAATATGATTCAAAGAATGGACTGGTGGAGGGAACATTTACAAATTGAAAAATCCATCCCTGAATAATCAAAGGCCTCACAGTTTAAAATAATTTTTATTACACCTATATATTCTGAGCGGGAGGAAGATGTGGCAGTCTGCTTCCATAAAGATTTACAACCATGGAAGTGCTATGGGACAGTTCTACATTGACCTTTAGGGTCGCTATGAGTTGGAATCAACTCGACGGCAATGGGTTTTAGTGGGTATATATTCTGAATCTTTCTTAATTACTTGCATACAACTGATTCTTTAAATCAGATTAAATCTCATATTAAGATCCAGTTGATGGAGGGGATAAGCAAATTGGTGGGCTTTTTTAAAAATGGTTAACTATTCGCAATTCCTGAAAGTGTCATAGTGATTATCTAAGTTTTCTGAATAACTGAAGAGTTAGCTGGTGGTGTGATGAAGTCAGCTTACTTACACTGATTATTGAGTTTTCAGAAATTCTTCAACCTGTTATAGTCATTCTTAAAAATTAAATTATATAAGCTTACATTAAATCACATTCAAAACAAAGGTAATACTCAAAACTCACCACTTCCAAATTATTATATGCTCCTGTTATTATGCACTTGAGATTATTTGTATCTATTGTATCTACAGGGTAAAAAAAAACAAAAAAACTCATTGCCGTCGAGTTGATTCTGACTCATAGTGACCCTACAGAACAGAGCAGAACTGCCCTATAGGGTTTCCAGGGAGTGGCTGGTGGATTTGAACTGCCAATCTTTTGGTTAGCACCCGAACTCTTAACCACTGCACCACCAGGGCTCCAATACATAGGGTGGAAATTCTATATAATGGTTTGCTACTGTGTATCTCTTCCCAAATCCGCTTTCAGTGACATCACACTGGTAGCTTGAAATAAAAAATCAGCAAACACTGAAAAAAACAGGTTTGCTCCTGTCCAGAAAATTAGTTATTAAACATTTATCAGTACTCCTTTAAAACATCAAGTGTATTTTTAAACAGTTTTAGGTGTAACTTTCTTCCATGTATTGAATCATTCCTACCTTCTAATACAGAGTGCACTGATACAATTTCTTTCATTATTTGTGGCTATCTCTGGGCCACTGACATGAACATACACGATTACTCCGGGCTCTATCTATAGCAAGCCTAAATACAGCCTTGTGTCCTCACTATGTTTCAGCTCCTCCTGCCTACTGTCAGGCTGCTAACCCCTCACAGCAGATGGGTGGTTCCTTTTCCCACCACTTGTTAGCTGCGCCCAATCTGCTTTGGGCTTTGAAATCAAATTATACTAAATTCCTTAGAACTGTGTGTAAAGTAAGGGTAAACACGATCTCGGAGAAGGTCTTTCCTATAAGGAAAGTGATTGTTAATTATCCTTTGATGGATAATCTTTATTAGATCTATGTTAACCGCTCATAGCTCAACTTTTTATCACTTCCTAGTTTGGGGTAAATTCAGGATAGGTGAGATTCTGAGAAAGTTAAGTTTAAAACGAACTATGCTGAAACAAAAACTTGAAAATAAATTCATCATCACAGACCAAACTCTGTATTCTTAAGAAATGCAAGATGCTTACGAGAACACATAACATTGAAGAGACGTAGAAACAACTAAGTGTGCATAGTTCAAAGATGCTTTGATGACTCTATCACGGAATTCCAGTAAATCCACCGCATCATTAAGAACGTTACGAACCTAAACAAGGAAAAATGAAATTACCAACAAACAGCATAAAAACACATCAAAATTTTAAACAGTATTTAATAAGTTAGCAACATTTTGAAACACACAGAAATTCAGTACAGTCTTGATTAGTTAGTCATATAAAAACAGAATTCAATAGGAACAAGGCATAAGATGGTATACTTGGGTATAAACATCAACCAACAAAAGTGCAGACATAGAAAACCTCTTAGAAATAAGAAGGAAAAGACCTACAGGGATTACTAAACTGCAAGGCAAGCTGAATGAAATATCAGTGTAGCTTAATATGAAAAATGCTCTAATACTGTGATATAGTCAAAGGAGTATAGCATACAGGAGTTGGAAAGAGATTGTGATTTCTGCCTACATTGGTAAAAATAATTTTTTAGAGTTGTATTTTAATTTAAAACTTAAGCTCTAAAAAAAAAAAGGTATGACTTTAAAAGTCAAAAATAGAATAGGAGCTACTAGTAAAGAAATCAACTGCATATGCAGAAGCCCAGCTGCACTGAGGAAGTCAAGTGTTTCCACAGCAAAAACACAAGAGATAATACACAAGAAAGCTAAGCACCAACTAGCAAAGGGAGATTGGCCTATGACAATCAAAACTGTTACAAAAGTTTATAACAGAATAAAGGCTGCAATGATTTTAACACTTGGCAGTATAGACCAAAAGTCTTCATGTTGACGGACATTTTGCAACAAATCAAGAAAAATGTTGGGCAAGTTATATTTACCCAATTTCTGATCAATACCAGAATGGGTAAGGCAGTATAGTAAGGTGAAAATTAGAGAAAAATAACTTAATTGTACCTAAAAGTTAGTGTTTTCTTTAAATTTTCCTCAAAATGTTATAACTTGTCTAAGTATAATGTTACAATTATAGTATTAATGAAGAATGAATGTAAGAGAAAGACAGGAAGATAAAGACAAACTTTGGGGGTTTCAACATTTTGTAAGGATTAACCCTACATTAAACAAACAAACAAAAGTATCTTCTACCTCCTTCTGATTTTTAAACACACGGTTCTAAAACATGAAATAAACATGCTTTTGTAAATTAGACTATCTAACCACTCTTTAGTTTATCATTTCCAGAGGAATATGTTTAAACCAGATGAAAATGCATGCTTAAGACTACAACCCATTACATGTTTGAAACTTCCTATAAAATATTTCATACTTACCTACTAACCAATTTCTAAGCATAACTGATAATTCTATCTAGTGGACTGAAAGAGGCCAAAATATTTTGCCTGGAGAAGCTGACATTTTAGACATAGTTTATATTCTCTCCAACGAGGGTCGGAGAGAATATAAACTATGCATAAAGACAGCCACTACTGAAGATGATTTTAAACGTCACTGCATCTCTGAGCTGCAGTTTTCTCATCTATAAAATGGAAATAAAAATAATACTTACCATAGACTCAAAGGCTTAAAGCTATTGTGAAGATTAAATGGGATAAATTATATGGAAGTATGTGTGCTTGGCACACAGGAGACACCAGGTAAGTATCAGTTTTTAATACCTTCAAGTAATACAAACTCCAAATTTAAGAATATAAAAAACAGAAAAGGATAGTGCTCCATATCTAACCCCAAACTTAATAGTTTGATGTCTATTATTTGAGACCCCTTATATGTATTCCACTACATATACAATACATATGCAGGTATTTTAGACTTGTTCTTACCAAAATGGATCATTTTATATATGCTATTTTCCCCAACTTGCTTTTTCACTTAACATTTATCATCATCATCTTTTCATGTTACATGCAGATACACCATGTTCATTTACATGGCTGCATGGTGGTATTCTATCGATGAATGGATACTTAGGTTGCTTCTAGTTTTTCTTACTATAAATGTTTTTGCGATAAACATCTTTCTACAGTTGTGCGAGTATCTCTGTAAATTCTGAGTTGTGAATCTGCTGGATCAAGGAATATGCCCATTTTTAATTTTTATACATATATATCTTGTCAAATTGCCCTCAAGAATGTTTAACTTTCATGCCCATCAGAAGTGCCTGTTTCCTTATATCTTAAAAAAAAAAAAAAAAAAAAAAACCTTGGCATTAGCAATCTTTACTTCAATATTAGCTAAAAAAAATGTTTTTAATTAATTTCCTCTTTATGCTTAGGAAGCTTTACAGCAAAGACTGCTTACATAGTTGTCGGCCAAAAAAACAGCTAACATTAATAGGAAAAAGTTTCATGCATAATAAATAACAAACACAAACGTATGAAGTAACAGTAAATGTCACAACTATACTGTGCATTAAGCAGATCATTATGAGAATTTGGGATGATATAGATTTGCTGTCCACATTTCAAAAGTGGAGGAGGTCCACAGACACAAGAAAAAAAAAAATACAACTTCTATACAGGAAGATGAAACAACAGGAGTCATTAGCTTGGGAAGTATTAAATTACTTGTTTTATTAAGTTTTCCAAGGTCTAAACCGTAAGAGAGTAAGTTAAAGCAAGAAATAATCTTGCTGAACTTTAATTTATATCCATAAAATTAACTTATATTCACATATTTTATTCATGTATCTATCTACATATAATCAGAGCCAAGAACTATTCCTACATGTAGTATCTGTGAAATATGGGCTTTAAAAGGTAGATTATTTCTGCAAGGACTTAAACCTTTAATTCTGTCACCAGCCCTTTATCTCCTAGAATCTTATTCAAAGCATTTATAACTACCTGGAATATTATATTTTTACTATTAATAAGTTTTTATTGTTTGCTCCCCAACTCCCACCCCAAGAAATAGCAAAATTGCATACCCATTTACTCCTTCACCTAGCAATCTCACGTCTAGAATTCTATCGCAAAGACAGACTAGCAAAAATATGAAATAACATATGTACAAGGCTATTCACTACAGTGCAGATGATAACAGAAAAAGACTATAAACAGCCCAAATGTTCATCAGTGGGGGGTAGCTTGAGTAAACTATGGTACATCCAGACCATGGAATACTATGCAGCTGTGAAAAGGAGTAAAGAAGACAGAGTGGTCTCCAGGATAGATTGTAAAGTAAAAACAGTAAGACGCAGGAAAGTATACAGAGTATGATACCTTTTATCGGAGAAAGGAAATGATTTAAAGATATATGGATTTGCTTACATTAATAAAAAGAAAACAAGAAATCTTAAACAGTATTCAATAATTATATTATTAGAATAATACTGGTGTTATTATTTTTAAACCATATTTTAGAATAAAGCAACATTAATGTCTTTAGGAACCAAAATTTTTTTTGTAAGAGAAAAGGGCTGCAAATAAAAAGCCAAGGGTAAAAAAACTCTGAATTTTACATTGGAAATCTAAGTATGAACTCATGACACATTTTATCTGTCAAAAATAAAATACGTTTTGTCTAAAAGTAATGACCAAACCAGTAGCAATGAGCACCCACAGAACTCAGGCTATAGTCTCTAAATAACATTTTCCTCCAAAAGGAACAAGGTTATCTTTGAAAAATGACTGATTCCAAGTCTGGGACAGGAAATGCACAGGATAAGCAAGGAACATCTTGTCACACCAGAAAGCAAGAAAGCTACTGAAATCATATCAAAGGAACACAGGAGCCAACTAACCAAAGACGGGACAATTTGTGCATTACAGAAAATAATGACTGCAAAGGGTTATAACACATCAAAAATACTAAAATGCATGAGTTCAAAATGACAACATTAACAACAACAACAAAAAGAAATGTATTGTGCATGCTAGGAAACCAACTCATTATTTAAGAACTGGTAAATAAAGAAAAATAATACAGCATTTGTCACATCTCAGGGTAATCAAATGGTCGATGAGGCAAAATCTTTTATTGAAGAATTCTAGCCAATAAATGCAGAAGGAAGGACAGGATTACAAGATTTCCATTCTGCAGCCCCAGTGAAATAATGGAGCTAGACAAGGATCATCACTGGCTGCTAAAGCATGGCAATAGCCTGATGGGAAACTGTATGATGGATGAATCAGGCTAACAACACCTGAACACAATGAAGAATCTCAACCGCACTACAAGAGACCAACATACTTCGTGCCTCCTGATGTGATGCAATGGGAAGTGCAGGGCATCATTTACAAAGCACTTACACTTGCCAAGGCTCTAAATCTAATAACCAGTCTAGAGGATAGATGTACACGTCAAATGACATCATATCACAGAGATACAATCAGCTAAATCCAGAATGTGGGAACTTCAACAGAATGACCTGCTTTTCTTAACAAATAAATTGCAAGTAAATAAATAAGGAGGAACTCTTTCAGATTTAAAAAGACTTAAGAACACCTAGGTCAACTGGCATAACAAAGCTTATTAAGAAAATGCTCTGCATCCTACTTTGGTGAGTGGCGTCTGGGGTCTTAGAAGCTTCCAAGCAGCCATCTAAGATGCATCAATTGGTCCCAACCACCTGGAGTAAAGGAGAATGAAGAACACCAAAGACACAAGGAAAGTATTAGCCCAAGAGACAGAAAGGGCCACATAAACCAGAGATATCATCAGCCTGAGACCAGAAGAACTAGGTGGTGCCCGGCTACCACCAATGACCGCCCTGACAGGGAACACAACAGAGTCCCTGATGGAGCAGGAGAAAGGTAGGGTGCAGAACTCAAATTCCAGTAAGAAGACCAGACTTAATGGTCTGACTGAGACTGGAGGGACCCTGGAAAGCATGGCCCCTGGATTCTCTATCAGCCCAGAGCTAAAACAATTTCCAAGGCCAACTCTTCAGACAGGGACTGGACTGGACTATGGGGCATAAAGTGATACTCGTGAAGAGTGTGCCTCTTAGCTCAAGTAGATACAAGAGACTAAACAGCCAGCTTCTGTCCAGAGGTGAGATGGGAAGGCAGAGACAGTTAGGAGCTGGTTGAATGGACATGGAGAATCAGGGGCAGAAAGGAGGAGTGTGCTGTCACAGTAGGGGGAGAGCAATTACAGTCACATAACAATGTATGTATAAATTTTTGTATGGGGGAAAAAAAAGACTTAAGAGACAAATTAACCACTAAATGCAATGTGTATAGTTTGTTCAGTGATACAACAAACCAACTATAAAAAACATATTTAGACCTAGAATAGGCAAATGCATGGAGACAAAGTAGAACAGGGGTTACCAGGGGCCAGGGTAAGGGGGTAACGGGGAGATACTGTTTAATGGGTATACAGTTTCTGTTTGGAATCGTTACGGATTGAACTGTACCCTCAAAAACATGTGTTGTAAATCCTAATTCCTATACGTGTGGATAAAAGAAGTCCTGGTGATGCAATAATTAAGCAGAGTTAAGTTCTCCTGCTATAACCAAACAGTGAGCGATTCGAAATGACCAGTGGCTCCACGGGAAAAAAGACCTGCGGATCTGCTCCCATAAAGATGACAGCCTAGAAAACCCTATGGGGCAGCTGTACTCTGTCAATAGGGTTGATATGGGTTGGAATCAAGAAAACAGCCTACAACAACAACATACCGGTGGATGTAATCCCATTTGGGAATAGAGTTTTCTTTTTTATGTTAATGAAGCTATGTCAGTGTAGAGTGTGTCTTAAGCCAACCACTTCTGAAACATAAAAAGAGCACCTGCACCTCCCTCCATAGCTAGTAATGCCTGGCGTATAGAAGAAAAACACTCTTCCCTGAGAAGGCTGTGGGAAAAACATTGGTCTCAGGAATCAATCACTTTTTAATTAGAACAAGGTGTTAAATGAAATAAAAATGGAGTCGTGATGGACAAAATGGCATTGGCAGTCCAGTGGAAATGCCCCTAAGACTTGTCTTTATCGAAAGTTTAGCCTAACTTTCCTGTAAATCATACCACCCTCGTTGACAAATGAGAGCCTGACAGCATTTCAACAGTAAATTGTATAAGTCAAGCAAAAATAAGCTTCTTTTGCTTCCGAGTTGTGTCAGTGCAAGTCAATCACTGCTGAATACTTGGTGGAGTACCTTTCCATTCATGGTTTGATGCTACCCAATTCTTGAATGTTCTGCCTGAATAAACCTCATCTAATGGATTAATTTTATTATTGACTCAGCTTCTTTTGACAAAAGTGGAAAGAGCTTTCACTGAAAAGGTTGAGCTCTGTCTAAAGGGTCACACGTGTATGACTGTGCAGTGGTGTGCTTAGGTGAATGGTGCCCCTTAGAAGTGTGCAGTGCCCAACTGCAGGTGGTGACCTGTGAATCTCCTCAAACTTGCTAGGCCCACAACTACACACATGTAGCTCCATACGGCAGTTGGCTGTGGCTTTTTTAAGGTCCCCTTAAAAAAGGGGAGAAGGGAGCTACCCCACAAGCCTCCATGCTCTGATTTTAGTTCCACTAGCCAGTGGGATTCCCTTTCCTCACTGCCTTTGACTGCTTCTGGACCTGGATTCAAGCAGGCCAGAAACTTCAGGCCCACTCCCCACTGTGCATTTTTGTTCCATTTTTGGTCCACAGATGTTTATCTTGTTTTGAGTCCAAATAAGTTTGTTTGTTTTTTTTCATTTTATCTTTTATATATTATTGTTCTCTTTGGAGCCAAAGATACATATCTTTCTTCCAAGTATGAATTTATGACACTACCTTCTGCAGAAGCCTGAGCTCCCAGTGACTTTTTAAAGATTCAAAATGTCATGCTTTCCTAGAAACATTTTAAAGCCAACCTAAAGAGACAAAAATTTTAAAAGGAAGTTATATGGTAGGTTTTTTCATACTAACCTGGTATCCAGTCACGCAAACTGGTTGTTAATACAGGTTTAGGAAAATTCACTATTTAAAAATCTGATTGTAGAGGCCTCTGCCATTATTCCAATTATACACAGATTTCTTAAAATCCACACTGCCTAAAGTAGCACTGGGGTAAATTCCCTATTTTGTGAATCTGGAACACTATAATCAAACCAGAATAAAACATGCCAGCCAAAGTAACAAACTAAAGGCCCTCTGCTGATTGTTATAATTTCAAAAATACAGCAAATCCCATATCAGAAATGTCCCATGTTGAATTTTAAAATGCACCCAATATCCTATTCAATCCACGGCAGTGCTAGATTTAATCTCCCGCTGCTTGTATCACCTAATATTTCTACCTGACACAATTTTTAGACTCCTCAGTGTGATATAAATTAAAAAATTCTGTTTGCACATTTCCAAAATACTCATTTAACCCTATGCACAGCTATAGTCGTAACAGGAGTAGCTACCACTTATGTTTGTTTTACACACATTATTGTGTTTTAATCTTCACCGCCACTCTATTACCAACTCAATCTTTAAAAAAAGTAAACAGAACAAAGAAAAACTGTAATGTACCTAATCATTAGGACTGCAGTGACCGTATTATTCAAATAAAAAAATCAGGATATGTGGGTGTGCAGTAAAGATTCAATCTTGCCCAACAAGAGATCTGGCCTCTGGCCTCGACCTCTGGGATTCATCTCTAGGTCCTTGGAATGTTATGCATGATGGGAGCATCCTTGTCTGCATAGGGGCTTTGGGTCAGACCAGATATTCTAACAATGTCATTTAGGGTGGAGGCTTTGGGTCACATGGCGTTAGCTTGACCTCCAGAAAGGCTGGAGACTGAGATCAGCCATGTGGACAGTCAACCGTACCTGCATGATGGAGTCCCCAGAGCAACTCTGGATACCAAGGCTCAAGTAAGCTTCTCTAGCTGGCAACACTTCACGTGTACGGTCACAGGAAGTACACTGTCCATGAATCCACAGGGAGAGGACAACTGGAAACTGCGTATGGAAACGTCCTGGGCTCTGCCCTATGCACCTCTTCCCCTGGCTAAATATAATCTGCATCCTTTCGCTGTAATAAACCGCAACCATGAGTATAACAGCTTTCAGTGAGTCCTGTGAGTACTGCTGGTGAATTACTGAAACTAAGGGTGGTCTTGGAGATCCCCAAACTTGCAGTCTTGTGGACTGTGCCACCTAACTTCACAATGTGCTAACAGAATATGTGAATGGACCTGACCAAGAAATTTTGCTTCCAAAATTTTATAGTAATTACAATAATCTGAATTCTGAATACTGAAGACCAAAGGCAACTGATACAGGTAAGAGGAAGAAAAGCAAGAAGGCAGACGCTCGTTCTTTGGGAGAGGGTTTGCCGTTAGCACATTGTCTCTGGTCTCCTTCTACCCTTCTTAGACTAATCTCTAAAATATTTATTTGGTGCTTATTATATACGAGGCACTGAGTGAAGTCGTACAAGGAAACAAAGATGAGTGAAATACACCACATGTGCCCTTAAGAAGCTTGCTCCTCCCACTGATTTCTGACCTCATTTCACTGCCACATTCCAACCTGCCTGTCTTAATCCACAAAGTAGTTCATACTTCAAAATTACCTGTTTTCTTCCTAACTCCCAATAAGACCTTCCTACCATTTCTCATTTGGGCTTGCTTAGGTAATTCTTTAAAAGAAAAAAAGAAAAAACAGGGTAAATAAACTCATGCAATTATAAATAAGTAAAGCAATTTAATCCTGTCAGTGATTAGCAGGTTAGGCCTGCCTTAAAGCCTGCTCCAGGAGTTAAATCTAGCTTGCTCCTATTTGTCACAGCTTCTTCCCTTCTTCCACAATTGAATCTACACATTCCCTAATGCTTCAAGGTTCACCACCCTTGCCCCAAACCCATAACTGTACTAGCTGTGGGCACTTGGTTCTATATCAGTGAAAAGTTCTTATTTTATGTCATCAAAAGTCACTACTGACATAGTTCAGATCTTTCTAATATGACTGAATTATTATAAACTTGATTTAAATATAATTTTTCAAAAAGATTTCTACGTAATAATGAAGATGAGTCTATATTTTGTACAGTGAACTAACCTGAAAAGAAGCAGTTATAAACAACTACAGAACATAATCATACCTGCATGGTCCTTCTTTTAGTTAATGTAACTTGAAAATTTTTCCACTCCCAGTGCTGCTCCACCACATGTGCAAAAAGCACATGCCCATTTCCGCAGGCTCCAGCGATCTGAGTGCCGTCAACTGACCACGCAATGTTAAATACACTGCCTGTGTTGGGCTTTTCTAGAGCATATGACCACTGGGGAAGAAAGAGGAGGAGAAAAATCTGTTTAATAAAAAAAAGAAAATTAAGCAAGTTTTAAATTGGGGATATGCTATTATATTATGATAACTTTTATAAGGATGTATCTTTATTCTGGAATTATTAAAATTTTTTAAAATGAAAATATACTGCATGAAAACAGAAAACAGACATAATTTTTAAAGTGCACAGGAGAATAGCATAATAAAACAATACATGAAATCTCTCAAGAACTGCAAAAAACCACACCATTTAAATTGACATTATTACTTTTAAGTAATATTACTGAACAGGTAAACATAAATATTCTACAGAAAACACTAAGGCATCTCACTATTAATTCTTAAGGATCTCTATAGTACCTACACCTAAAATGTTCTGATTTCCTTATTTCAAGAATGCCACTAAAAATGTAAACTAAACACAATTTAACTGTAACATCTCTGAAAAACACAAGTCCATTGCAGTCGATTCCGACTCATGGAGACCCCATGTGTTACACAGCAGAACTGCTCTACAGGGTTTTCTTGGCTGTAATCTTTATGGAAGCAGATCATCAGGCCTTTCCTCCACAGTGCCATGTGGTGGGTTCAAACCACTAACCTTTAGGTTAGTAGTTGAGTGCTTAACCATTGTGTCACCAAGGGATCTTAACATATAACATCCTAAATCATGAGAGTACAGGCCAACTGATCTATATTTTATATCTTTTTCTCCTTTTCTTCCAGAATGTAGTAAGTATAAGCTCTCCTTTTCCTAGCTGCCATTGAGTCGACTCTGACTCATGGTGACCCCACAGGGTTTTTCAATGGCTGGTTTTTGAGAAGTATGTTTCCAGGCCTTTCTTCCCAGGTGCCTCTGAGTGGACTTGGACCTCCAACCTTTCAGTTAGCAGTTAGCATGTTAAGCTATTGCATCACCCAGGGCCTCTTGGCCTCTCCTAGAACCTATTTACCTCTTTGGGAAAGTTATCTAGAGATAACAATAAGCATCAAGTAGCACAAAAGAGATTCTGCATGTTTGTATGAACAAGACCAAAACCAAAAACCAAACCCACTGCCATCATGTCGATTCCAACTCATAGCCACCCTATAGTCACAGTAAACTGCCCCAAAGGGTTTCCAAGGAGTGGCTGGTAGATTTGAACCTCTGACCTTCTGCTTAGCAGCCAGGATCTTCACCACTGCACCACCAGGACTCCGTGAATAAGACATTAAGAAAACAACAAACATTCTGAAAAGTAACCTCATGTGCATTTCCTTTTGTTTTTCAGATGTAGCACAATATTTGCGAGAAAGATGACTTATTTGACAAAATTTATATGCGTTATCTTTCTATTCTATCAACCTTACCGTCTACAGTCAAATCAAGTCTTAATTTTTCTTGCTGCTGTCAGTCTCGGGTGGGTGTGATGGTTAAGGTCGTGTGTCAACTTGACTAGGCCATGGTTCTCAGTGTTCTGGCAGTTACGCAGTGATGTAATTTGGTAGTTATGTGATCATCTAATCACCTCCACGATGGGATCTGATGTGATCAGTGATGTAATTTGGTAGTTATGTAATGATCTAATCACCTCCATGATGGGATCTGATGTGATCAGCCAATCAGTTGAAAGGGGAGTTTCCTCAGGGGTGTGGCCTGCATCCAATACATAGACATGGACGTTCTGGCAAAGCCCACTTTCTTGCTCTGGATCCTGCATCCAGTTCATCAGCATCTGACCTCCAGTTCTTAGGACCTAAGCCAGCAGCCTGCCCATCGTGGGATTCTTCAGCCTCTGCAGCCTGTGAGTCAGCAGCCTGCTCTTACCTGTCGATCTTAAGATTCGTCAGCCCCTGCAGCTACGTGAGTCAGGAGAAGCCTCCAGCCTGACGCCTGACCCAAGGACTTGGACTTGCTAATATCTACAGCTGTGTGAGCCATTTCCTTCAGATAAATCTTTCTCTATATACACATATACACACTTCAATGATTTTGCTTCTCTAGAGAACCCAGTCGAAGACAGTGATTATTTATTTTTGCTTTACGTTATTACTTTTTCCAAAATATTCATTATTAGCTATGGGCTCACTTTGACTACAAATTTAGGGAAACTGGAAAACAGAAAAAGGTTGACGGACTGACACTTCTATAAAAAAGACTTTGATTCCAATAAAAGTTCATAAATAGGATTAAAATACTGAAGACTATTTTACTACTCACTAACACTTTTTTCACACTCAATCCCTGCCCATCAAACCCCTAACTCTGCTAATGGCTGCACTAAAGTAAAGGCCCTATAATAAAGTTATGCAAGAAGGAGATGATGAACAAACCATAAGGTCTGCTTCACTGTCTGCATGAAAATGCTAGAGGCTTCTTCTTGAAATTAAGAGTATAAATTCAAACAGAAATTTATATGTCATCTTTTAAAAAATAAGTGCAGAATAGGAAGTACAAAAATACAAATATTTTGCTTCTGGTCATAAAATGAAACTAATTCATTAGTATCTGACAAACTAAACAAGAATTTTTATGAAATACTACATGACTACTATTTTACATAAAGCTTAGAAGTGGGTGATATAGACAAATGAGACTCAAATTTTTAGTATCTAATACTCAGTGGCCTGAACCAGGGTTATGACACACCTGTTTCATTCTAAATGTAGCCTATTCTCATGACATGAAACAGAGATTTTGAAAGGTATTTTAAAATCATTGATTTATATTTTTAAACTATTTAAGTATGCTCTTAAAATAGTCAAAGATCCGAATCAGTCAAAAATAGATGTCCTACTAAAATTAAGCACAGAAATATTTATCTAAGGACTTAAGGATACACAATCCTAACTAGGAGGAGAAAATGGAAAGAAATATTTAGTTATTATATCCTACATTTGTCTGATTTCTTTCACAGTCCATATGAACCAACAAAAATAAAACCTACAACATGCAACTTATCCCTAAAAAGAAATTTCAAAGAATGTAACAGTACCATGATAGCCAAGATATATTAAACTCTCACAAGCCAGCAGAGATTGGGTTTTTTTTTTTTTAACTAAGTATTTTTGTATTTTACTGTATGCGGCTGCCAGTGAGAATAGGCCTTTAACAGTTGGACAGTTTTTTTTTTTTATTTGGGGGCAGGGTTACATTTTGTCCAATTAGTATATTTAATCATTTTTATTGGAAACTCAAAAAGATCTATTTATTATTTGTTCTTTTAAAAAGACTTTTAACCCTCTAAATCTCTTCTGTTCTCCAATATGCCATGGTATATTCAATTCACGTTTGCATTACTACTCTCTAGAATACAGAGACAGCCTCCTTAGATGTAATGTAGTGGCACTGTCAGTAAAATTCATCCTGAAGATAAATTTTTAAATAACTCTCCCACTTATGCTTACGTCTTTAACCAAACTACTCCTTACTTTAGGATAATGTTACTCAAAGTGTGGTCCTCAGACCAGCAGCATAAGTATGGCCTTGGAGCTCATTAGAAATGCAATAATTATGGGCCCCACCCCAACATTATTATGTATTTTAAAGGAACTAAGGAGAAAATATTGAAATTGTCAAGGATTTCATTTTACTTGGATCCATATCCATGGAAACAGCAGTCAAGAAATCTAACGACACATTTCATTGTGCAAATCTGCTGCAAAAGACCTTTTTAAAGTGTTAAAAAGCAAACATGTCACTTTAAGGACTAAGGTGCGCCTGATCCACGCCATGGTGTTTTCTATCACCTCGTATGCGTGTGAAAACTGGACAATGAATAAGAAAGATCCAAGAAGAACTGATGCTTTTGAATTATGGCATTGGTGAAGAATGCTGAATATACCGTGGACTGCCAGAAGAACGAACAAATCTGTCTTGGAAGAAGTACAGCCAGAATGCTCCTTAGAAGTGAGGATGGCGAGACTTCATCTCACATACTTTGGACATAAGTTCCTGGAAAAGGACATCATGCTTGGTAAAGTAGGGGGTCAGAGAAAAAGAAGACGACCTTCAATGAGATGGACTGACACAGTGGCTGCAATAATGGGCTCAAGCATAACAACGATTGTGAGGATGGCGCGGGACCAGGCAGTGTTTCGGTTTGTTGTACACAGGGTCGCTATGAGTCGGGAACGACTCCATGGCACCTAACAGTGACAATACTTCTTAAGTGGTATTATGTTCTTCCATTAGGAAGCATTTAATGTCCATCTCTCTTTTTATGCTGTTAGCAAATGATGATCATTGCCTAGATCTACTGCCACTAATTCATTGGGAGGTGCAAAAAGGTAACATTCTAATCACTCTTTCTTAATTTGCTGTTGTCATTAGCTGGCTATGAATTGCCCAGTCTCACGGGGGTCCCATGCACAACTGCATAGCTAATTAATATTAATTGCTTTAACTTCTTAATAATACCGATGATATTTTCTAATTTTTTCCCTTGATTCCAAACAATACATTGCAACTAACAGTTTTCTTAGGTTGCAGAAGATGAAAAAATAAAAAATAAAAATACTTCTGGCTTAGTTAAATGCAAGTAATTTCTAAAAACGTAACATGAAGAAGTAAAAACAGAGAAGAAAAAAGTAACAATTATAAAAGAAGTTTGTGTTGTTATTGTTAGGTGCTGTCGAGTCAGTTCCAACTCACGCGACCCTATTAAGACAGAGCAGAACTGCCCTAGGGTTTCTTAAATTGTAATCTTTACAGGAGCAGACTGCCAGGTCTTTTCTCTCGTGGAGCTGCTAGTGGGTTAGAATCACCGACCTTTCAGTTATCAGCTGAGTACTTAACCATTGCACTACCAGGGCTCCTTATATAAATATACTAGACTAAAAGAATTCTCAAAAGCATGTATCTTTAGCCAAGTACAGTGAATTCAATTCATGAAATTGTGTATTCGCAAATAAGGTTCAAGTGGAAGAGAAAACAGACGCAAAGTTTCCTAAATTTCTTTAAGGCATGCTAACTGATTTTTAAGATCAATATTCTCTCTCAGGTACCAGGAATTAGCAAATTATAGGCTGTCTTAAAATAAACTGTATGTGTCATTGACAATGAAAAGTTACATATAGCAATAAATCCAGCTACTGAAGATGATGCTGCAATAATTTATTGATGATGAATCATTCACTCATGAATGTCTTTTTACAGTGAAACCTGTGAGAGCTGGAACTTGACTGCCTTGTTTTGGTGGATCTCGCAAATTTTCTGCCTTTGACAGGGCGCAGTTTTACCACTTTAACACAGCTTTTAGTGGGAAATATTTGAGTTTTCCTTCTCTGACAGGTTTCCGCCTTACACAGGTTCTGGCTTTCACAGGTTTTACTGTATAGGAATGACTAATTAAATAAATATTCAAGGACACAGAAACTGAAAATCACAAAAGTTATCTCTACAAGCAATAGCACCACCTGCTGATAAACAAAAGCAACTATGTTAGCTAATCTAAAATGTGACCAAAAGTACTTGATATATTCAGATTTTCTCCCTTGAACCCTAGTCTGTTTAATTAATATAGTCTGCATATTTATTTATGTCAACTGACTTGATGGTAACTGGTCTGGTTTTGATTTTTATATTTACTTGAAAGTTCATACCTTATATATTTCAGTCATGAGTTTCTTAGAAATCTAAGGTAAAAATAAAATACTATGAAATCTAGGAAACTATTATGGTACTATGGTTTTTAACTTTTATTCCACAACTAATTCATTTGTACTATAATTTATTTTACTAACCACTCAATAATGTACGTTTAGTTTGTGTTTGATATTCCCTGACCACGTTACCTAAAACAATGCCATCCTCCTTACCCTGCTTGATCTTTTATAGCACTATTACCAACTACCATATCATACATTCATTTTATGTATTTGTTTGTAGTCTTTCATCTGCTGGAATAAAAATGCTCAAAGCAAGGAATTTACTTTGTTCACTGTTATTTCTTTAACACCTAAGGCAGTACTTGGCTTAGTACTTGGCAGTAATAGGCTCTCAATAAATATCTGTGAAAGAATTAATGAAGTGAATATGAAAATAAACAAACAAATGAATACGCAGTGCATTTTATACTCTCTTGAAGGTGTAACACCTGGCTTAAAAGTTTCAAGGCTCTTGAAAGATCTACCAATTATTCTTGAGAAAAGCTGTACCAATTAACACTCTCACCAACGCTCTGTGAGGAGACCCATTTTCCCACACTAGTCTGATGAGTGGGAAGTGGTATTGCTTTGTGATGTTTATCTGCATGTAACTTATTATTGCAGAGAATGAACATATTTTGAGGTTCTGGGGGCATTTTCGTGGAGCCCTGGTGGCACAGCGGTTAAGTACTCAGCTGCTAACCAAAAGGTCAGTGGTTTGAGCCCATCAGCCGCTCTGCAGGAAAGATGTGGTAGTCCACTTCCATAAAGGTTACACCCTTGGAAACCCTATGGGGCAGTTCCGCTCTGTCTCATAGGGTTGCTATAGTAGGAATTGACCCAATGGCAATGGGTTTCAGGTCTGGGAGCATTTTACTTCTTTGATCATTTGCTCATTTTTTCAGTTCCAGAATTTCTATTTGGTTCCTTTTTATAATTTCTAACTCTCTATTGATATTTTCTATTTGTTCAGACATCGATCTCCTGGTTTCCTTTACTTCTTTGCCTATAGCTTCTTTTAGCTCTTTGAGCATATTTAATACTGCTGGTTTAAAGTTTTTCTCTAGTAAGTCCAATGTCTGGGCTTCCTCAGTTTCTGTTCATTTCTTTTTTTCCTATGAATGGGCCATACTTTCCTGCTTCTTTGTATGCCTTGTAGGGAAAACTGGGGGCTTGGGACTCAAAGGACAATCCAGCGGTGAGTTCCCTGGGCTTTTGTCTTCTTTTGTGTTTATTTGCCTATATATATCCTGGCCTGGAAGCTACAGCAGTCCATATTCCAAAATACCAATGGGCACAGACCAAATAATCACAAAGTAGTAAAGCCCACTCTCTCTAGCCAAAGGACAAGGTTAGCAGGGAGGTCCCACGGGACAGGACATAATCACCCTATTTTAAGCACACACCATAAAAGAAGCTGTGGTACTCAATGCATTGGGCACTGGGTGCAGCTGAGACAGTGAGATGGAGCCCTGTCAACCACTCCCACCCTGCACTAAAGTGGGCAGGGGCAGTGCCCCCCACCTCCCTGCACGGAGCTATGGACCATCCCAGTCCTGCAGTAATGAAGCAGTGGCCCTTACCAATGGGCACCATGAAGACTGCAGAGGGGGAACCTGTCTATTATCCCAGCCCTACACTAAATGACAGCAAAGAGGCGGTACCCAGTCCCCTCTCAACAAGAAGGTGGGGGAGGATTATGGAGAGGATGGGGCCAGAGAAAGGGAGTCTTTAAATCTATATACGAAGTCCTGGGAATGTTATCAAGCAGCCCATACATGAAACTGACCAGAATCAATCCAGCAAAGCTATGAGTACTGAACGAAGGTGTGGAATACTACCCAGGTCTCCAATTTGCTTCTGGGTAGAAAACAATCAGGACAGGCCAGAATGGCACTGCAGTAGCTTTGAAAACTAAGCTGATATTGAAACTACAATCCACAAAAGCAAGCCAGGACATGAGTTCTGAACCTAGAAAGGTAAGTTCCTCTTAAAATGTGAGATTTAAAGAAAACTACAGTCTCATAATCATAGTCTCAGAATATTAAAAATGTCTAGGATACAATAAAAAATTACTTGTTAATTCCAAGAACCAGAAAATTCTCAACTCAAACGAGAAAAGAAAATCAACAGACACCAACACTGAGTTGACACAGACGTTGGAATTATTTTATAAGGATTTTAAAGCTCCTATCATAAACCTTTGGAAGACAGGCCTGGTGATCTGCTTCTGGAAGGTCACAGCCTTCAAAACAGTACGTGGCAGTTCTCCTCTACACGGATGGGGTTGCTATGAGTCAGACCTGACTCGATGGCAACTCACATCATCATCATAAAAATGCTCTCATGAGCAATTACAAACACCCTCGAAACAAACGGAAAAACAGAAAGTCTCAGAAAATAAATAGAAGATATAAAGAACCAAATGGAAATTTTAGAACTAAAAATACACTAACGAAAACAAACAAACAAAATCCCTGGATAGGTTCAAGAACAGAACAATGACAAAAGAATCAACGAACCTGAAGACAGATCAATACAAAATCACTCAGTCAGAACAATACAGAAAAAATACATCGAAGGGAAAAAATGAACAGAGCCTCCAGCTCCTGTGGGATTATAACAAAAGACTGGAGTCTCAGAAGGAGAAGAGAGAATGTGGAGCTAAAAATATATTTAAGGAAATAATGTCTGAAAACTTCTCAAATTTGATGGAAGACATAACCCTACAGATTCAGGAAGCTGAGAAAATCCAAAGAAATTCATGCTGAGATACATCACAATCAAATTTCTGAAAACTAAAGACAAAGAAAAAATCTTGAAAGCAGCCAGAGAGAAATGATGCATCACATACAGGGGAACAACAATTCAGATAACAACAGACTTCTCAGAAACCATGGAGCCCAGAAGGAAATGGTATAACATTTTCAAATGCTGAAAGAAAAGAAATGTCAATCCAGAATTCTACATTCATCAAAATTGTCCCACAGGAATGAAGGTAAAGTAAGTACGTTCTCAGATAAAGAAAAACTAAGAGATGTTGTCGTCGGCAGACCTGCTCTGAATGAACTGCTAGAGGAAGTTCTTCAGATAGAAAGTAAATGATAACAAAAGAAAGAGCAACGAAAGAAGTGAATATCTTCATAAACGTAACAAGCTGCTATTCTCCTCTTGAGTATTAAAAGTTGTGCTTGATACTTGAAAGCAGAAAGTATTATATTGTCTGATGTGGTTCTCAATGTATGTGGGGTAACATTTAATATCATAAAGGAAGAGAGCATACAAGAACCTAACTGGTGGTTTAAGATTTCTACATTTCTATTAAAGTGGTAAATTGTTGATAATAATAGAATGTGATAAGTATATACATTTCCATCTCTAGAGCAACTAAGACAGGCATTTCATTCCGTTGTTCATGGGGTCACCATGAGTCAGGGGTTGACTCAAAGGCAGCTAACAATATATAATAATTAGTTTGGAGTAATGTACCTACACAAAAAATAAGAATCTCTGCTTTTTCAAATATTCATGTCATTGATCAAGTTACATATTTGAACAGTAAGAAATGCATTCACAACAAAAGTTAAATCTATTATCAGCAGGTTCCACGCAATCGAGCTCCTTTCCATGACTAGAAACATTTCTTGAAAAACAAACAGACAATAATATTTTTCTAGGCTTAATACGTTGATAAGTAACCTGAAATTTGACACCATCATTCTTTGAAGCTTACATCAGAAATTCCTATCTATTTCTGTCAAGGAAGCCTACATAAGAATTTTTAATAAAATGTTGATTAAGAAACACTGCAATCAACTACAAATTTGTGACTAACTCTCAAAAACTAAATAAAAATCTGATAAATTTGTAGAAAATGCTAGAGCAGATATCATTCCTGAGGACCAGATTCCTATAATATCTAACACCGATACTCTTCCACAAAGTCAGGTCCTGGGTAAATGATTACTACTGTTAATTAGACAATTTTAAGTTACAGATTGTGAGAGAAACAAAAAGCAACAAGGAGCTACATTTAAGGGTAACACTTTCCAAGTTTGAAGAGAAAATGTACTTACTTCTTAAAGAAGCCTTGGCAAGTTTTTTCAAGAGATAAACAACTGTGTGAGAAAAGCAGCCAGCACTAGCTGATTTAAATTTTCTGCTCTAAATTGACACCACTTACCTGGTAAGCAGAAAAGCTGGAGTTTCAATAAGTGTTCCAGTCTTAGTTTTCATCACACTAATCTACCTTTACCCTCCAGGTAGATTAGTTCTCATTACTGGGGCAGCCTGAACCTCCTTTGTAAAATTTATTACAACTGTAATGAAATAACTGAGTGTCTAATTAATCATTTAATATCTGTCTCATCTACAAGAAAGTAAACTCCACAAGGGCAATGTCTGCTTGGCATTTTTTTTTAAAGATGTTCAGGAATTACTTGTACGGATCATTTGTATTAGACTCAAAATGCCTGTAGCATTTTTCTCTCTTAGTGAATAGAGTTACTCCCCAGACAGTATGGTACTCAAAAGGAAACTTGAGTGATTATTCTTGATTCCTTCCACTCTTATATTAAGGGTTTATCTCCTGAACCTGTCTACTTCTTTTCATCCCCACTGCTACTCCCTATTATTCAGGCCAACATCATCTTTTTTTTTTTTTTTTTTTTGTACTACTGCAACAAGCCTCCTAATTAGTCATTCTGTCTCTAGCTCCCCTTTAATCCATCCTCCATGCTGACCTCAGAGTATGCTTCCTCAAAAATTAAAATCTGATAAGGTCACTACTTAAAATGCACCATGGCTCGCCACTGCCCCTAGTATAAAATCCATACTACTAAAGCAGTGCTGAACTTCTCATTTTTCTAATGGATTAGAATCCCTTGCCTTTGCATATTCTGTTCCCTCTTCTGGACCACTGTTCCTTTGACATCAAAGTAATATTTCCAATATTTTAATATTACCAGTTACTACCCACCTTAAAAATCATCCCAGGCTCTACAATGAGTAATATAATGGTTTTCCAACTTCCTTGTTTTAGCTGTGGGCCCTTTGTTCAAAGGAAATATTAAACTGGATGCTCCAGTAGTAACCAGATCAATGTGGAGCCTCTCTGGTTGCAGGTGGAGAGGGGCCAGAAGCTCGACACCTCACCTCTCTTCCACCTCACAGCAACCTCTAAGTGGGCTCCACAGAAGAGAACTACAAAACCACCGTTCTGAAGATTAAAATCTAGATTCTTAGACGGCAAACATGGATCTGGTCTAGAATACCTTTTCTGTATCATCTGCTGGTACTACCCCATGCAAAATCTTAGACATTGCACAGAAGCGCAGTACTCTTTTAAACTTTGATGCACAAGAGGTTCCTTCTGCCTACAATGCCCATCCCCAACCTTGTCTCCTGGTAGAACTACTAATTCTTTAAGCCACAGCTCAAACACCATTGACTTTAGACAATATTTCCAGTCAACGTCACGCAGGCAGAGTTAGGCTCTGTCACATCTTCACAGTGCTTGTATAAATCTCCTGTACAGCACTATGGTGTAACGAGTTCCCCTGTGTGGCCTTTTACCCTTGGTTTTTAAAAACACAGCTTAAGGGATTTCCTCCAAGTAACTGACAACCCCGAGATGCTGGTCTGCCTAGGGAGCTCACCAGTTACTGACAAAGGAGCATGTGGACTGGCTTATAAAAGCCCAAGAACACAGAGGCTCAGATGGGGCTTCCTGGTTGGTGAGAACATTTGCTCTCAGGAGGGTCATGCGTCCCTGGGTACATGAAAGCTCTGTGGTGGGACCCCTCCTGACCTCGCCCTGTGTGTCTCTTCTTTGTATCCTTTCTGGTTATAATAAATCAGTGACTATACATAGATACTCCCCATGAATCCTGTGAGTCGCTACAGGGAAGTATCGAACCCACGGGGCAGTGACAGCTGGCAAGGGCTGGCATCTGCCTATCTGGCAGTCTGAAGGACCGTGTCCTTTTAACCCATGTGCTCTGACCTAGCCCCAGGTGGCTAGGGATGAGCAAGAGAAGGGGCCAACTGATCTGAAGGGAATTAGATGAACCCTCAAGCTTGCAGCCAGCACCCGCTGACCTAGCCCCAGGTGGCTGGGGATGAGAGACAGTGTTGCCTGGAGTGGCTGGCAGCAAGGATGGAGAAGTGGGAAGGTGAGGACTGGATCCATTTCCAGGTGGGAACTGGATTCAAGCTGATGCTTACCACGAAGTTAGCAATGATGGTGGTATTTACCCACCCTGTCCCTTGTCTATCAGTGCAAACACTTAACACACTGTACTGTAAATTTTTAAGTCTGATTCTCTACCAACTGTCAACAGCTTGAGTGGCAGTCTTTACATCTTTGTCATTATTCCATCTCCAGTTTTTATAACACTGTCTGATGAGTAATGTGTATTTAATATCTATCAAGTGAATGAATATGTTTAAAATATTAATCTCAAGTCTCAAAAAAACCACTACATTCTACTCAGTCTATTCAGTTGACCACGGTAAAAGCAAAATTCTTCCAGAAAGTTTATTTTTCTAGAATACTTAACATTCTAAAAAAGAAGACTTGGTGCTTAGTGACATAAACCTTTAATTCAGTTACTCAGATCAACCTATTGCCCCAGTTTTAACATAAAATTTTAAAATATTTCTGTCAAAATGGCAAATTAAAATTATTATGCTTAAGTTATTAATAAATTATAGAGTATCTACTATTTTGTATAGATAATAAGTATAGAATAATTAAGCTATGGGATATTATAAACTAGGGAATTAAAAATAAAATACACGGAACTAAAATAAGAGCATAATAAATTGTGAAGACTACATATTTTATAGAATTAGAATCACTGATAATCAGAGGTAAAAGTTCCTACATGCTGGGATGATCTGATCTAACATGCTGATGTTACATCTAAGAAGAGACCTAGGATGAGAGAAAATTTAAAAAAAAAAAAAGGATAAATGAAGTATGGATTGTCTACAGGAGGCATCATAAAAGAACATCAAACATGAGCCAGGCCTTGAAGAACGGGTAGAACTCAGCAAGTTTAAGACACAATGAGAGCATTCCATGAAAGAAGAACATGAGTGAGGACATAAGTCAGGGTCAGGAAAGACTCAAGAGCCAGTGTTCAGCCTGACTTGAGCACAGATACTCATTAGGGAGCTGTGGGGGAAAAGACTGAATGGATTCCATGGCACCAAGTTTCAGAGGGTTTCCAAAGCCAGGCAAAAGACCTGCTATTTTATGTGCTAGAAAACAAATATCCAGAATACTTAACAGATCATTTATAAAGCCCTAAAAATTCTAAGTTAACTGTCTTACTTTACACTTAAGGAACATGAGTCACCCTTACGTGACTTCTTCATAGGTAGGAGTACAGCACAGCCTCACTCAAACTCTTTTTGCCATGCGATGCTGCTGCTCCTGGGGCACTTCAATGGAGCAACGTATTCCTCAAGGACAATGGATACATGTTGCTGAGCCTGGCTCTCTACCTAAGTTCTAAACAGTATTTGTATGAAGTAGAACATACTCTCTTTTGATGAAAAATTCTCACATGTATTCAAATATGAATTAATGACAAACAAAAAGATGTCCTTTGGTTTTAAAACAACCATATTTTTTACTATTAATTCCTTACCAAAAATATGCAACTAAAATTTTTTTTATGAAACGTGCTGACAGTTAAAAAAAAAAAAAATTTAAAACTATACTCTCCATATTGATTTGTCATAAATTTTAATACTTTAACTACTTCACCCATCCTTCAGAATCATGCTCAAAATAAGTATTTCCAGAAAGACAAATCGTAGAGAACATACTCATTCTTAATACTTAAAGAGTTCATATGGTCCCATAAATCTGGAATTGATTGAACCAGTATATTAAGAAGACAAATAAGAAAAATTCAGTCAGATGCATTCATTGAAAATGCTTTTTAAAGATGGAGAACCATGTGTGTTGTGCATTCCACATTTATGACAGCACATCTGTGACTGCTCATCACTATAACTTACCCCAGTTTTATCACACAAGCGTAAAGTATGAAACGATCCAACAGCAAATAATTCACCATCTGGAGCCCAGGCAACTGAGGTAATTGGATGCTCATGAGGCTGTGAACTGTACAGCGGGCGGCCATAACTATCCCACACCTACAAAAGCAAACAATTTTATTTTATCTTTTCTAATTGCCACCACATTATTACAAACAAGTTTGTTCTCCAGTAAAGTATCAAGTAAAGACTTAGAAATCAATACTTTATAATATTAGCAATCAAATACCTTTACTTTTCTTGCTTTTGTTTTTTACTCTCATGCAAGGGAAAAAAAAAGTAGTATTCCTTGAAACCTAAGAATCTCAAAAAGAATGTATTTTATGATAACACTGTGATAATTTTCAGATTTTACTAAATCTTTCATTAAACATAAAACCTACCCATGTTCAGTCCTTTTAAATTTAATATTTTTGGCAACAAAAACACAAAAAAATCAATAAAAATTAGCAAAAGACTTAATAGATATTTTGCCAAAGAAGATATACGAACAGCCAACAAACACGTGAAAAGACGCTCAACATCGTCAGTCATTAGGGAAATGCAAATCAAAACCACAACGAGATACCATTGCACCTCCACTATGATACCTATCATCAAAAAAAAAAGAAAATGTTGGCAAGGATGTGGAGAAATTGGGACTGTCATCCATTGCTAGTGGAACTGTAAAATGGTACAGCCATCGTGGAATACAGTTCCTCAAAAAGTTAAACATACAATTATCGTATGACCCAGCAATTCCATTTCTAGGTATATACCCAAAAGAATTGAATGCAGAACGCAGACACTTGTACACCAACATTCATTGCAGTGCTATTCATAATAGCTAAAAGGTGGAAACAACCTAAACAGCATCCATCAAGAGCTAAATGGATAAAATGTGATATACACATACCATGGAGTATTACATAACCATAAAGAAAAATGAAGTCCTGATCCATGCTACAACATGGATGAACTTTGAAAACATTATACTAAGTGAAATAAGTCAGCCACAAAAGGACAAACATTGTAATGATCCACTTATATGAAATACCTAGAATTTGGCAAATGCACAGCAACCAAAGTTTATTAGTAGTTACTAGGGCATGAGTCCTCGGGGGGAGTCCCTGCTTAGAGGACACTGGGTTTCTTTTAAGGATAATGGAAAAATCTGGAAACGGACAGTGGTGATGGAGAAGACATGAAAAACATAATTAATGTGACAGAATTGTACAGGTTAAAAATGTTGGAATGGCAAAATGTTTTGTTACATATATTTTTTACCACAATAAATTTTAATTTAATATTTTAAAGTTTTGATGTGTTCAGCTTTTTGCTTAAATTTTTTCTTGCCCAATAAGTGCTCTATCAACTTTCCCTAAAAGTGTTTATTTCAACTAAATTTCTTCTATTGTTACATTAAATCTTATTCTTTCCCACAAAGTATCCTGGTCTGAACCTAATCAACTGGTAGTGTTGATTTTTTTAAACTCATCAACTAGATTGATTAACACTGAGTCACTAAAACGAGCAGCTATATTTATGTTGCTACTTTTTAAATCAAATTCTATAGGTCAATGAGATAGTCTTTATGAAGCAAGCAATTTAAAATAACAGTTAAAATTATTAAATACCAGTTTAAATTATAAAATGACAATTTGCTAAATTACTAGAGTTAAAAGACATGGTTAAAGTTAGAAACTAAAAGAATATTCTCATATGCTAAATACTTCTCAACCAAATTCGATTCTCTCAACCAGGTGACAAACTGAAACATCACATACCTTGTATTTACAGTCTTCACCAGCAGATAAAATAAGATCATTAACTGAGTTCCAATCTACTTTTAAAATGATGCCATCATGAGCCTTCCACTATAAGGGGAAAAAAGATATTAAATTATAACTTTAAGAGCACTAAAAAGTATTTTCTATAAGAAAAGACACTTTGCCTCTTTCTAATGATTCTTCTCTTACCTTCTCAGGAATTCCTATCTTCTTTTTATAGCCATTGTGCAATATCTCATTTGCTTGTTTCATTTCTAATTTACACTAATGAAAGCACCTAGTACCATGTCATCCGCTATATATTATCTCAAGCTTGATGTTTATGTGATAACACTGGAATGAATGTCATTTATGTACTTCAAAAACGTTAGCTGAATCCAAATCTTGCTGTCACCTTTGTGCAGTTGATCCCGTTACCGATACTGCCTTCTTGCTTGTTTACTAATTCTCTATTTTCTAACTTCTATTTCATCAACATCATCTTTAGTACTCTCTTCATTCTGTTCTGCGTATTCCCCTAAACTTCACTTTTTTTACCTTCACATGTTCTGGTTCACAACTGGGCTACTACTGAGAACTTCCTGCTGCGTTTACCATACAAGAAAAGGATGCTGTTTTCCACAAATACACATACATTCTGAAGTCACCCAGATATTGGCAATCTAGAAAGTAAACAAGAATGTCTTCCTGCACTTAAATCAATGTGCCCATTAGCTATTACCACACATGTAATTAAAAGCTGTCTTTCACCACGTTTAGGCAGAATAATATAACTAAGGAAGAATTAACTTTCCTTGAAGACTATAAAGTACATTTTAAAGTATGAGCCAATTAACTTTACATAAGACTGACTGATTTTAATGGCTCTCTCTACAAACCTTTACCAACCTATTCTTATTGTATAAAGAATAAAATATTAAACTAGGGTCAAATAAGGTCTAAGAATAAGAATAAGCAATAATTCATAACTTGTTTTACTCAAGATATACAAAAGTATACATTTCTGAAACAAGTATTTTGATAATACATATTAAAAAGCAGTAATTCTCACAATTATCTGTCAAATTAATCTAATTTCCTGACATAAACTGCAAGGAAAAATATTACACACACACAATGATTGTCAAGAGTTTCATTTCAGAGTCATAAAACAAATTTTTGCATATTCAAGTTATGAGCAAAATGTGATTTAAATTATCAAATTGTATCCTAAAGCTATAATTTAGGATATCAATTTATATATTACATATAACACATAATCAATTTTCAATTATTTCTCAATGTATTAGGTTTTTTGTGAAATTCCTATGAGCCAAGAGCTCCTTGAAGGCAGGAACTATGTTCAGTTCCACTCTGAGGATCTCACACCTCGCACAGTGCCTGGCACATAATAGGTATGCACTACATTTTTAATGAATGAATAAATAAACAATAGTCTCCTCACTATAAAAACAAGTTCTGGGCCACCGACTGCTCTGACAGGGATCACAATAGAGGGTCCCGGACAGAGCTAGAGAAAAATGTAGAACAGAATTCTAACTCACAAAAAAAGACCAGACTTACTGGCCTGACAGAGACTGGAGAAACCCCGAGAGTATGGCCTCTGGACATACTTTTCATTCAGTAATGAAGTCACTCCTGAGGTTCACCCTTCAGCCTAAGATTAGACAGGCCCATAAAATAAAACAAGACTAAAGGGGCACACCAGCCCAGGGGCAAGGACTAGAAGGCAGGAGGGAACAGGAAAGCCGGTAATAGGGAACCCAAGGTCAAGAAGGGGGAGTGCTGACATGTCCTGGGGTTGTTAACCAATGTCATAAAACAATATGTGTACTAACTGTTTAATGAGAAGCTAGTTTGTTCTGTAAACCTTCATCTAAAGTACAAAAATAATAATAATAAATCGGCTTGTTTTCATTTAAAAAAAAAAGTTCTGGATACCTAGAAGAGGCCCAGAAAGTCTTAAAGAAAATGAGGTATATACTTTTGAACTGCATTCCATAAGCAAGAATTAATTATGCATTCCTTTTTGTGGACAACTCCAATTTGAAAATGTGTTTATGCTCAAGGAGAATTGCTGCAGTATTAGTTTTCCAAAAGGATTACATAATTTGCATTAAATTACTAATTACACTTTAACTCCTCTTCCACTTTAGCTGAGTATTGGCAAGGGGTACTTTTTCTTCTCTCCACTATCTCCCAGCCCAAAGGTTCTACTGAACCCCTAAACCATAATTTAATTCATCAATGGTGATATAAGCACCTCCCTGAGTCTCATGTATATAAGCTAATTACAAGTATCTGAACAAATTCACACAATTCCAGGTATAAACTAAAAGATCAACTTGTCTGTTTTTGCTGTATAACTTCATAGCAGATTTTCAGAGTGTAAGCGATTGGTATGGAAGGCCTTTGCCTAAAGGCAGTCAGATCCAGTCCTCTTTTCCAACTTCTTACCTTTGCCCAAATTCTTTAACTTTAGTTGCCTCAGGGCAAGAACTTACATTTTCTATTTCTTTTGTTTGTCCCCTAAGTTCTTAGATGAGTGTTCTGCACACAGTAAAAATGTAAGTGCATATGGACTCCAGGCAAATATATACAGGTAGGCCCTTTACAACGTATTTGAGTGATACAAACCACACTTTCAATGGTCTGTTTTACTTTTGTTTTATTTTGTATTTTTGTTTTTGTTATTTTGTTTTGTTTTTTGTTTTGCTGCGTCCTATCATTAATAATATGTACCGCATACAATGTTGCAGCACATAATTTGCTGATGTTATTTTCAGATGTTCATCAGCACATGTTCAAAGACGGGGCTTATAAAGAGACTAATAATAAAAAGGCAATGAAAATGAAAACTGGAAAAAAAAAAAAGGTTTTTGAGTTACTTCAGAACCAACTCACAAAGGAGTCCTCTGAATGGAACCCCGTCGTAAGTCGGGGACTACCTGTCTGTATAGCGTAATACATACAGAAGTCACTAATAGGGAACCTTAAGGTCATTTCTATCTCCTTACTCCCTAAAGTCTGTATCTTTTTAATTAAGCCTGATGCTCTTCTTACAACATTTTTGTATCTGCTGTAGCCTGTTCATCTCGACCACCAAATCACTCTCCCAGGATCTAGTCATTCTACACCTTGTCCCCAACCTGCCTGACTCTCCTTTATTAAAGGTTGACAAAAAGGCTTTCATGTTTAGCTGCCATAGAGTCAGTTCTGACTCATGGTGACCCCACGCATGTCAGAAAAGAACTGTGTTCCACAGGGTTTTCAATGACTGATTTTTTGGAGACAGACTGCCAGGACTTTCTTCAGAGGCACCTTTGGGTAGACTCAAATTTTAACCGTTTTGGTTAGCAGCTGACTTAATCATCTAGTGTTGCTATAACGGAAACATCACAAGCGGATGACTTTAACAAAGAGAAATTTACTCTCACAGTCTAGTAGGCTACAGGTCCAAATTCAGGGTGCCAGCTCCAGAATTGTCTCTCTGTTGGCTCTGGAGGAAGGTCCTTGACATAAATCTTCCCTTGGTCTTGGAGCTTTTCCACACAGGATTCTCACATCCAAAGGATGTGCTCTGCTCCCAGCACTGCTTTCTTGGTGGTATGAGGTCCTCATGTCTCTCTGCTCACTTTTCTCTTTTATATCTCAAAACAGATTGACTTAAGATACTATCTAATTTTGTAGATCTCATCAATATAACTGCTGCTAATCCATCTCATTAACATCACAGTGATAGGATTTACAACACATAGGGAAATCACATCAGATGATAAAACTGCAGACAATCATACAATACCAGGAATCATGACCTAGCCAAGTCGACGGATATTCTGGGGGACACAGTTCAATCCACGACAGCAGCCAAACACGTTAATTGTCTGCAGCACAAAGGGACTCCTGACTAAAAGGCAGAGATGACATAATATTCATAATAACACAATAATATTAATAACTACTCTATCATGAATGCTTACTGTATGCCAGGCACTGTCCTATGCACTTTGCAGTTTGACTCATTTAATCCCCACAACAATTCTATCAAGCAGGTATCAGCCTCACCAACTAAGAGATGAGAAAGCTGAGGCTCCAAGATATTTTGTAACTTGCCGAAGGTCATACACAGCTAATAATGGAGGGAGGATTTAAACCTAGGGGACTAACTCCAAAGCCTGTCACCCACATACACTGTGTCATTATCAAAATATAAAGAAAATGATTCTGCCTTTGAACACGGGAATCAAATGCCAAAATCCTGGGCATAGGCTGAAAAGTTTTCTGTAATTTGTCCCACCCTGGCGGGTCTTCACTGTCACCATTGCTTCACTTGCTTTTGTGTGGTTCTTGGTTTGCCCCTTTCTTGTCACATTTCTAAACGTTATGGATTGAATTGTGTCCCCCAAAAATACATGTTGTAAATCCTAACCTCTATGCCTGTGGTTATAATTCCATCTGGAAATGGGCTGCCTTTGTTATGTTAACAAGACAGGATTAATGTAGGATGTGTTTTCAGTCAACCTCTTACAAAATATACACCAGGAAGACTAAGGAAGCAGTGATGGGGGAAGACAGACGCCAAGCCACATGAAGACTGCCCAGGAACAGCAGCTCAGAAGAAACAAGGGCCTTTCTCCAGAGCCAGCAGACAGAAAGCCTTCCTCTAGAGCCAGCACCCTTGGAGTTCGGACTTCTAGCCTCCTAAATTGTGAGAAAATAAATTCGTTTGTTAAAGCCATCCACTTGTGGTATTTCTGTTATAGCAGCACTAGATAACTAAGACACTAAACTACCATTTTTCCTGGTCCCTGAACTTAGAATAATCTTCCCTCTCCTCTTCAAGATTCAGCTCCTAGCTTAACTATTCCTTTCTGAATAGCACAAAATAAAACGTGAAATAGCACTATCCTTAAGAAAAATATTATCTCTATAACTGGCAAAGTTATACACACTGAATTTGTTTTAAATATTACACGGACTCCTCCTCCACTCTCAAAGTACTAAAAGAATGACAGACTTAGAGAGAGCTCAAGTGTGTTGCACAAATGAGGAGGAGGATGAAAAACAAAGTCTAAGCCAGCCCTTAAAATTTTATGATTTAGCTCTGTTTTGTCTCAAATCTATACATTGGAGGCTGACTATGCTAAATTTAAACATGCCTAGTTTTGCCAAATCGTGACAATTTTGTAATTCAAAATACATTTATGATTTACTGGTAAAATGTGAGTTGGAATAAAAAGCAAGTGAACCTTGATGGAAATACAACTAGATATCCCCTGTTCTGTAATAAAGGCTGAGAAGACCACACACTTAAAGGTCTCAGACTATAAAAAGACCACCCAGAAGAAAGACACCCCCAAGAAAATGCCCAATTGCTCAGCAGTCTGACAGAGCCTGACAACAATTTGCAAATGTCCGAGAAGTACCTGTAAAACTTTAGCACTTGGTTGAAGAGGTTTAATGATCAGCTGCTTGCCTGCTGTGTAAAGAACCTTTTCTGAATCAGGGCCCCATGCTACTGAATACACTGGTGTTCCTGTAAAATGGAAGAAGAAAAACAGACTGATAAACTTTAATTATCATACCTTATAAAAAGGGAGATTGCTAAGAGGGTCAGAAGACAGCAGAAAAGCGATTTTGGGTGTCATATCATTTCTTCCTTGTTAAATGGCCCTTTCAACCTGGACTATAGCTGGATACTGAATTACAGACTGGGTTATATTGGCCATTGAAAATTTGGGAGCAAATGACAAACTACATTTTTAACTGATTTTGAACTTGCTGAGAAAATACGGAGTTTTTAGAAATTCCAGATAGTGTGCTATGGAAATACATTTAAAAAGAAATAAATACACTTCACATTTTAAGATACAGATACCAGAAGACTCATGGTTTATCATTTTCCCATCATCAACTTTCATCACAGTTCAAACTGACTCAATGCATAAGTTGACTTCAATTTTCTGTATAAAAATACACAGGATATACTCACTTTATGGATTAATTCCGATCCTGATGCTGCAAGAGGCAACAGAACTTCCTCTCACCTGCTGCTTAAGCAGTAGTCTAATGGATAGAAAGCATCCACCCCAAAATTATTTCTCCCTCCCACCTATACATTTATGAATGGCAAATTAAATATCAGAATAGGGGAAGTTTTGCTATCTATCAGGAGTAGCTCAGCCTGAAAGCTAGGATAAGAAGGGCTCAAATATTCTGTAACCAAGATAAAGGTGATTCCATTTCTACGGGAAAGGTGCAAGGTAGATTTACCTGCCACAGTATAAAATACATTAAATGCGATGTTTTCAGTTTCATAGGATAGCAATTTAGGGATAGTATATTTTTTAACTTGATTAAATTTAAAGATAGTATTTTTTAACTTAATTACTTTCTAGATTACCTAATATGTTCTATAACTTTATGTAAGCCTAGTTTTAAAAAATGGGCTTTATATCTATTACAAGACATTAATTATATGGTAGCAAATAATTTGTATTCCGCTGCCTGACCTAGCTATCTACTCATTAAGAAAGTGAGTCAAGGTTCTACAACTAATCTATGAAATATTAACCCAATTATATTTTCAAAACCAAGCTTTTAAAAATTGTCCAGAACTCCTAAGTCAGACTATTGCAGCAGTTGATTTTCTGTGAACGAATAAGTGAGTGAATGAATGAAATAAATCTTTCAAGCATTTACTCACTCAGTAAAATGAAATTTGAATTTGAGGATTTATGGACAACCGATAGGATTTAATTGTTTATTTAAGTAGAAAACCCAACTAGTGCTGCGGTCAATAGGGAGTAAATTTCAGTAAGACAAATGTGTTTGTTCAATTGACAGCCTACTTTTGTTGTGCCATTTTCTTCCCAACCAAACAATTCAATTGTGAGCAAGTCCCAGCGGTACAGGCTTTAGAAAGCCGACCTTAAACCTAGTCCCAAAGCCCTGAAGCATGCCTTCTACAGTGCAGGTCAGATGCTGTAACGGGTCTACATACCCAGTTCAGTAGCTGACATCTAAGATTGTTCTGTATAAAAGAAACTCACAGAAATTCCTCCCAATGAAATGGCCAACCCTAAAAAGTCTCATTTCTTCCTCTGTACTTGTTAACCATATTCTCTGGGAACAGCAGAAGCTGACCTGGGCTTCAACAGTAGTCTCCAAATAAACAGAATTCAACTCTAATAAACTCCTCAGAAAATGTTAAGCTAAAATTTCAGATATTTAAAATGTGGTTCTTGGCAATAACTGGAAAGGGAGTATGGGGGAAAACAGCTTATTTTTTAGGGTAGTAGAATTACAGGTATCTTCTTTATTTCTGTTATTATAGTTCTAATCTATGTTTTAAAAAAGTACATAAATATATTTTAATTTACAGGCTACCAAATCTTCCTGAATACACTAAGTATAAAATTACACTTTCTTGAGGAGTATACTAACCTATGACAAACATCTACCCACAAGGAAATAATTCAGTAAATACAGCTCCCATTGAGTTATACAGGATGTGACTCTAGCTCTTTAGTTGTGGTAAAAGGCACGGTTTGGGTATAGGATGAGGAGCTAGGGACTCTTTTGTCTCTTAACAAATTGAATTTATGGCCCCAGCAAGTCAGCTGTATCACTGTTTATAAATTCTTCTCCAGAACACTTATCAGGACATGGAGTTAGGATATGGAAATAATTCACTTCATGTTTATGAAACAATTTTTTAACAATAATAATGTTAAAGAAACAGGTATAATAACAGAATAAGTTATAGAGGAAAAAGCAATCCCTTTGTTATAACAAGTGGTTTTGTTTTTATTTGTTTGTAGTAAAAACGTAGATACCAATACATACACCAATTCAGCATCACCCTGCATATAAAATTCAATGACACTTATCATACTCATCATGTTGTACAATCATCATCCCCATCTGTTTCCAAGTAATTCCACCACCTTTAACAGAAACTCAATGTCCCCTAAGCAGACTCTCTCTTTCCCCTGAGGGAGGACTAGTTACCTCTATAACCACTAATAAACTTTGGCTTCTATACATTTGCCTGTTTCATATAAGTGGGATCATACAATATTTGACCTTTCGTGACTGATTTATTTCACTCACTATAATGTTTTCAAGATTCATATATGTTCTAGTATGTATCAGGACTTCATCTTCCTTTATGTATAGTAATAGTCCATGGTGGTCACCAACAGTCAGAATCGACTCAACGGCAACTAACAACAACAATATTCTACTGTATGCATATACCAAATTTTTTTGTTTGTCCATTCCTCTGTTGATGGACATTTAGACTGTTTCCACCTTTTGGCTATTGTGAATCGTGCTGCAATGAACATCGGTGAACAAGTTTCTGTTTGTGTTCCTGCTTTCAATTCTAGTAGCAGAATTTCTGGCTCATATGGTAGTTTCATGTTTAACTTTTTTTTTTTTTTGCTTAGAGTTTTTATCAGGAATGATGGATTTTCTCAAATCGTTTTTTGCAATTTTTTAAAAATTGTGTTTTAGGTGAAGGTTTACAGTCTATGCTTAACTTTTTGAGGAAACATCAAACTGTTTTCTACAGCTGCTGTACCATTTTTAATTCCAACCGAAAATGGACAAGGGTTCCAATTTCTCCACATCCTTGCAAACACCTGTTATTTTTTTTTTTTTTTTTTTTTTGGTCATAGCCATTCCAGTGGGAGTAAAGTGGTATCTCATTGTGGTTTTGATTTGAATCTCCCTGATGACTCCGAGCATCTTTCATGTACTAGTCTGCCATTTGTATATCCTCCTTGATGTAATGACTATTCAATTCTTTTGCCGATTTTTTGATTGGGTTATTTGTCTTTTGTTGTAAGATTACAGCAGTTCTTATTCTGGATATTAAACTCTTAGCAGGTATATGGTTCCAAAAATTTTTCCCCCATCTGTAGGCTGTCTCTTCACTTTGCTGAGAAAGTCCTTTGATGCACAGGTTTTCAATTTCAACGAAGTCTAACGTCTCTATTTTGCCTTTTGCCACTTGTACGTTTGGTGTCTTATCTAAGGACCCATTGTTAAAAACTAGGTCCCAAAGCATTACCCTGTTTTCTTCTAATAGTTTTATAGTTTTAGTTCTCACACTTAGGTCCTTGATCCATTTTAAGTTAATTTTTATATATGGTGTGAAATATGGATCCAGCTGTCCCAGCACTATTTATTAAAGAGATTACATTTTGCCCATTGAATGGACTTGGCACTCTTGTCGAAATCAACCAACCAGAGATATATGGGTTAACGTGTGTTTTATAGCCACATTCCTAAATCAAAATACAAGTAACGGAAACAAATACGGAGTGTTTCATGATAAATAAAATCAATAAAATCAATAGCTAAGTCTCATTAGTTCAATCCTTAATCCTTAAAATTTCAAAACGTATATAACATCAAAAACTAAGAGAAGTCTTCATTATATTTACCTCTTAAATCTTTAATAAATTATTAGATGTGAAACTACTGTATATAAAGCATTTTCTTTTCCAAAAGGAGATATACTACGTAGCTACACAACTTCCAGTTTGGGGAGCTCTGACGAGAAGCATCATTGAAAATAGATGAGGTAGCGTCAAGGAAACCAATGACTTCTATTATGATGAAATGCATTCTGTTTCTAGCATTTGAAACAAATCCTTAATATTTAAAATGTTTTTTAAAACAGACTTATTAAATCACTAATAACTCCCAGTGCTACACTTCACTTTGCCACGTCAGCATGGAAATAACAAATTTAGCCTTCAGACTGAATTATTTTAAAACAAAAAGTTTAGCAAATTATGTAACAAGATGTTAACAAGATGCTATTAATTTCATTATTAACAAAAAACTTAGTGAAGCATTTAATAAAAGCAGTTTTATAATGATTAAATAATTTATTTTTATATTGGGAATTTTTATTTATGTTCCATTTCAGTTAAGACACTGAAAAAGAGCTTGTTTTTCTGACTTTGTACACTAAGATCATGTGACCTTTCTGACATTGTTTAAGAAACCACACACACCTGGGGTTGAGTTAAATGTCAGACCCTTATCTCGCTGTGAAACAAATTATCTAAAGTCTTTCAACCTGTTGAAGGCATTTTAAACCACAGAAGAGGAGACAAAAATGTATTTAGATTGTTTTAAGGAAGTACATGGTCAAATATACCATGTTTTTCACACTCATACTATAAAGGTATCTCCTAAAAAATGCTGGTTTTGCATGTTTTGAAACAAACTATTCACTACTGTAATGAAGCATTAGCCATCTTTGCCTTGAATGCAGTACCAGCCAGTATTGAGCAAATGTAAGTGCTTAGAACATTGCCCAGCACTAGAGTAGACTATCTGTTCATCGCTACCACTAGAAATTACTTTGTAACGCAATAAGCAACCACTCGCTTATTGTGTTGTTCATTATAGCAGGTACCCAATTTTATTTTATGTTTGTTTTTTTGCTAAATTACGAAGAATTCAAAGACCAAGAATTATCCACACACCCCCATTCTATTTGTAGGAGACATATGCTATCAATGGGTAATCAAATGGGATTTATTTAAAAAAAAAAGCAACTTTTTAGTTATGTATGTCACTCGGTCAGTACAAGGAGTAAGTTTAAATGAAAACATTTGTTTTAGTTTCTATCAGTCACCTCTTCCTTGGGGATCAGAACTTCCCCTATAGACTTTTACCTTTCACTTTCAAGCAACTTTTTTCCAAGTTAATATTCCAGTCATTACCTCTGAGCTCTACCACAAAATTTTCACTTGCCCCAAAGACATCTCCCCACCAGACCTTCAAACTCTACATATTTAAAACTATCACCCCTAATTTATTCCTCCCTTTGAATCTTCTACCCCTTCCAGGGTGTCCATCTACTTCAGCTACTGGGGACTATTCACTTTTTTCAATTACAATCATTACTGCCTCTGTTCAAGCCTTAATTAGCACTTGCAGAGAATATTTCGGTAACCTCCTTAACTGCCCACCCCATTGAATCTTTATCTCCTCTAATTTACCCTATATATTACTGTTAAGGTAATCTTCCTAAAAGACAGCCCTTATCTCTTACTCTGCTGCTCTGGTGGTGCAGTGGTTAAAGCACTCAGCTGCTAACTGAAAGGTCAGCAGCTCAAACCCACCAGCCACTCCGTGGGAAAAAGATGTGGCAGTCTGCTTCCATAAAGAACACAACCTTAGAGACTGGAGAAACCCTGAGAGTATGGCCCCCGGACACCCTTTTAGCTCAGTAATGAAGTCACTACAGAGGTTCACCATTCAGCCAAAGATGAGACAGCCGCATAAAACAAAACAAGATGATGGGACACAACAGTCCAGGGACAAGGACTAGAAGGCAGGAGGACAGGAAAGCTGGTAAAGGGAACCCAAGGTTGAGAAGGGACAACGTTGACAAGTCGTGGGGTTGTTAACCATTGTCATAAAACAGTATGTGTACTAACTGTTTAATGAGAAACTAGTTGCTCCATAAGCCTTCATCTAAAGTATAATAAAAGATTACAACCTTAGAAAAAACCCTGTAGGGCTGTTCTACTCTGCCCTATGAGGTCACTATAAGTCGGAATCGACTCAACAGCAACGGGTGTGGGTATACGCTTATAAAATAAGCCCCAAACCACTTCATTTAGCATTCAGGACTGCCCATGTCTTGGTCCCTCTGACAGTACTATCCCTCACACAGCCAGCTCCCTGGCCAAAAGGGTCTACCACTCACTTGACTTCCATGCCTCACTCTGATCCTGCGAACTTCTCCCACAGCTCCACTACAATGCCAACAAGTCAATTTCCTTACTTGATTTCTTCATCCTTCAAAACCCACTCAAAGGATGCTGCAATGCTTTCCAGGAAGCCTTTCCAATAGCTCCTCTCTCTCCAAAACATTAGTCTCTGCCTTCCTGTCCCCCCATAGCACCTACAGCAATGAGCACATTCAGCTCTGAATTACAGTTATTTATATTTCCAATTTATCTCCTTCACTAAATTCATGACAGGCAGGTTCCATGTTTTGTCGCTTCATTGCTCACAGAGCTTACCCAGCCCTGTATGACATTAAGTCCGAATTCCTACGTCTTCAATATGAAAGATGATTAATGCTAATTTTTACCAAAGTATTATGGAATCAGAGAGGAGTAATTATCTGTTACTCCATAATGCTTTCTGAATAATCTAAGACAAATTCTGTGTAAAGACCTTACTACTGAAAACTAATATAGTATATTTGGTCATTTTCAATTAAGCAGAGCATTCAAAAGATCAAAATATATCTTGACTGTGGTGGTAGCTACATGTTTATTAAAATTCATAGAACTATATACTTATAATAAGCTGAATTTTATTCTATGTAAATATATCTCAATATGCCTGACTTTAAAAAAATAAATCATTCACAACCATTCTGAATGAACTTTATATAAGTAAAACATACATTATAAATAAAAGTAAAAACTCCTCAGACTTTCAAAGTTTCTCTCCTGTTCAACATCAATAGCCATTAGGAAGATGAAAATCAAAACCACGAGATACCACTTCACTCCCACTAAAAATGTCTAAGATCAAAAACAGAAAACAGCAAATGTTGGCAAGGATGTGGAGAAATTGGAATTCTTATCCATTGCTGGTGGGAATGCAAAATGTACAGCTACTATGGAAAACAGTTTGGTGGTTCCTCAAAAAGTTAAAAATAGAACTACCGTATGACCCAGCAATTACACTCCTAAGTATATACCCACAAGCAACTCAAAAAGACACGTGCACATCAATGTTCACTGCACACTATTCACAATAGCCAAAAGGTGGAAACGATCAAGATATCCATCAAAATATGAATTAAAAAAATGTGGTACATCTATACAATGGAATATTACTCAGCCATAAAGAGAAAGGAAGTCCTAATACCTGCTACAACATGGATGAACCTTGAAAACATTACGCTGAGTAAAGTCAGTCAGTCACAAAAGGGCAAATATTATATGACCCGCAAATATGATATATATACACCAGGCAAATGTATAGAGACCAAATTTTACTAGTGGTTACCAGAGGGTAGAGGGAGGGGAAAAGGAAGAGATGTTATCTGGAAAGCACTGAGTTTCGTTTAATTTGTATTGGAAATTGTTTACTAAATTCCGAGTTTTACAATAATTCAGACTCATGTTACTCATTTTTGTGCCAAAATCAACAGTTTTTCTCCCCAAAAGGGGCGGGAGTCCCCATTCCCACCTGCCTTGACCTTCTTACTTGGGTCTGTTGCATCTAGCTGTCACTAATTCAGATTTACAATAGCCCTCAAAACTTGTAGCCTTTAATAAATCAAACTTCATAAACAATCAAGGATTTTTCCTTCTGGGTCAGTGTCATTATAACTTAACTTTTCTAATGATTTTTCCCAGAGATAAACGGGAAAAGTCTATGCCTTATTAGAAAAGTGTATTTGGCAACCATGATTTAAAAACTCAAAAATTGGATACGCAGTTTTATAGTAAATTTGTAATTCATAATAGAAACAACTACTCAGTTGAAATACCAACAGGTTAACTGCAACAGGAAGCTTTATATACAGGCAGTCCCCCAGCTAGGAATGTCCGACTTAAGGACAACGTGTAGCTACCCTTTAATGTTATGTAAATTGTATCTTTTGCCCCCACTTTGAAACAACTGAACCAACCCCTACTCTCAACACATTGGTCATCACAATCGCCTTCACCTGCTGCACCAAGTGTGTCCATTCTGACTCACGGCGACCTTGCCTCACATGTAGCTTTTCAATCAGTTTCTAAGAGGTTTAGAGTCTTTTCTTGCTCTTAAGTAAGGCTAAATAAGAAGCATATGCACCTGTTCCAACTTCCCTACAAATTCAACTTAAAGACACCGTTAGGAATGGATCTCATTCACTATTGGGGACTGCCTGTAATTTAATTTTTCTCATTAATCTCATAGATAACATAAACCTTGAGTAAGAACAATAAATAAGATTAAAATAGGGCAAAAATGACTAGCCCTTTCATAGCCATTTGATGTTAAGGAAATTACAGCTATTTGGAACGTTGATGGATGATATTATTACATGATATGATAAGTATATAATAAAATTACCTATATTACATGATATAATCTGTATTTTAGCTTTTAAAAGACTTCTATTTGCCTATTTACTTACAAAAAAAACAACAACAGAAGCACTATCGTCCTTCACCAAAATAAACATCATACATAAAAATAAACTCAAAATGAATCACAGTAAGGGCTAGAAGAAAACATAGATGTAAAGCTTCGTAACTTTGGATTAGGCAATGGTTTCTCAGATATGATACCAAAAGCACAGCAAAAAAAAAAAAAATTAGATAAATCAGACTTCTCAAAACTTTTATACTTCAAAAGATACATCAAGACTTGAAAGACCAAAAAAAAAAAAAAAAAAAAGATTTGAAAGACATTTTTCAAAAAAAAAAACCATATATACATGGCCAATAAGCATATGAAAAGATGTACTTAAGAGGTTCTGAGTTTCTAGTAGGTAGCTGAAAATATTCAATAGTCTTCACCAACACCATAATTCAAATGCATCAATTCTTCTTCGGTCTTCCTTATTCATTGTCCAGCTTTTGCAAGCATATGGTCAGGGGCACCTTAGTCCTCAATGTGACATCTTCGCTTTTTAACACTTGTACAAGGACTTTTGCAGCAGATTTGCCCAATGCAACATGTCACTTGACTTCTTGACTGCTGCTTCCTTGGGCGTTGATTGTGGATCCAAGTAAAATGAAATCCTTCAGAACTTCGATATTTTCTCCATTTATCATGATGTTTGCATGCAAAAGCTAGACAGTGAATAAGAAAGACCAAAGAACAACTGATGCCTTTGAATTATGGTGTTGGCAGAGAATACTGAATATACCATATACTGCCAGAAGAACAAACAAATCTGTCTTGGAAAAAGTACAACCAGAATGTGCCTTAGAATCAAGAATGGTGAGACTTCATCTCACATACTTTGGACATGTTATCAGGAGGGATCAGTTCCTGGAGAAAGACATCATGTTTGGTAAAGTAGAGGGTCAGCAAAAAAGAGGAAGACCCTCCACAAGATAGACTGACACAGTGGCTGCAACAATGGGCTCAAGCGTAACAATTGTGAGGATGGCGCAGGACTGGGCAGTGTTTCGTTCTGTTGTACACAGGGTCGCTGTGAGTCGGAAGTGACTCGACGGCACCTGACAACAATGACAACAACATGGATAGATGGATGAACACTGACAACATGCTATGTTGTCACTATGCTAAATGAAAGAGGCCAGTCAAAAAGGATCACATATTAAACCAAAGTCTCAGAGAAGGAACTGGTCTACAGAGCTAATAGCCTATACAAGCCACAGCCTCATCTACCTGAGACCAGAAGAACTAGATGGTGCCCAGCTACCACAACAGACCATTCTGGTCAGGGCCACAACAGATGGACCCTGACAGAACAGGAGAAAAATGCGGAACAGAAAATTCTTAAAAAGTTCAGAATTAATGGACCAGTTGAGACTAGAGGAGGACTCCCTGAGACTATCGCCCTGAGATACTCTAAACCTTGAACCAAAACTATCTATCTCCTCAGGTCACCTTTTAGCAAAATAACAGATTGGCACACAAAATAAAGGATATTATCTGTGAGTACAGTGCTCCATTAAGAAATCACCTATGTACGACCCAAAATCAACACAATTAAAGAGAATGCTGATACACTGTGAAAAATGTAATTAATGTCACTGAATAGTTTGTGTAGAAATTGTCAAATGGGAACCTAATCTGCTGTGTAAACTTTCACCAAAAACACAATAAAATATTATTTGAAAAAAAAAAGTATAACATATTATATGATTCCATTTACATGAAACATCCAGAAAAGACATGTTTATAGAGATAGCAAATCAGGGGTTGCCTGGGGCTTGGGCTGGGAGCAGGGATTGACTGCAAATGAATACACAGAAACTTTTTGGATGATGAAAACGTTCTAAATTTAGATTATGGTAAGGGGTGTGCAACTCTACACATTTACTAAAAACCACTGAATTGTACACTTACAATGGGTATATTTCATGGTGTGTAAATTATACCTCAATAAAGCTGTTAAAAAATACAAAGTAAAACTATATTTAGATATAATTTTTCACTTATCAGACAGGCAAACATCACAGAGTGTATTGACACAGTATGAAGAGAGGACAGGAAAAATAAGTACTCATATACATGACTAGCAGGAGTATAAATAAGTAGAACTAAGGGTAATATGGCAATATATCCATCAAAATTACGTATGTACATAGCCTTTGACTAAGCAATTCCACTTATATCCATACATGTACTACATGATGTATACATAAAATTATTCCATGCAGTCCTGTTTGTAATAGCAAAAGAGTGGAAACTACCTAAATATCTATTAGTAGCATATTTTAAAAGATTATGGTACAGGATGTAGCTCTATGAAGGCAGAGATCTTTCTTTGTTCATGAATTATCACCAGCCGGCTAAACAGAGATTTGTTAATGGGATGAATTTATATAATAAAATAATATTCAATCATAAATAAAAAATGAGGAAGATTTTTATGTACCAATATGGAACTATTTCCAAGACAGTTCATAATTCAAGTGAAAAAAAGCAAGTAGGATACTATAGTAGGTACAGTATGGTACCACTTGTTTCATAAAAGAAAAAAGAATATGTAAATACAATATTTACATACTATATATATTTGCTGCACAAGAAAATGGTAACATACATTACCTCTGGGAATGTGAGCTCAGTAGCTGAAAGATAGGTAATATGGAGGAGAGGGGTAGTGTTTAAAAGGTAAAAAAGGATATAAAGTAACTGTACATACTTTTTTGAGTTTTGAATTCTGAACCATGTCAATTATTACATATTAAAAATTAAATTAATATTTTAAAATAAAATAAAAAGGTTTAAGTGTTCCCTGCAGGGTATACATTAACGATCAAATTTTATGATCACTATTATTAAAAGCAAGGGTTGCAAACTCAAATTTCTCCAGGGATAAGTTATGTTCTACCATGTAACATAAATGAGTGAAGCGCGTAGAGTAAAAGAAAAATAAGGAGAGGCATAGAAGCTTAAAATGTAACTAAAAATGGAGCAGACACTACTGAACTCCAGCTGATTGTATTTATGCAGGAAAACAGGCCAATGTCACAAGATGTTCCAATTTTTCAAGAGGAACTGGAAGTCCAAATTTGCATGGAAAATGTGAAAATCCGACTGATTTTTAATGTCAGGCCTGCACTGTGCTAGTAATGGTCTACATTCAGAAGACAGGCCTTGACAACTTAGTTGTAACCTCTGATTTATACAAAGTCCTTAATTTATGACCATATTGTGCCTTCAAACTGCCTTTACAAGTTTGGAAACTCTGAATATGTTTTCTCCGTAAGAGTAAAATAAACAGCAGCTTGGTTTCCAGACCCATATATAGGTAAACTATCCCACTGACAGTTTACTATCCCACTGATTCTGACTCATAGCAACCCTACAGGACACAGTAGAACTACCCCATAGAGTTCCAAAGCTATAAATCTTTACACCACATCTTTCTCCTGTAGAGCAGTTGGTGGATTTGAACCATCAACCTTTAGGTTGACAGGGGAGCAGTTAACCGTTGTGCCACCAGCACTCCTAGGTAAACTACAATACTGAACTAACAGCACTATATCACCTAGGCTCTCTGATTTATATTATTTATATTTAAAACTTATTCCAAGTTTCAACTTTGCACTTTGGAAAGCCTGAAATGGTGGACTGGGGAGAGTAAAGGAAATGGAAGGAGCCGTAGGGGGAACTCAGATCTTACATGGTAGACAGTGGGATAAGCTTTCAGAATTTCTCTGAAGATCTATGTCCTCTGTAGGCAACAAACTTGGTAGGAGGAAGAAAAAAAGGATATATCTCAGCAGCACCAACAGTTGAAAAGAACTGCAGCCCCAGTACCACCACTAAGGATTCCTGCAGTCCATCCAGGGGGCCAGGGATCTCAAGAAGAATTCTGTCAATTGCTCATACGCCAGACACCACAGTGAGAATGCCAAATAATCAGCCAAACAGAAAAACTGTAAAGCCAAAGGTAAATCCCCATGTCCACTAGAAAATTAAAGTAAGATTTATTTTTTCAAGGTACATTTTACTAATAAAGTAACAATACATTGACATTTTTTCCTAACTGAAACTCACCCATGAATGCTTCCATGAACTATAAATTTTCTACTCATGGATAAATATCCTATTTGGAAGTTACCCGTAACAAAGATTGCACCTTAGGAGATAAGCAATCCCTAACACTTCTGGTTACCTTAGCTAACATTGGTCAGTGTGTGGCTAAGAGAAATCTAAGTAATTTTAACATTATTCTGAAAGTAAAAACAATTAAAAAATAAAATCTGAAAAATTTTGGAAAGTCAGTCATTGAAGACGCTTCACAATATGACTATAATTCTAAAGACTAGTCTACAAGTTTTTTGGCAACCTGTTCCTGAAGACCAGCTGATATGCGCTCAGATGAACATTAAAACTGCTTTATTATTCCTAGGTAAAACCTAATTAGGAAAATAAATCTGCTACACATATGTAGCATATGTAGTCTAAATTCTAATAAGAATGACTTTATGGCCACTTCTTCCATTACCTGAAAAACTGAGATGCTCCTGAACAGTTTTTGGTTTACCAAGTTTTGAATTATCAGTGTGTCTGCTCCCTTCCATTAGTACAGAAACCAAATATACAACATAGTTTAGAAGGCACACTGATATTATGAAGTTTTCTCACAATATGATTTATATTATTTACATAACTAGAAACACAACCCTACTCAGGTTCAAAAACTTCAAAATTATTTAGCATATAATCACCTTCATATAGACTAACTTATAAACAAAAAAGCCCTTGAGTATTTCTTATAACTCTTGGCTAGAATAATATGGCTACAGTGGTCCAACAGGCAACATGGAAAGTAAGAGGAAAAAGTGTAAATAGAAATAAAAGAGTTCAGGTTTCAAACCTTACCAAATTCAGTCTCAAGAACTATATTAGACTGTTTTTAAAGAAATACGTGAAGACATTTTTGTATTCTATAATTTAAAAAAAAATAAAATCATTGATTAAAAAACATACCTTGCTGTGCTAAAGTTGATCTTAGCATCCCAGTCTTTGACCAGATTTTTATTTGTCCATCTTCTCCAACTGTAAAGAGAAAATAATTGCTATTTTTATAGAAAATACATTTAAACATTAAATTTACATATAAGTATCAACAGTATCTGGAAACCCTGGTGGCGCACTGATTAAGAGCTACAGCTGCTAACCAAAGAGTCAGCAGTTCGAATCCACCAGGTGCTCCTTGAAAACCCTATGGGGCAGTTCTATTCTTTCCTGAAGGGTTGCTATGAGTCGGAATCAACTCAACAGCAATGGGTTTTAGGTTTTTATCAACAGTATCTATATTAATGCATATTTAAGATTCAAACATAATTTACTCTAATTAAATGACAGAGTGTTTCATAACTGTAGGGTTTAACACAAATTACTTTAAAACATTTTTATCAAAGTAACCTAACTTCCATGATGAAAATTTTATTTTATTTTTCCTTCAATCTTGTTGTTGTTGTTGTTAGGTGCTGTCGAGTCAGTTCTGACTCATAGTGACCCTATGTACAACAGAACGAAACATTGCCCAGTCCTGCACCTTCCTCACAGTCGTTGTTATGCTTGAGTCCACTGTTGCAGCCACTGTGTCAATCCATCTTGTTGAGGGTCTTCCTCTTTTTCACTGACCCTCTACTTCACCAAGCATGATGTCCTTCTCCAGGGACTGATCCCTCCAGGTAACACGTCCAAAGTATGTGAGATGTAGTCTTGTCATCCTTGCATCTAAGGAACATTCTGGCCATACTTCTTCCAAGACAGATTTGTTTGTTCTTCCAACAGTATATGGTATATTCAATATTTTCACCAACACCGTAATTCAAAGGCGTTATTCTTCTTTGGTCTTCCTTATTCATTGCATCTTAGAAGATATATTATTCAAATAATGTTTCCATTTTCAAGGCAGTCTTCATCTTAGAATTCTAACAAAAGTGCTTTCAGTGTAATAAGAAAAGCTGCAGCCAAATTCCAGTGAGTTGGGGACTGAATGAAGTAGTAGACTACTTTTTTAAACAGCTTAGCTATAAAGGGAAAAAAGAAAAGTTGTAGCTAGACAGAGTTGTCTCCTTAAGGCAGGGATGTTTATTTCTTTCTGCTTAATTTTTAAAACAGGAAACATCTGAACACATTTATATGCTGAAAAACTAACCACTGGAAAAGGAGAAGTTGAAGATACATGTGAGAGAAGGGACAACTCCCTGAGAAAAGTCCTAGAGAAGGCCTACGGGATAGACGTGATGGTTTTAAAACATGTCCATAAATTCTTTGCTATTCCTCCTTCAGGAGATGAAGCTTAATTCTCCTCTTCATGAGTGTAGGCTGTACTCAGTGACTTGCCAGGGAAAAGAATGTAGTGGACATGACGGAGAAGGACTTCTGAGGGTGGGTAATAAAAGATATGGTGGCTTCTGTCTTGCTCACTCTTAGATCATTCACTCTTGGAGAGCTAGCTGCCATGTTGTGAGAACACTCAAGCACCCTACGTAGAGGCTTGTGTCTAAGAGCTGAGGTCTCCTGACAACAGCCAGTGAGGAACTAATGCCTCTTACGGATAGCCATGTGAGTGAGCCATCTTAGAAAACGATACTCCAGCCCTAGACAAGCCTTCGCGACTGCAGCGCCATCCAACATCTTGACTGCAACATCATGGTAGTCTCAGCCAGACACACCCACCTAGCTAAACTGCTCCTGACTCACAGAAACTGTGAGATAATACATGTTTATTATTATTTTAAGTTGCTAAATGTTGGATTAATTTGTTACACAACAAAAGATAATACAATAGGTAAAGATGTGAATCCTTGGAGTAGGGTGTGGAGTAGGGCAGGGGATGCGAGATGTAAGAGGGTAAAGGTCTGTTAAATGAGAATATTTTCTCCATACTCAACTGTACCAAAACCTTCTTTGACTGAATATTTTCCATAAGTCACAAAGAAAACTAATAATTAATACGGTATTCCTAGTGATTACATTTATATAGCAGTCTAGAGCAACACTGTACCAATTATGTGCTACTGGATAGTATACTAGATATTAGATAGTATATTAGACAGCTACAGTATAGTTAAATGAAAACATTTCTCCTTTGGAAACTTTTCTTTAAAAAATGCACTTAAAATGTCATTTCTGCAGACAACTTGCCTGTAACCAATGCTGTTCCTTCATAATTCCATCTTCCTGAAAGCACCGCTCCACAGTGAGCTTCTACACTTTTTTCCACTCTTCCTAACTTGGAAATCAGATGAAATTTACCTAAAAAAAATTACACTTGAGAAATCTATCTCATTAAATCAATTTATTCAGCTAACAAATATTTACTGATTACTTAGTACTAGTTAGCATAGCATTACACACTGGAGACACCAAGGTAAATAATATATAATTATTCTTACTCTCAAGGAACATTCAAATCTATTGGAAAACAGGCACAAAAACAAACTTACAAAACTTTGAGACAAGAGCTATAACACACACCTGAATACAGTGCCGTGACAGTTCAGAGGAACAACAAAGATCTGTTGCGCTATGGCCCAGGGGAGCCAGAAGAAATGTCAAGGAAGACTTTTACTTAAGCAGAGTTTTGTAGTCTTGTGTTCTTTTCAAAGGCTATAGAAAAGGTGGAAAAGGCGTAGAGGAGAGGAACCAAAATAGATAAAGGGATAATCTCAGGTTTTAAAATACCTGTCTTACATGATTTTATACTGTGCCAGGTACAGGTAGGCAAAAAGAAGCCATCAACTTGGTTGTTGTCCTCAAGAAGTTTACACACATATATAATCAAAAAAGTAAAAAACTTAAAATTTTAAAGGACATAAGCAACTACGTAAGAGATGTCAAGAGGACAAACCAACTGCAGAGTGAGCGTTACAGGAAACCAAGAAAGGATCAGTGCGGTTTGGAATGATCAAGAAGTCTAGTAATACATAGTGAGAAATAAAACTCATAAAGTACAATGAAACTAGAAACTTTTCCCCAAATTTAAAAAAAAAAAAAAAGTTATTTTCGTGGTAAAAGCAGTAAAAGAATAATGTGGCATTGAACATTAGCTGCCTAATCAAATTTTGGCTCAGGGGATTTATTATGTTTAAATTCACTTTTAACTTTTAAAGATTCTGACCTAATATTAACAATTCATTAAAAATATAATTTAAGTCAGATGCTTAAGATAGCTTTAAAACATTTAACAACTAGCAGCAACCTGCGGTTATTTCACTGACCGCCTACCCATTCCCACCAACAAAGTCACTGTTTATTTGCAGCTCTGTTACAGCATTTTTTATTGGGCTATGATTCCTTTCAGGGCAGGGTGTCATGTCTTACTCACATTTTTACCTGCAATAATGGTTTTACATAACCAGCATTTGTTAAATTTAACCAACCCAGTAACCATACGAGTAACTGTACAAAGTGACCTACTCTGACATTTTCTTTCTCATTCATTTTAATAGCTTTCTTCCTCTGGTCATTTTCTAGGCCTTCAACCATAAGTACCGCTTTCCTTTATCTGACCATCCCACTAGCATCATCTACTTTTCCTCATCCTTTCCTTTTAATTTTATATTTACCACCAAGCCATTTTTCTACGTAATAAGATTGCTTGGAATGCAACTGTGCTACTACAGTTTCTCTGAGACTAAAATGAATTTGAATGTACTTTTTAAAATGCATTTCTTTAACCTAATCCTTAGATTATTACTTACTTTATCCAGGTCTTTTTCACTAAATAGCACATTACCTGGCACACAGTATCCACACAATAAACAACTGTTGAATATAATGAATGAATGAATCCATCAACAAAGAGATTAACCAAATAACTCTTGAACCAGAAATGAAGGGCTCAGAAATTATCTGTCACCTATTTCTTTTTTTAAAGAAATTTTATGTATTTAGATTACCAATATTTCTTGTCCTAAAATATCTAACAACAATTTTTCTGACTAGTGCTAAAATTACTCTTGCATCCCGTGATCTTATAGAAGACATATCCCAGGACAACAGAGGCCAGCTCTTTGCACAGACTTAGCACTCAATAAATCTTTGACCTTTGTATCTTATCTAATTGTTACAAATCATTTGAATAACACATCCAGAGTAAAGTATAAACATAAAATTACATAAGTCAAATATTTTAAAACCTGTAAGTGTCCATTTAACTATTTGGGTTCTTCTCCACACCTTTCCCAGCTTTTCTATAACTTTTTTTTAAAAATGCAAGACCAAGACTAGGGCTTAATTAATTTTCTTCCAATTACTCACTGCGGGTGGGACTGGGAGGCAAATGTAACCAGGAAGATTCATTTATTCATTCATTGGCAAACAATGGATGATTTGAATAAGAAAAAAGGAATATCTAAACCCTAGAGAATAAAATTAATTTCGTTACTAAATAAAAGATAAACTAAAAAAAGGAAAAGATTATAAATAAGAAAAAGAACAGAGGAAGTGGACTGAAAATACATGAAATACTCGCTCAAACTATTGTCCTGAGATAATCTTTAAACCTTAAACCAAAAACATCCCCTGCAGTCTTTTTAAAACGAAACATGGTTTAACTTAACTAGTAAAGAACGTCTGCCTTGAGCATTCTGCTCGTTTAAGATCTCTCTACACGTGATCAGGAGCCCTGGTGGTATAGTGGTTAAGATCTTGGCTACTAACCAAAAGGATGGCAGTTCAAATCCACCAGCTGCTCCCTGGAAACCTTAGGGGGCAGTTCCACTCTGCCTTATAGGGTCACTGAGTCAGAACCAACCCGACAGCACCCAACAACAACATATGTGATGATCAAAGGAGCCCTGGTGGCACGGTGGTTAAAGTATTAGGCTGCTAACCCAAAAGGTCAGCAGTTCAAACCCACCAGCAGCTCTGCAGGAGAAAGACGTGGCAGTCTGCTTCCCTAAAGATTAAGAGTTGCTATGAGTCAGAATATGACTCGATGGCAATGGGTTTGGTACATGGGATCAAAGTGACAACAGCAACTCGAAAGATTAGATAGGAAACTTAGGGGGCAATGAGTTTATGTCAATGGAGGAGGAACAACTCAGAAAAGGAGGTTGAGAATGGTTGCACAACTTGAAGAATGTAATCAATGTCACTGAATCTTACGTGTAGAAACTGTTGAATTGGTGTATGTTCTGCTGTGTATATTCTCAACAATTAAAAAAAATACATGAAATGCATTTTAAAATACTGGAAATGCCTTAAGAAATGTCTACTTCAGGGAGCACAAGAAGACTTGGAACACAGCATTTACGGGAAAAGAGCACACAAGCACTTTTGCAGATGACAAAGGGTTCTAAAAATGCGGCAGGTGTTTATAAAAAGCCACAGAGATTGGTAATGGCTAACTTCTGATAAAAATTAAATAAATAAACACACAAATAGATTTGAAAGTGAGATTTAAAACTGGACATATTAACTAGTAAGAGAATATTTAGGTTATTTTAAGATATCCAATACAGAGCATAAAAAAAGTCAACCTTCATTAAATATAATTTAAGGAGTGCTTTAGTGGCTTTACAAAAGATGTTAGGCCAGAATTCCTTTACATAGCAGTTCTTCTAATGCATTTTAAATAATTCAGTTCATTTTTAAATGTGATTAACAAAGAAACATCTCTTCTAAAAAGCGAGATACAGCCGCGTGAAATATCCAAAAAGAGTAAAGAATGTTGATGCTAGAACTATTGATGAGGGAAAATACTTGAAAAAAGTCTGCTTCTTATCCTTCAGGATCCGCCCAAAACCCCAAGGATCTTTCCTGAATTTCAAACAAAAGAAGGAGGGGACTGGACAAAGGGAAGAATGGGGAACAGTTTCAGAAACTGTAACCGCTTTTCTGCCAACCTCAGGGGAGAAAAAACCAAGGTGAGAGTGGTAACTAGAAAAGAGAACCTCTTGAGCAACAAACTAAATTTTGAAAGAATTTTTTTTAAAAAAGGGCACTAACAATGAACATGGCACTATACTACAAAGTGACCACAGATGTTTAAGTGGCAGGAGGTCCTCGGACCACCTTTGGATGTCATCCACCTTCTTTGAACACGTCTTTTTCATTTCTAGGTTCTGTTTTCTGTTTCACTCTTCCGTTTCTTCTCTTTGAGCTATCATTCTTTCCCCCCTCTTTAAGATTCCAAACATCCCAGGAACTAACCTAGGAAGCAATACTCAACTACTGCATTCCACTTTGTTCTCCCATCTCCCTACAACTCGTTGTGGCACGTTATGGTATTTTATTTGTTTTTTCATAGAGTAAACATTAAAATAAAATTAAACATTATGCTTTCTCAAGATCCACAGTATATTTTGCCATATTTAATCTTGCAAATTAATCTTCTAAATTACTATACATTTTTTACTTTAGACATTTTTTTCCCTCCTATCAGAAAGTATTTTATCTAAAGCCAAGTGTGAAATAGATTCTCATGCAACTACCCTTCAGTTAAGTGTAAGTAATCTCAATAATTCAGGCACACTAACTTAGACGACAAAAGTTATCAAGATTAATTATGTTTTCTGCCCAAATTCACCAGACAAAAGTCAATCCTCAGATACAGCTGAATTTAAAAAGAAAGTACAAAAAAGAATACGTGATATGCCACCTTCTGTATTAAAAAAGGTAAAATGAGAAAATACACATCTATCTCTTTATTTTTGCCAAAAGAAACACAGAAAGGATAAGTCAGAAACCAAAGACATTGGTTACATACAGGGAGTAAAAGGGAACAAGGTGTATGAGACTGAGGAGGTGACATTGCTTTGAGTATATCTTTTAATATAGTTTTGACTTCGTGGAACCATACATGTTAATGTTTCACATATTTAAAAAAAATCAAATCAACAAGGAATGGGGGAGTCCTAAATGAAAAGCATAAAGAAATAAATAAACCTAACTGTATTTCCAATGAGTAACATAACCACACTTACACAGGGCGTTAAGGGGATAACGCAAGTAACTTTTGAACTAGGACTTAGACTCTATATCCTGGGTCTAAAGATAAAAACCAACATGAAACAAATATTAAACTCTAATTAGATTTATTTTTTGAAGCAGTATGGGTTAGCAATTCTGAAACTAATACTTACTGTATATTGTAGGATTGAGTAAATGAGTAAATATATTGAGAATAATGGAAGCAAGGCCTCCTCACTGTTTCCAAATATGGAAAAAGGAAAGACTAGAATTAAGTCTGTGGTCTTAATAATTGGTGGTATCAGTATGAACTCAGGATTTTTTAATATGGGTGGATGAATTGACAGATAGACAGAAAGAAAGAAAGAGCTATAGATATATACATTTTTTAACATACATTTACATTTCTGTCTCTTAGCTCTGTCCACTGAAAGGGTCTTGAAGTAAAAACACCCCACTGGAATGCAGAAAAATACACGAAACAGGTTTCCTTAGATAAATGACTGATTTAGAGGCTGGGACTAGGAAAACAGAAGGTGAGCCTGAAATTTAAAAAAAAGTCACCATTTGGCAACCATCTTAGCGATAAACGATTCAGCCAAGAATCATCAACAGATGCTAAGAGAGTGGGAGGGAGCTTGAGGAGGAAGAGAATATTTACCTAGTCTCAAAGTATACCTTTATAAATTATTTATTAAAAGGGAAAAATAGTAACTTCACATTGTATTAACGTAGTGAACACAACCTTACCGAGTAAGCAATGATAACATCACCAATTACTGATCAAACTGACATCGTAAGTCTCCTGATCTGATACTCTGACAGGGACACAATAAACTTCTGTAATATTTCTGCTAAAAACATATAAAAAGAATCTAATCATGAGGAAACATCAGACATTCTACAAAACAACAGGCCTGTTTTCTTTAAAACTGTCAAGATCATAAAAGAAAAAGAAAGGTTGAGGAGTTGCTCCAGATAAAAGCAGGCTAGAGAGGCACGACAAAAGTAATGTATAATCCTGGACCAGAAAAAAACAAATTTCTATAAATGACATTATTAGGAAAATAAGTGAAATTTAAATGTGAACTGTAGATTAGATGATAATACTACATCAATGTTAGAAATTTGCTGATTTTGGTAAATATATTGTGGTTATATAACAGAAAATCCTTCTTCTCAGAAAATTCATTTAAGGATTTATGGTTAAAGGGGTACATCTGCAAATTATTCTCAAATGTTTCACAAGAAAAAAGTGTGTGTTCGTGTGTTTGTGTGTGTGTGTGTATGCGCGCGCACGCGTGTGTGTGTGCACATGTGCATGTATAGAGGGAGAAGGGAAGGGAAAGACAGAGACGAGCCGATGATACAGTATATGGGGCAAAATGTTAACAATTGGTGAATGTGGATAGAGGATATGTAGGAGTTCATTGTACTATTCTTGCAACTTTTCTGTAAATGTGAAATTACATTTTAAAAAAGTTTTCAAAAAAAGGCAATCCTCTACTTTATCGTCTGGGGTAAGTTAAATTCTAGTTGTGATATAAACATCACCACTTCCACTTTGTATTCAATCTTCCGTGCGTCAGGCACCAAGGCTTTCACACATATATCTCATTTAATCGAGCTTCAGGAAAATACGGTTTTTAAAAAAACTAGCCACATTCTCCATGTCAGAGCATCCCATTCCCTTGACCAAAGAAACTCACTCAGTGATGAGCACATGCCCCAAGCTTGGCTAGGGCTCTGCCTGCAACTCGCCTGCCAGACACACTGAGAAAGAAGCACTCTTTCTGCTGATGTTCCTGAGCTAGGAGAATGAGCCTTGGGCTTCCGGCACCCATCATGTTCACCAGGTGGATGGAGCAAGCTATCTAAGAGACTGCAAGAACAAAGGCCTGATCCAGCAGTGTTTGAAGATCTGCCCCTGGGGCTAGGTGAATCAAAAACTCCCATGTGTGCTAAATTAGTCTATACAGTTTCTGTTATTTTCCATGAATGTACCCCTAGTTGACAAAGTGGGTAAAGTTTAACAACAGATGAAAATAATGCAAGTATTTCTAAGAAAACAAAAACATTCCCTTAAAAAGTAAAAAAGTAGGGAAAATATTATGCTTGTTATTTACCAATAATATAGCTATGATCAAATTAAATAGTCTCCAACTCTTTACGTGGAAATTAACATGTACTGGATACTAAAAGCTATATTTAATAAATGTTTACTGTAGGGTCGCTATGAGTCAGAACCAACTCAATGGCACCTAACAACCACAACAACAAACAAGTCTGAGTTATGTCCATTATTTTTTTAAGTGCAGTTATGTTATAATTAAATTTGAAGAAATTAGAAATCAAAACTGTGATGACAGCTTAACTCAACTCTGGAGAGCACAGTATAATTCACTTTCTTCCATTACAACAAGTAGTCAAATCCACGAATATCCGTTTTGTAAAACAACTCAAAGCATAAGTTATACTCATATATCGTGTATTTTAAATACAAAGATGAACATATAACATTTACTAAAAACTTACCATCAGAACTTGTGAGGACAAAGCTTTCTGCTTGAGTCTGTTTCTTTATGCCTGAACTTTTTGGAAACCAGTGAAGATCTATTGGGTAAATATCATCAGGAAGCTTTACTATTTGGCTTGTCTCACTGGTTAGCAAGTTCCACTTCACTATCTGGTGATCATCACTACATGAATACAGTTCTTCAGCAGTAGTCCAGCCCACACAGCTTACTAATTCTTGATGTGTCACCATGTTAAAGAGACGTAAAACACACAAAAGTCTTAATCTTAATAAATAATGTGCACATACAGATTACAAGAAGGAAGGAAAAAAGGGCCAAACATTTTCAAGCTCCTAAAGGTACTTTTCATTTTATAACTTTCATAGTTTTTCCATATAGAGGGAAATAAATATCAAAACAGTTATAAGAATAGGAAGCGATGTAAGGAATCCAGATGCCAAAAATGGAAGAAAAAAAAATTTTTAACTACATGAAAATTAAAAACCTCTGTATTACAAAATACTCCAAAAACAAGACCAAAAGACACACAAGACATCAAACAGACCAAAAACTATGGAAGGAGCTACAGTAAACTATTGAATTATTAGAACAAGCATGTATTATTTTCATAATAAAAAAATCAAGTATTAACAAAAGACTGAAATCTAACGGTAAAATATCTGATTATATTACACATTATAATAACAATATACGAAAGGAAAAAAACATAAAGCTTAACAGCTGAAAGTAAAATCTTACCAAACTTTTTGACATTGAATTCAGAAAACTAGTCTAATTTACTGCACGTACAAGGCGCATAGAGCTGGATAAAATATGAATTCTAAAATTCTTACTTTATTCAACCCATATTTTCAGCCTCTAATTTATGAGGATGATTTCTATAAAAGTTACGGTGCTCAAGGAGCCCTCGCTTCATCCATCAGGACAGGCTGCTCACCCTAGCAGAACTGTGTACCTACAGAAGGCATTTCAGTTCCTCATTTAAAAAGCATGTTTTCTCCTTTCTAAATCTGGATATCTGTATTACCAGCTCACTCCTGGTTGGGTTTGTTCTCTTATTGTCATTATAGGATTCTTTTATTTCCTCCCTTTCTCACCAATACTTAATTTGGTTCATCTGAGTAGTTGATAAGCTCTTCCTAAGCAAAGGGAAAGATTCTTTTAACACTTCAAAGGATGATAGATGAAGCAAATAACCAAAAAGGTAAAAGGATGTTACAGGAGATCTTAAGAGTTTGCACAAATAGGTTACAGAGTAGCATGGAGTGCTTAGAATGCAAAGCACAATCTAAACAAAAGGAACTGATGTCACTAGATCATTCCTGAAAAGCCTGTTCCAATGTAATTGTTGTAGCCTAAACAACGTTAGGCAAAATCTAGAAAGAGAGAACATACACACACATCCCAAACCAAACAAAAATTGGCTTTTCTTTACATAAAGTGCTGTAAGTGCACATCAGAGAAGGCATGATGCTATTTTCGGTCACTGTACTTTCAAACTAATAGGTCAACTAGAATTATGGGAGAAAAGAAAGGATTGCCAGAATAAGAAAGTCTAAAAAGATGATTCTTCTTCAGTTTGAAAAGGGAAGAACAGACAATGGACATGGCCAAAATCTATAAAATTAGGTTTGGTATGAACTCCAGAGGGCACACTTTGACAACAGATGAAAAACTGTTTAAGGAGAAAGAAAAGGAATATTTTCACCTAAGAGGTAAAATAAGCAGACAATACAAATGAAAACGCATATAAACTCAAAAGGGCCAATCAAATGTCTAAATCAGTGCTTCTCTGATGCAGAACCAGATTTTTCTTTATTTCAAACCCACTGTATGTTGACATTTTGTAAAACAGAATAAAAATGAATTACTAGAAAAATGATCTTACATTTGGATGTTGTGCTAATGTTAATTTACTATAAAGATTTCTCAAAGTTTACTTTCCATTTCCAGCCCCTCCCTACAGAGACCTGTAATAAACTCCACAAATGATACTTTGAGTCAAATTGTCTAAATGACCAAGAATGATGCCAGGGGGGCCAATCATACTTCCTTTTACATAACTGAGAACTCTTGGTGACAAAATATAAAATCATGTATTTAAGAAAACAGTAATTGCTACCTTCCCATGTAAAATAATAAAGGTCTGACTACTCAGAACTTCCGATCTGTCCTCTACTTTATCAGGAATGTGAACAAAGCAGAACTCAACGAACACGAGCAAAGAAAATTATTTTGTTTACAAAAAAAAAAGCTTCTCTAAGATCCTACTAGACGAAACAAAAACCGCTGCACGTGTACTTAAGTGCTGCACGTGTACTTAAGTGCAATACTTAAGTAGAGTAAGAAAAATGTCACTAAGAATTTGAAAGTAAAATTTAGAGCAAACAGTTTGCTTTGGAGAGTTATCTGAACACACATAACCTTAAACATTTCAAAAAACAATTTAGCTAAGCTCCCATTAAATGAAAAACAAATACATTTTCCAACAAGAAAACCAAATAAAAGAAAATTTTTAACAATACTATAATAAGATGATCACAATATAGTCTGTAAGTATTAAAAGGATATGTTTTGGTTCTTTTAATAGAGATATCTTCAGCCTCATATCTCCAGTTTCCAGCAAAACCAAAAAAATGGTACTTGATTGTATTCACTGTAAATACAAAAGTGAGAGGAAAAAATATAAAATTAACATTAAAAACAAACACATGTGCACAAAAAAAAAATTAATTAACTAAAGGCAAATGAAACATCTTTGAACACCCCCCAGGTGACTGAAACACATTAAACGCAGGAAAAGAGGAGGAACACTAGCAGGGAAGCCACCCTGCTAAGGAATGGACGGGTTAACCCCTGGGGTCCTCCACAACCTGCCTGAGATCACCCTGGTCCAGAACACCACTAAGTAAATCAGGTCAGGTGAAGAGTTTCCAAAGGCTGTCCTAAGGCCAAATTAAAAGATTATTCAAACCGGGAACCCCTCATCCCAGATCAATTTTGGTCCTATGGAGTGGATGTAGATTAGAATAAACTGCAAAGGTCTGACTGGGGCCTAAACTACATTTCTTAAGGGCCTTGACAGTTCTGGAACCCACATGGACATTATCAACCAAGTGGCCCAATATGGGGTTTACATTCTGTGGGGTACAGATATATTACCCAACAGTTATGTTTGCCAGTGACAATATAAAAAATAAGTAACTTATGAGAGCCACTTTATTACCGCTTATCAAAGTTACATAAAAATTGCAGCATAATTGCCAAGTAAAAACTTGGAAGAGTATAGCTCCCCAAATAATCACGTCATCAAAAAACTGTTCAATTGTCTGAGTCCAATTTACACTTACAGAATTCTGAGTAATATCACTAACCAAAATAATAATAGTAAATCAAATGAAACTAAATTAAAGGAAAAAAAAATCCTCTTCACCCAACAGAAAATCACTACTAACTACATCAAAGGAAGTGTTGGCAATAGGTAAGAATACAGCAGGTCTCTCTAATTTCTCATTCCGCCGTGTCCAGGAAGACCTTCAGATCAGCAAGGTGCTAAATACAGCTGCATTTCACCCTTTTGTCTTATTCTACTTACAAATTTGTTAGACTAGGGGGAAAAACTGTTTAGATCACAGAAAAAATCTGTCCAGCCAATGTGCAACTAGGATCAGAAACCTCTCTCTTCCAACACTCTTAGGGAAGTTTCTATTGAACTTCAAAAATATGGAACTGTGTGCAGCAGCCAGTGGTAGAACACAATCTCTCCCAGGCACATTTCCCAGGGTCAGTGTTTGTCCCTAGGAGCTTCAGCACCTTCCTCAAAACTCCTCCTTCCCTTCCATCAGACCTCTTCCAATTAGAGAGAGAGAAAAAAGAGTAACAGTATTTTTAAAATGCTGCTTTTTTCATAATTAAAATTCACTCAGCTTATAGGGATTTTAAAAGAATAAAGCCAGATAAATTGTTGACAAACATCAAATAGACAATAAAACACACATATAGGCTGAATATACCATTACAATCAGAAACCTAAAAGATCTTTGGCAAAGGCATGATGTACCCTACATCTGAAGACCACAAACTGCTGAAATTCATAATTAGGATAATTTATCATGTAAGAAATCATAATCCTCTATAAAAAGTCAAGGAAATGTGGTTTTTGTAAGAAAGGAAGCGGCAACCATGCCGAAAATGGTGCCAAGGAATCAAAGAAAGAAGACAGTGCATCCAAGTACCGGAAGACTCCCTCTTGCTCAGGAAGATCTTACCGATACATTCCATTCAGCTAGGATCACCTGAGTGAAGGATACGTACATTTTGATATGGGATTGAACAGATGAATAAAGAAGTCATATTAGAGCATAGCCAATTCAGGAAAAGTGCTGGCTGAGTGCTGCACTGAGGTATTTTTACCTGCCCAAAGGCACTGGTGTCTGAAGATCTGACTATCCAGTGATATCTGGGAGGGCAACCAAAAAGAAAATTTCAAGGGTATGGATAACTAGATCTATTATGCAACTTTACACAGGAAACAGGTGGCAGTAACTATAACTTTGCTACTAAAAATAATTTATAAATTGTCTTTGGTCCAGTGTGGGTCAACACTATTTAAAAAATGAGCCGGATCTATATGTTGATATAGAAAGATATATAAAATATGTTAAATAACAAAAGGAAGGTGTACAACGATTATTATATGAAGCAATCCCTTTTATGCAATAAAAAGTGATAACATATTTAAAGCTGGTGGACACAAAAGCATTTTTCTGGGAAGATATACAAGACACTTAACAATAGGGGCCTTTGTGGGGGTAGGGGCACTGGGGTGACTGGAGGCTTTTACTTCTCATTTTATCTTTCTGCACTGTTTGAGGCTTCTAACCATATTTGTAGTGTTTTCTTCTTTTAGTCTATCCATTTCTGTATTTTTGATAGGATTATCCGAGTGATACGATATGGCCCAATCTTGTCTTCTTCTTTATATGCCTCTGCATTTAAAAGAAAGGTAATGTGTTATCTTTCATACGGTCTCCATTCTCATTCTCTTTGCCGTCTCTACTGTACTTGACCCCCTTATTGAAATTCTCACGTAGCTTATCTTCCTGATACTGTTCTTTCCTTCTTCTTTATAAGCATTTTATCTCTGTAATCCGTTTGTCATCAAGTTGATTTTGACTCATAGTGACCTCATGTGTTGTGAAATAGGGCTAATAATACCTAACTCACAGTTTGGTCATGACGATTAAATGAGGTAAAGTATGTAAAATACCCAGTAGAGTGCCTGACACATAGTTGTTGTTGCTGTTATGTGCCGTCAGTTCAGTTCCGACTCATAGTGACCCCATGTACAACCGAACAAAATGCTGCCCGGTCCTGCACCATCTTCACAATCCTTGCTATGTTTGAGCCCGTGGTTACAGCCACTGTGTCAATCCATCTTGCTGAGGGGCTTCCTCTTTTCCACTTACCCTCTACCTTACCAAGCATGATGTCCTTCCCCAGGGACTGGCCCTCCTGGTAACATGTCCAAAGTACGAGACAAAGTCTCACCATCCTCACTTCTAAGGAACATTATGGCTGTATTTCTTCCAAGACAGATTTGTTCCTTCTTCTGGCAGTCCATAGCATATTCAATATTCTTCATCAACACCATAATTCAAACGCATTGATTCTTCTTAGGTCTTTCTTATTCATTGTCCAGCTTTCACATGCATATGAGGTGACTGAAAATACCACGGCTTGAGTATAAAAAGCACTCAGTAACTGCTAACTATCCGTAGTGAAAGTAAACCAAAAAAACAAACCAACCAACCAACCCACTGCTGTCAAGTCCATAGCGACTCTACAGTACAGGGTAGAACTGCCCCATAGCGTTTCCAAGGAGCAGCTGGTGGATTCAAACTGCCAACCTTTTGGTTGGCAGCCTTAGCTCTTAACCACTGTGCCACCAGGGCTCTGTAGTGAAAGTAAGCACTAAACAATCACTATTTGTAGTGAAAACTGTTGTTTTTATCACCCCACATATATTCACTCTTTTCCTTGCTACAAAGAATTTCTCTTTGGGACAACGCCTTCCTCACTCTTAACACATGTGGCTTGAGTGGAGCCAGCATGAGACCCAGACTTAAGCCAATTAGAGCATTCCATTCCCTTCACACAGTGGCTGTTTCACAGGTGGCCCAGTACATTTATTTAAATAAACGAAGGGGGAGAAAAGCTCTCTTTACCCTCTGGTCTTTAATTTTAGAGGATTTGAGGCTCAAGTTACTGTAGCTATCTTACTATAGCAGAGGAGAACCTGGAGGTGCCGGAGGCTACTGTGTAGAGCCTGAGAAAAGTGCCAAGGCAGTGGAATGCAGAGTAGAGCAAAGAAAAGAAACCAAATCCTGGTGTCTTTGTTTGAGTCCCTAAATCCAGTTATACTCACCTGACTTTTTAGTTATGGGAGCCAATAACTTTTTTTTTCTCAAGACAATATGGACTGGGTTTTCTGTCACTTGTAACCTGGAGGGTCCTACCTGAGACATTACTGTAATTATTTCTTCTTCCTAGATTCTAAGAACGGACATTTCCTAAATATCCCCAGTCAGTTGCTATTCTCTTCTCTACTCACAGCCTAAAAAACCTAATCTATTTTCAGTATTCCTATCTATTCTTGTAACAGTATCTCATCCTATATTCTCCACCTCTACTGCCCATTGAATATATCTTCCTGGATGTCACCCTGTAATCCCAACCTACATGAATAAAAACAGACTCATCTCTCAAAATTATTTTTCCCCAAAAAAACTGTTCCACTTCCCAGTTTCGCATTTTTTCTGTGATACATTAGGTGAGACTTTCACTAAGATTAATGCACTAGGGGGCTTATATTTTCAAGAGGAATACTCATTACTATCTGTATTTTGTACATATCCAATTTTATTAATATATTTGATTAATATAGTGGATATATTAATCTTGAGCAACGTTCTGTAAATATTTATATATTACTTTCACAGTTCATGCTTATTTATTCATCTTATTAGTTAATACAAATTTAACTGGTTAATATTTTTTTTTTTATTGTACTTCAGGTGAAGGCTTACAGAACAAATAGTTTCTCATGAAACAGTAGTACACATATTGTTTTATGACATTGGTTAACAACCCCACAACATGTCAACCCTCTAACTTCTCAACCTTTTTGGTTAATATTTTTAAATATTTACTCACAAATCTAATTTCCGACTTTCTTAAACGCTGTACACACTTTAGAAGGCAGACAGAACACATACTAATTACAAAACTTAACGGTATACTTAAAGAACTGCAAATGTGGATTTTAATTCTAATTCTAATTTTTCTCTTTGAACTTACTTCTTCCTGTGGGACAAAATTTTACCCTTCTAATGTAAAAAATAAGGGTTATCTTCTCAGACTGCCTGACACTGCGGTAAGGATTGTTGGTAGATGATTCTGGACCAGGAAGATGAGACTTGGTTATGTTTTACAAAATGACTGTAACCCAGTCCATTCTAGTGGGACCAGCTTCTTTTTATAATTAGACTCTGTGAATTTCATGAGAAATGTCCAAAGTATTGGCAACGATCAATCAAGTCTTTATTTCTTGTTACCTAAATCTTTTCTCAAAAGTTATATTCAATCTCAGTGTGTTATTTTCATAGCACATATAAATATCTAGATTAAAGTCTACTCTGTAGCTGTGTTATAAATGTCTTTTCTTCATTATGTAACTTCATTTTAGCCTGCTTTGAAAACATTTGTTCTTCGTGGGGCATAGTTAGATTCAATTAAACCTAAGGCCACAGGTCAGTTTATTGATTTATTGAAACTACATTACTTTCTCATCAGTCATTGACAGCAATCATCAAAGGCACTAAAACTAGGATTTATCTTTAAGACTTATTTTTATTCCAATCCTTTTATCATTAATTCAGGGATTCACATACAAAGAACAGTATCCGACTGATTTTAAGTTTATACTCTTATTGATCAAAATCGACAAAAGCTATAGATTTTTCCCCCAAAATGACTCTGGATGTTTTTCCATTTTACTGTGTAGGCACTTCTCACCTCTCATGAGAACTGTACAGCAACAATCTAACTAAAGTCATGACTGATTTCAGTCCCTTTCCCTGTTAGCACATTCACATACCACTGTTATTTATTCTTCCTATTTTCACCAACTCACTCCTTGGCTCAAAATTTTTCTAATAGCTCTGTTTTCTTCCATATCACATCTAACATCCTTGGATTGGTTTTCAAGACCTTCCATAAACTACTCTTTCTCTAACTTGACATCCCATTTTTCATGTACATATCCTGACAAAGTCAATGTCATAAACATAGCAACATCAAATGCTTATAGGACGTGTGCTAGATATTTTTTCATAAGCAATCCTATGAGGTAGGTATTAGATACTGGTTTTATAAATAAATACTCTCTGAGAGATTGATAAATTGAGTAAATTGTCAAAGCATGTAGCTAAAAAATTGATGAGATTTGGGATTCTAACAGTTTTCTAGATTACATCTTTCTATTACATTGTACTATGTCACTCATACACAGTATATCACTAAATTTGGTCTAGTCTCTGCTTTTTTCATGGTCGATGTCTCTCCAAGTCAGGTTTTGTAATGTTTTAACAATTAACCAACCAGTTGCCATTGAGTTGATTCCCCATGTGTGTCAGAGTAGAACTGTGCCCTACCGGCAAGTGGATCTCCAGGCCTTTCTTCCCAGGTGCTCGGTTAGCAGCCAAGCACATTAACTGTTTGCATCAATTTTAAATCCACAAGATTCTAGAGCCCTCAAAGATAATCACTAGATCTTCTTGGTATGCCTACCAGCCAAAAACTTTTTCAATGAGTTTTATTTTCTGTAGTTTGCGTTATGAAAACAGTATTTTTTCAGCTTCAAACATAAAGGTATACTATGATGTCAAGTTATTGCTTATTCAAACCACACCAGCCTCCCAACCCCACCAAATTTTTACACTTGTGGGGAGTGTCCTCCTCACCCCTGAACCTGACTTTATGCTCCTTCAGGCCAGGAGCCATTACATGCTTAGAGTGACAATGTAAATTCATTCATAAAGCAGACTTATTGCTTTAATTTGCCAGGCTTCTAGGCCAGGCCCTAAGTATGCAAAGGGAAAGGGAAAAAAAAAGATTCCCAGTTCTCAATGTTAAGTAGTAAGAGTCCTGGATAAATACTTACTGGAGATCTCAAATTAGCCAGTCGTTTTTTTTTTAACATCGTGGGGGCCTAGGGCCACGTTTGAGAATGTGATGAAAGTTCCAGGAAAACTAACCCCTCAGAAAAATGCACAAACACACATAATTTTGTATAAAATTTCAGAGGGATTATGAATCGTTCTGATGCCAAATCACCGACTACTGGATCCACAGACCCAGGTTAAAAACCCCAAAACAAAACTCAGTTCTCTGGGGACAGGAATTACCGTACTTGCTGGATAATTCTGATTTTGTCTTGCACAGGGCCATGTATACAAAAGCCCCTTAAAAAATGTTTGCTGATCGATAAAATAATCAGATGACACCAGCAAATTATTTCTTCCATTAGGGAGCCATTTCGTCAAATAATTTTAAAACCCCGAAACCCCCTTTCACTAGTAACACTAATGACCTAACACCAATAACTCGAAAGTCATTATTCTGCTATTCACATTTGGAGTATATGATCACTCACTAATCCCGCTCTCCTCTTCTCCTTGCCACCCTCCCCCCTCAAACTCAGGGCTCCTTCGAATCCCAAAAGCCTCGCCCAATGCCCCACTGCCCCCAGCGAGTCAGAAAATAAGATGCTCCACGCCGTACACACCCTCAAAGCAGGAAAGGTGCTGACTACAACTTCTGAACCCTTTCCTCACCACGTCACGAGCTGAAGAGATTTACCTCAAGTTCCAAGGAAGCTGTGGAGACTGCCCTCAGAGCTAGCACCAGTCACCAACAATCCTTCGACCTCCGGTCACCATAGTGACTTCTCCCGGCAACGCTCCCCGCCTTCCCGCGATACTTCCCCCCGCCCCCACGGCGCGTTATCCGGCGGACCGGAGACCCCGCCCCGCAGCGAGCCCGCCCTCTCCTGAGGGGGCGTTATTAGACGGCGGAGCCTTGCCTTCGGTTGTGGGTGGAACCTGGCTCTACTTTTTTTTTTTCTCCTTTTCAAAAACCGCAACGTTTTTTAAAAATATTGTTTATAATAATGGTCCCGCTGTCGGCCGCAGGGTAAACATTCCCCCGCTTTCCCTTTTCACGTAGTAGAAACGTCTCCTACCCCCCGAGTTCCGCCAGGAGTTCGCACTTGCGCAGGAGTGACCAGAAGATGGCGGTGATAGTCGCCGCACTTTTTTTCAAATTGGTGGATCCCAGAAAGCATTGCGCGCATTTGTAACGAATTTCCGTTCGAGTTTGTATTTTAGGCGCCATTTTCGAGTGAAGGACCCGGAGCTGACACACCGGTAGGAGCGGGGGGCGGTTACACAACCGTTTCTAACCTTGGACTGCCCCGTAGGTAAAGTACTTCTTTTCCTGGTCAGGCTGTCAAACTCTTACTCGCTGACCCGTCCGCGGGCGCCTGGAGACGAGAGGCCTGGAGCCGGGCAGCCGAAGTCGGCACTGAAGCTGCCGCCGAGAGGCTTCTCCCGCTGTCACCCCTCCCCCCTCGGCCGCTCCCCGCGGTCCGAGCTCCCGCGCGCTTCTCCCGAGCGCCGCTTCTCAGCTCCTTAGGCGTCTGCTCCGGGGGCTGCAAGCCTCGCGGGCCTCTTCTAAAAAAATCCCGACCCCTGCCCTTCTCTCGTCTCCCGAAGGACTAATTAGCGAGTCTGAGCCTTCACTGGTGACCCTTCATGGTCAATTTTAATCTAACGGGGCTCGGCCGCCGGCCATCCTAAAACGATTGAACCGAAGCCGGCGTTGCTTGCGTCCGATTTGGAAGTCGCTAGTGGCCGGCCCCAGCCTTCGGCTGCCCTTCCGGGTCGGGCTGTGGAGGGGAGATCGCCAAGCCCCCGAGCCGTCCACGGCTCCGAGAGCTAAATGGCGGGGAGCGGAAAGTGGGCGGCGAGTCGCTGCTTGTTGTTCGCTAGTCTGGGAAGAGTTGATGGCCACTCAAGGCTGAGGCTAACTCTTCTCCAAGTCAGTGCGCTTGCATCCCTGTCCCAGAGAGCCTGGGCATGTCAGTAAACGTCGGCGTGTGGGGTTACGTCGTTTGTAAGTTAAACTAGAGGGAATATTCTCATCCACGTATGCAGTGGGCGATCGGGAGGGCGAGGGCTTCAAAAACTTAGGCAGCTGATTGATTCCCAGGCACGTCTAGGTTTTCCCACCTGCGTAGGTCTCGTTGGGAAAACCAACCCGGCTTCTTGCCGTTTGGGTTTATTGTGGCTTCTTCCCCGAAGACCCGCCGTCTCTGAGCCGGGGTTTCAACAGGGCTCTCGGAAGCGGGTGGTCCGAGGTTTCCCCGAGCGGATCGGGCAGTGACGGGGTGGGGGCCCAGCCCGGCCGCCTCGAGGGCGGACGAGGAAGGCGCGGGGGCGGACCCCCAGCCCCGGACTGACTGGCTCCGGGCTCTTCCCCGCCCCAGCGACCATGCCCCGCAAAGGCACCCAGCCGTCCACGGCGCGGCGCGGGGAAGAGCCGCCGCCGTCCCCGGACAGCGCCAGCACCGACGCCGAGCCGGAGCCGCCGCCGCCCGGCCGCGCCGAGAGCCGGACCTTCGCCGCCGCAGGTGAGCGCTCGCGGCGACAGGACAGGAACGCGCCCGGCGGGGCGGGAGGCTGCGGGATTGACGCCCGAAGGGCCCGGGTCAGGCCGTAGGGCAGCTGAGCGAAGCCACTTGGCGATTTCGGTGTGACGGTGCTGGGTGGGGAGGGGTGGCTAGTAAATAGCTTCAGTTGTGAATTTCTGTTGTGGCTTCTGTAGCGGTACGGACATCTTTATTTCTGCGGAAATCGGCACGGTCAGCCAAGAGGTAGTGGGCTTTTTTTCAGACAGAATCAGTATCATTGTCTGTAAACTTGATGCAGTGTTGCTTGGCCCTAATCTCATTTCTGTGGTCTTAAATTACCTTTGAAGAGAAGGTGATAATTTACTTCACCAAACTACGCGTAGCCTTTGTAACTCCAGGAATTGTATCACATGAAGAAACCCCTGTGTCAGTGTCGCTCAGGCTGTTGCTTTCCAAAGTGATAGTTCCCAATGCTGAAAGATACGGAGAGTTATCCAGTGTCCGGAAACCTGTTAACGATGTGGAGGAGAGGGTCAACTCATTGTGGTTTTCCCAGACTTGCTTTGTGATAGTATGTTTCGATTCCTAAAGAGGTAGAGTTTTATAGAATTTTGTGACTGGTGGCTTTTCTTTCTGGAATTTTATAAAACAAAGTGCAAGATTAGATTCTCGCTGCCTGTGCGTTTCGGTTAATACTGTATTTAAGTGGAATATATAGATTTCCTAGGTTTAAGTAACCTTCCTCCCGAAATGGGCAGGCAGTAGTCCTGCGAACTAATTGCACTAACGTAGGCCTTTTTCCCCCTTGCCTTCCCTTCGACTCACTTAGAAACTCCAGGTGAGGAACTTGATAACAGAAGTTTAGAAGAAATTTTGAATAGCATCCCTCCTCCACCGCCTCCGGCAATGACCAATGAAGCTGGAGCTCCTAGGCTTATGATAACGCATATTGTAAACCAGAACTTCAAATCTTATGCCGGGGAAAAAATTCTGGGACCTTTTCATAAGGTATTTGCCCATTTTATATAACTATTGTTAAGTAAGTTCATTTTTACAAGATCCTTCTTGGGTTTTTTTTTAACTATTGTATTTATTCTGAGCCATGTTGATACATATATGTCTGTATATGTCATATTCCGTATATACATAAATTGAGTGTGTTTCCTATCGTTTAACGACTGAAATTAGCTTTTGTTTATCTGGTTATCTTTGATACCTCTTTCAATATAAAGTTTTCTTCACTAAAAAGAATTGATGAGTTTTTTGTTTGAAGGGAGTGTTTTCCCTTAACTATAAAAATGAATTTTGTAAAAAAGTGGGTTACAATTAGAACATGGTCTTTAGGTGTTAAAGCTTGTGAGAGAGGAAAACATTTTAAGAAAAAAAAACTTAAGAGTTGTAGTTGGATGTCTTCTAGCAATGAAAGATTGTAAATGTGTGTAGTTTTACTTCAAATGAAAAAATAAACAGCTTAAATTAAAATCAGTGGTATTGATAGGACATTTTAACTTTATTATCTGTTCTTTTTGTGCAGCGCTTTTCATGTATAATTGGGCCAAATGGCAGTGGCAAATCCAACGTTATTGATTCTATGCTTTTTGTGTTTGGCTATCGAGCACAAAAAATAAGGTCTAAAAAACTCTCGGTGCTAATACATAATTCTGATGAGCACAAAGATATTCAGAGCTGCACTGTAGAAGTTCATTTTCAAAAGATAATTGATAAGGTAAGGGATTTTCACTACTTAGTTATTTGAAACTTAAGGAACACAAAGGGCTTCAATACATTGCACGTTTTATTATTTTTGTTTTAAATCTTTTTAAATTTTCAATATAGTTAAAGCAGAACAATTATTGATTCCATTACCTCCATGACTACATTTGCTTTTTGGAGAGTGTAGTGGCTATTAAATTTAAAATAATTAAAATTCTTAACAAGAGAAATGAATTATAAATAATTCATGGTAATCTTTACTTTTTTGGAATAAACCATTGAGCACTTTTAGTATCCTGTGTGCTAAATAGACATTGTTTTACTATAAATTTTGGGATCATTTTAAAAGTTATCATTTTATTGCTTTTTAAAGATTACCTGTGGTTGAAAATGTAACAACTGGCTAATTTTGCTATCCTCATTATTTTAGTTCACATGAAATTTAATGTTGTTAGTGGTCCTATATGTCTGATGTGAGAGAGCTTTGCCTCAGTTTGAACTACTGTGATTAAGCCCTTTTTAAACGGGGAAAGGTCATCGAGCTAACGTGCTTGTTTTCTAGAAATGGAGACAATTATAAGTAAAATACATATTCAGATTATTTGCACAGTTATATTGATGTTTTTTTCCCCCATTCTGCTTAATAGTTAACTTTGGAAATTCATGGTTTAAAAATGTCTGAATGAAACCTAAAAATATAGGAAACTACGTAATGAAATGGCTTGGTTTGGTTTTGTTTTAATATACATAACAGGTTTTAAATCTACATGGAAGTATCTCTTAATTTTGTTTCTTAATGTTTTCTGTTGTACAGTTTGGTTTGAGAAATAAATAGCCACATATTTGATTCCTTTGCCTATTACATTTTATTTGACTACATTTAACCATAACTTTAATATGATGGCCCTTGTAAGTGTAAGGGAAAGCAAATTTTAACATTACAGTAGATTTGCACTTTATTTTTTAAAAATCTGTTCGGTTGAAAAAAAAATCGGGGCATGTAGTTGGCAGTTATTTGCAACTTTCTTTTTGCTTTCAATTAAAGGCACTCTTTACCCCCAGAAAACTATGCCATGTCACTGTATTACTATCTACCTTTCTTTTTCCTTGGTCTGTTTTTGCAGCTTTTTTAAAAATGAATTAGTATTTTAATCTATTGATATTGTTTAATAATTTGAATGGGTTTGTTCTGAACATTGTAGAATTCTTGACGCCCTTCGTCAACTCTTTGTTCTCAGCCAGTATGTTTTTAGGTTTGTTTGGAGGTTGAGTTATGTTGTTGTTGTTTGGTATTTTAGTTTTTGTGATCTCTGAGTCAGGAACCAAACAACTTGGAGAAGTATGTCTTCTTTGCTAAGCAAGGTTATATCTGAGAATTACTGCCCATTTGTTGTGTGCATGTTCAATTGAAGTTTTTAATCCATAGTGAATTAGTTCCAACGTGAAATTTGAAGTAGACTATTTAATACCAGCGATGGTTTTTTTGGTTTTGTTTTTCCTCAAAACAGGAAGGAGATGATTATGAAGTCATTCCTAACAGTAACTTCTGTGTATCCAGAACAGCCTACAGAGATAATACCTCTGTCTACCACATAAGTGGGAAGAAAAAGACATTTAAGGATGTTGGAAATCTTCTGCGAAGCCATGGAATTGACTTGGACCATAATAGATTTTTAATCTTACAGGTAAGTTTATTAAAGATTTCCGAGGTTCTTTTGGTCTTGTGTTTTTTTGTTTTGTTATATTTTGTTTTCAGTAAAGGTAGGGGTTTTCCCCCGTTGGATGAATCCTGTATTTTTGAGGCCTTAAAGTACTGTAGCAGCACATCATGGTTTACATACTACAGTCAAGATGCGAATCATTATTTGCTGCTCTAGAAATTTAAGGAAATTCATTCAAAACAGTTTTCATCATCAGATACTCATGTTATGTTTGGATGGACTGACATACTTGTTCCGCTCTAGCAGCACGTAAATATTGGCGTAGTGAAGTAAATATTAAACACCAATATTATTGTGCTGCTTTAGCGTGACAGGGATATAGCGACTGTTTATCGTTTCTATTTGTATTTCCCTTGAAGATAACTTTTTTTTTTTTTTTTTTTTTTTAAATTATATTTTATTGTGCCTTGGGTGAAAGTTTACACTGCAAGTTAGGTTCCCCTTTGACAGTTTCTACAAAAATGGATGGTGATATTAGTTAAATTTTTCACATTGTCAGCATTCTCATTATTGTATTCTGGTTGTTCCATTTCCAGTACTCTAGCTTCCCTGCTCCTTTATCTCCTTGAAGATAACATTTTAAATGGGATTCACTATCTCTTAATAGTGTACTGTTTTCCTTTATTTTTGTTCTTATTATTTTTACTAATATTACATGGCGAAAAAATGAAAATAGAAATCTATGTATTTGGTGCTCAGTAAATGTACCTGAGCCCCTAATTTAATTTTTTTAACACTTAGACTGGTAAATTAAAATTTTTTTCAGATTGATGCTTTGTTTTGTTTAGGATGGCCTACTTTCTTGAACCACTACTATTCGTAAATCAGAAAGTAACTTTGATGTTTCATTCTTAAATATCACAACTCTTAAAGAACAAAAAATTTTTTTAAAAGAGTGTAAAAATTAAGTACCTAGTGTTGTTTTTTATTATTAGAAGTTCTGTGTTCTTTATTCTTACCAGCATTGGTTGGTAAGAAAATCCCTTGTCTTTTGTACCCTGTGCCTTACCGTTCAAAAAAACCTTGGTTTTATCAGACATTTAAGAATTCCTTTTTTTTTTGTTTGAGACTATCTTCTTTTCCTAGGTCCTGTTTAGAATCAGCAAGAACATAATAATAGAAGCAAAACTAGTTTGTGATGCAGAAATTGCTGTTAATATTCTTTAGTGTTTTGTGCTACTGATCTTAAGATAAGTTAAGGATTTTAATTTGACATTAAAAGCTTTGTCAGGATAACTTGAGTATTCCCAGTAACAAAAAATGTTAGTCCCTACTTCCATTTTAGTTTTTATTTTTCAGTTACTTAAAAAAAAAAAAAAAGAAAATACTGCTTTTAGGCATACATAATATATAAGGTAAATCAACATTATTCTGGAATAACCTGTATAAATGTCTTTTGTTATCAGGCACAATACATTAGTAGTACTAATATGACCCAAACTTACTTAAAAATGAATGTTGGGAAATGGGCTGAACAGTTATACTCTGTGACTTGATTTGGTTAATTATAGATAAAAAGTTATGTCCTTTTATAATACTAAATTTGATGATGAAACTTAAACCATTTTGCAGAAAAGTGTACTTAATATTTATCTTTTATTCTTTACTGTTTCTTTACTTTTCATCTTGGGATAATCGGTCAAAGTTTCACACCTGTGCAAGGACTAATCACACTAGAGTGGACTGCATTTTAACCTTTCTAAGGATATATGTTCCCCCCCAAGTGTAGCTTCCCTGTATGTGATTCAGTAATAAAGGAAGCTGATAACTTCCCAAAGAAGTAAATAAGAATAATTCATGAATTTTCTACTTTATATTAAATATATGCCTATGAAGTACCTGGAATGCTTAAACAATTTATCCTCATAATAATCTGAACTTTTTCTTTTCTTTGTAATCTTAACAAATTGTACTGAACATTTCTCTTCAAATAATACTAAAGTAAACTTTTCAAGTTAACAAATGAGATTCAGTTCTATTAAATTTACAGATAAGAACCTTAGGAACTCACCTGTTAGCGAGAAGAAACTGGGATTGAGCTAGGTGTAGAACTAATGAGCTAGGTGTAGAACTATAAGTTTGAGAGAAAGTGGTGATTGTGTCTAGGTTTTTATTTAATTTTTTATCATTATAACCTTAGACTCTTACAGTAAAGATTTAAAACATTTGAAGGTAAGTATGTGGGTTTTATTACCTACTCTCCTGCTGAGTTAAGTTTATCTTAAAAATTAGTCTTGGTTTGGGAGGCTGGGAACTTGGAGACAGCATCCGAAATCACCATCCAAGACATAAGTGATTACTTTGAATAAAATATATAAATTATTTGGCCCATGGTAGTGACTAACAGCCTAAGTAATCTAAATTTAATAAAAGTAAAAATTTACTTTAAGTTAAAAGCACTAAATTTTAGAAGTTCACAAGGATAATTTTTTTTTTTTTTTTTTTGCAATGTCTGTATATTGGTTGGGAGCCCTGGTGGCGTAGTGGTTAAGAGCTTGGCTGCTAACCACAAGGTCAGCAGTTCAAATCCACCAGCTGCTCCTTGGAAACCCTACGGGGCAGTTCTGCTCTGTCCTGTAGGGTTGCTCTGAGTCGGAACTAACTTTACGGCACCTAACAACAACAACATATATTGGTTTAGTAAGTTTTTCAAGTAAACATTTCTAGGATTTGAATTCTTGTAAAATTTCATCATTTGACCTTTCAGATGAGTACCTGATGAAGCACTATGCTAAGATTCTATCATTGATATAAAGATGGTTAAACCCTGTTTCTTTACCTTAGAGGCACTTACATATGCCCTCAAAAAGTGCTAGATTATAACTGACCATTGTATTTTCCATGTTTGTATATTTCCTCATTTACATATACCTTATTTGGGTGCCTTTGCTTCCTTATAATAATAATAAACTTGGTACAAACAAGTAGGATGTTTTTATCTCTGTATAGCATTTCCTGGGTCTTCCTGTGACTTATAAATTAGGTTTAGTTGGTTTTGGTGCATTTGCTCTATTCAAGGTTGGGGGAATGATAACCATAATGATTTTATTGCAGTTCGCAGTTGTTGCATTAATGATTGCTGTTTCAAGAATGTTTTTATAAACTTCTAAAAAGCCACAACTATTAGCACAACATTAGTTTTATACAAATTTCCAGCTTAACATACTTCCATCTTCAGGTTACAAAATCTAACTTAAAATTTAAAAACAAAAACAAAGATGATTTTTATTGTTTAGTAATTTTGGAGATTGGATTAGCATAGATTTGAGTTGTTACCTAACTATCTCTTCCCTTTTTTATTTCAGTATACGTTTCCCAAGTGGTAGCTTGGCATACCATACAAGCTGTTAGATTCTAGTTGTTTGGTTTATAGAAACAAGTCTGTGCAATAGTAGCAAAAGAAATATTTATTAGTAATACCTTGGTTATCCAATGGTGTCTGAGTCAACAGCCTCAGCTGTAAAAGAAAATAGGAAGCTGCCTCTAAGCAACTAAAGGAGATATCAAGAATTCCACCCTAATAATGGTGATGGGTACACAGCATGATGAATACAGTTAGTGTCACTAAGAATATTGAAATGGCAAATGTTTTATTACAAACATATGTACCACAGTCTAAAAAAAGAAGGAAAAAGGAAGTCCACCATCTAAAGTATTATCCTTTCTATTCTTATTTTAGATAGATACCTACCTTGGTGATTTGGTTTCATGGCCTCTGGTAGCTCATAAAGAGCAAGTTCAAGTAACATTTATTAAAGGAATGTGTAGGGATGGCAAGAAACAATAACTTACACCTCGCTGAAAAATGAAGGAAATAAAAAGATTATCAAAGCAAAATAAAGATTCAAAGCCCAGTCATTCTGGGCCATTTAATTTTGATATAAACAAACACTCAGAGTTATCTTAAGAATTTTTGTAATTTTATTAGGAAAAAAGTTTATATTTTTTGAGTTGCAGTATTTGGCTTCTACTCACTAGATGCCAAATGTCTCCAAATATTGCTAAATGTCCAGCGAGGGTGTGGAGGGGGTGAAGAGAAAGGAGCAAAATTGGCCCTAGTTGAGAATCATTGATTTATATTTGAATATGGGTAAAAGACATCTATTCATTCCTTAGATTTTGAAGCTATACTCCTGTAAATTAGATATCACAGGATGGTATGACAGATCCCAGTTCCCTGGTTTGCCATCCAGCAAACCCTTCAGTAAAGATTTAAGCCCTTGGTGTTATCAATGTCCTCGTGCAGCATGTTTGTCGTTTTGTGCTACTTATAAAAACTATAGTTGACATTTTCCATGGTTGCTGAATACTCCTGATTTGGTATGAACATAAAACACAAAAAGTCTATGGTAAACAGCAGTGAAAAAAAATTCTTTAAGATCTTGCTTAGTATGCTGTAAGCTGTAGAAAGTAGAGATGACAGTGCTAGCATTTTAGAAATTTGAAACATTTTTTTTGTCATTGTGCCACCACTGTTTGTGAGAGGCTTGATGGGGAGGATGGCTTTAAATTCAAATTGATACTTTTAAATTGTTATTTTTTAAATGTATTGAATTTATTGTTGCCCTAAATTAAAACTACTTTTTATAATTTCGCATGGGATACATAAGTTTTCTGATTAAATAAGTCTTCTAGACAGACTGTCAGCCCACAGATAAAATGTAAGATGGCACAAAATGGAAAAGGACAAAAAGTAAATGGCGTCTGAAATGGTAGCTAGCAATTGGGCAGACAAAGAACGTTGAGGAACAGTCAGAGAGAAGACCCAGGCTGTCATTGGAATACCACAGCAGTCCTAATAGTCAAAGAGCAAGTGAAAGCCTAAATATTCTAATAGCCTGTTGATTCAGATACTGCTAATCTGATAATACAGTACCTGGTAAAGAAATGAATGCCACATAACATGTAATAGAGCAATCTCTAGAGTAAATAGTCTAAAAAGAAAAGCCAAGGAGATATGTCTGTGTTGGGCTGTCTAAAACTGAATGTTATATGGGGACTTGAGACAGAACAATGTTAATTCATAAACGTCCTTGTCTTTTTAATTTAACCTTTATTTTTCAGCTGTGCGAACTTGTTTAAATGAGAAGATCGTAGCTGCATATCCTTCATTTTAACTGGGGAAGGAGGAACAAATAACCAAAAACAAGCAACCAGTATGCTTTCCCCAAAGCTAGGCAGTCTTTTAATACCTACCTGTACTTCATCTCAAGAAGCAATTTGGCCAGGGAAAGTGTGATACTTTCAGGCATATGTATCAGCATAAACTCTTTAACACTGAGTTCCAAGTTTTCTTTATCTGAAAAATGTACACTTCTATATACTACCTTATAGCCATTTGACTCATATGTAAGTTGACTTAGCATAGTTCTTCATTCGTCTTGAAGTCGGATGTTCAAATATTTGAATTAGTATGTTAGAACATCAGATGTCAGCTGTTATTTGTTGCTTCTAGATTATAAACACTAATGCAAAAGATATAAACCACAACTTCTAGATCAGTGGTTCTCACCTGGGGGCAATTTTGCTGCCTTCTCTTACCCCTACCCCTTGGACATATAGCAATATCTACAGACATTTCTGATTAGGGTTACTGGCATCTATGGGGTAGAGGCCAAGGATGCTGCAAAACATCCTACGATTCCCAGTACAGCTCCCCACAACAGAATATCCAGCCCAAAATGTCAGTAGTGCCACTGTTAGTAAATCCTACTCTAGATAAAACCTTTTTAGTGAAGACTCTTGCCTTCTTCATTGACAAGAATTCATGCTGTTGTGATCCAAAGCTTTGGACATTCTTCCAGGCTTAGAATCTAATCTACAACGTAAATTACTGCTTCAGACATTTGGGAGAAGCTGGCAGTTGAAAGCAGAATAAAATATTTTACAAAAATACTTTTTTTGATCCATATGTAATATACTGATGTTTATGGAGGAAAACCTTAAAAAAGCCTTTTTGAATAACACTTTATTTTTGATAGTCATGTATTGATGGAGTATCAAAGTACAGAAAAGTGATGATGTATTAAAATTTTAATTATGCCTTTGAACAAATAAATTTTTTAATGGGCCATTTTATCTTGTTCTGTTTTATCTTTCAAACTTCCTATAATTATGTTGAGGCTTTTGATAAGTATGACACTGTCATTAGCAAATTTTACCCCCATATTTTTAAGATTTAGTTGTAGTAAGGAAATAGAAGGGCTGAAATATTTAAACTGAAAGAGTACTGTGCTTTTTTAATATGCATATTTATTTCCTGACTTTCTTTGTTCATCTTTGCTGTCTTGCTGAAAATGAGTGTATTTTCTACTTGCCTGTCTTCTATTGTCATAGCACAGTACAAGCAGGCTACTTCTGTAGGGTTCAGGAGTAGCTTTTGCCTAAGCGTGTTCAGACAGTTTCTTTCTACCACCAAACTAAATGGCTGCTTGGCAGTCTTTAAGGTTACTGATTGTGGGTATTTTTTTTTCCATTGCCTGTGTGAACTTTATAATTAAACTTCATGTATAAAAATATTTTAAGTTAATCTAAGGTTTTAATTACAGTTCAAAGTTAGTACATTAATGATGGCAAGCAAAAATGTCCCAGTGTCATATACTAATGCCATTAGTTTTCTCTAGTTAAGGCAGTCAGTCAAGTTTCTTCTATTATTATTGCGAGAAGTAGATAATTTCCCTTTCCACTTAAGGCCCTTGTTTTTAGAAAGTTAGGACATTAAGCTTGAGACACCCTTAGGAAGCCCAGCACTTCTGAGGAACTTGTAACAGCAGGTTTACAGAGAAAGTTTAGTAAATACTAACCACCTTGAGACAGGGTACCTATAGCTTAACCATGAAGGGTCTTTTTGAAAATTATTTTAGAACAGGAGCTCTAATTATGTTAAATAGTAGTTGATAATTTTGCCACAGTAATCAAATTGTAGATTTATATGAACTATCATGCTGAATTTTGCTTAATAGAGAAGTTTTATTTGTTTATAATGAAGTAGTATTGTAGGTGAGGAATTTTTCTTTGATATTATGTATGTATGGTGTATATTATAATTTTAAGGAGTGGAAATACACATTTCTTACCCCTTATGTAAAAAAAACTCATTAAGAAGACTTTAAGTGGAGAGAACATTTTGATTTGTATGCTGTTAAATCTCTTTAAAGCTGCTCAGTATACATCACTTAGTTGTTCTTACCTATTGAGTTTGTTAATTGTCTATTCCAGATCTCACTTAATTTTGATTTAGCTGAACATATACAATGAGTGTATGAAATATGACTTTTTTTTAAGGGTGAAGTTGAACAAATCGCTATGATGAAACCAAAAGGCCAAACTGAACACGATGAGGGTATGCTTGAATATTTAGAAGATATAATTGGTTGTGGACGGCTAAATGAACCTATTAAAGTCCTTTGTCGGAGAGTTGAAATATTAAATGAACACAGGGGAGAGAAGGTGAATATTCTGTAGAATTTTGTTGAAAATCAAAATGTTTAGTTTATGGATTACAGATTTTACTAAGTCAGATACTCAGGTTTTAATAGGTCATAAGAATTATTGAAGAAATGTTTACCATTTTAAATTTTATATTTTTCTGCTTGGCAACATTTAACTTGAACATTCTTGTTAATCTAGTTTATATGTTTTCATTTAGTGTTGGAATATTTTAAAGTCAGATTATACATATGAAGTGTGTACTATTCAGACAATATTTTAATTTTTGTAGTTAAACAGAGTTAAGATGGTGGAAAAGGAAAAGGATGCCTTAGAAGGAGAGAAAAACATAGCTATCGAATTTCTTACCTTAGAAAATGAAATATTTAGGAAAAAGAATCACATTTGTCAATATTACATGTAAGTACCTTAATTTATCCATTTTTTTTTTTTTATTCATCTTTGACTGTTTTGTTTCCTGTATTAGGAAAATGTGAAAACTGAAGAGGAAAATATTCTAAAAATTGTTTTATGTGATGAATTCATTGTATTAGGGTTATGTCCCATAGAATTGAAGTTGGCTTTTTAGTATCTTACTTGAAGTTGGAAGGTGGTTCACAAGTACTTATTACTATACTTAATAACTTTATATGTACATTTTTTTATTTATGTAATAGCAAATCTAATTTTATTTGTTTACACTGAACCTCTTGTTCCTGATTTTATCCTTGTATCTGGATTTTTTCCCCTCAATGGCCCTAGGTAATTGTAAATAGACTGTAGTAAGAATACTAGAACAGCTGGTTTTACTAAAATAGTTACACGATTGGCATTTTGCCATCTCCCATCTTCTTCTTTTCACTTTTCTAGTTATGATCTGCAGAAAAGAATTGCTGAAATGGAAACTCAGAAGGAAAAAATTCATGAAGATACCAAAGAAATTAATGAGAAGAGCAATATACTGTCAAATGAAATGAAAATTAAAAATAAAGCTGTAAAAGATGCAGAGAAGTAATAATTTTTTTGAAAATACTGAAAGTATTTAAATCAGTGAATTTTATTAGTGTGTGTCATGTGTGTCTGTGTATAAACTTATTGCCAGTGCATTGCGAGTGTAAACCATTTACCAGTATATAAAAAGGTCTCCTTTTGCCCCCAAAGAAAAACTTGCCCCGCATGCAATTCATCATTATTACAGATTGCCAACCTTTGAAGTCACAAAATAATGGAGGATGCTACCCCCTAGTGACAAAACACAAAACATCCCAGCAAAAATAAGCATGTGATCTGACAGGTTAGTCTTCTTAAGAATACACAGTCCACAAATTTGATTCAGAGGTAGAATTTTGATTTTATCCCGTGTCCCTACTCTGTGCCAATATTCGATGACATCAATATCTCTTCTTGTCTATGTGATTTTCTTTTTTATTTAAAAATAAAATATTTTCTTTTATGATAAAGTTTTTATAGACTTAGACGTTGTAGTCACTGGAAAATGTAGTATTTCCCATCCAGCTTGGAAGGGCAGAATAACGTCAGTCACAAACTTCAATGGCTTCCTTGAGTATCGAAGGGAGTACCAGCTTAGAACAGGCAGAGTTTAGTATCTTTCCTTGGAAATATTTATGAAAGAAGATCCCAGGGAGAGTATATAACATGACTTTAAAATAGCTAAATATTCAAAATAGTGGTATAATTTTCTTGCTTTGCTAGGAAACTGAACAAAATTACAAAGTTTATTGAAGAGAACAAAGAAAAATTTACCCAGCTAGATTTGGAAGATGTTCACGTTCGAGAAAAATTAAAACATGCTACAAGTAAGGCCAAAAAACTAGAGAAGCAACTTCAAAAAGATAAAGAAAAGGTAGGTGTTCGGGGGAAAAATTTAAATTTTATGTCCAAATAGCAGGTGTAGTTTTAATTATTTTTCGTGGATATATTACCTGTTCTTAATTAAGAGAATGAGTTAGGTTCTGAATGTCAAGTATTGTAAGATTTATCTCTGACCCTGGTTTTTCCCCTCAGGAAAAACCTTAGATTCAGTATACTATGAGTTTTAGACTTTAAAGTACTATAATTTGCATTATTGTGAAAACATTTATTAAGTCAGCAATGCTGTTTTGATGATAAGCAATATAATTTTCTTTTTCCCTGAGTAGTGGTTTAAAAGATACTTTTTATTGAATATCATAGGCTTTTTAAAAAGTTACCTGCCTCCTAAGAGGATCAGAGCAGGAGTTCCCTCTTCAAAAGAGAGGAAGAGCAAGATCATAATTTAAAAGGAAGAGGGTGATTAGCTGTTTTAAATGTAAAAAAGATAAAGTTTGAAATAAAATGTGTTTGAACTAAATGCCTAACTTGCTAGGGGCTAGACTCTAATCAATTAGTTTGAGGTTTCTCAAACTATATTGTTCATAGCTCTGTCAGTAGATATTAATGTATATAACAACTATAGCCAAATAGGAGTCCCTGTTGTGGTACAAATGGTTAACGCTCTCCGTTGCTAACCAAAAGGTTTAGAAGTCCAAGTCTACCCAGAGACAGCTCAGAAGACCTAACAATTTACTCCTGGAAAAATCAGCCACTGAAAACCCTGTGGAGCACGGTTTCCACTCTGAAACACGTGAAGTTGCCATAAGTCAGGTTTGACTTGATGGCAACAGTTTTTAGAGACAAATAAGTTTCAGGAAAGCTTTGTACCATATCATTACACAGTAATTATAGTGCAGACTCTACTTCCTCACCATTTTCCAAATGTATTTGTTTACAGGATAATTTCTGCTGGGTACATTTAACAAATCTTACGTGAATCAGTGTTTAAAGAATACCATTTTGGGGAATGTGTAACTCCTCTGGTACTAGATAATCAGAATAAACAAAATAACATAAGCGTTTGGGAATAACCCCCAAACAACAGACTAAGTCAAGTATTACTGTTTAAAGGACATTAGTTTTTAGGTATAAAGGTAGGTAGGTGATAAATGACTATTACCAGAAAGTATTAATGGAATAAAATACTAGTCCTACATGGTGACTTTGGAAGGGTAAAATTGTGAAAAATCTTAGGATTTGAGGGAGGTTTGTGGGTGTAAAGGCAATTTGTGATCAGTTGTAATGTATCATGAAGGACTAGTTGAGGAAATTCTGTGTATTGAGGAATATATATATCTCTCTCAAGCTCAAGAAGCCTGAAATTGGGAGGTTAGGAGGAAAGACCTAAAGCTCTGCCAGGAAGAGCTCTGATAAAGAATCAGGAGTTCATAGAATTAGCTTTGCCATTAGAATGAGAGCAGATAGGAGTTTCAGTGAATGCTTAAGAAAGTACTTGTTAAAGCCAGCTGGATCAAATCTACTTAAAAGAACAACACCCAAGACCTAGAGAAACCTGAGAAATGCTTTCCAGTAAGTCGGATATTAATTGTATTGGGTAGCCCGAAGATACATGCTTCTGTAACTTTAGTTTGTTTCCTCATCTCAGGTTGAAGAATTTAAAAGTATACCTGCCAAGAGTGAGAGTATAATCACTGAGACAACAACTAGAAACAGCGTCCTTGAGAAAGAAAAAGAGAAAGAAGAAAAGAAATTAAAAGAAGTCATGGATAGCCTTAAACAGGAAACACAAGGGCTTCAGAAAGAAAAAGAAGTAAGACTCATTATCAATTAGTGTTTATTTTAGTAACTACATTGTTTTTTACTGGGAGAATGTTTTTGCAGTGATACTACAGAGAAGAAAAAATTGGAGTTTTAATATCTAGCATTCCTAGAATGGTCAACCTAGACTCTTTCCCTTGGTGATTTTCCTGCTTCCCCAGTTTAAAAAGAAGTAACCAGATAATCTATAGTGTTAGCAGAAAGTGTGACATCTAGCCCTATGACTGCCAAATACTTTGATCAGTGTATATGCCATTCTTCTTTAAGACTGCTCAACATCAACAAATTTTCTTTTCATTTTTTCCCCAATTATTTTCTTGGTAATTGATGTGTTACTCCTTCGTAAGACTGGGACTACACTAAGCACAGATTGATGTCTCTTCTTTTTTACTTCTGTATAAAAGAGACATTTTAATAGGTAGTGGCAGTGAATTGAATGTATAAAAGATTAACAGACTTGATCGATTCTGTTTTAGAATATGAATGTATTCTTATGTCAGACAACAAAACTTAATTAGGATGCCCATGTGATAAAGTGGCAGTGGATAACTGGTTTTAACGTTTGCTCATCTAATGTATATTAAGTACTTGTATGGCTGGCACCCTTCATTAATGACAAAGCAGGTTGTCAAATCCAAGTTTCCTCATTCCTCAGTGTAATGTAATGATAGACATCCTGCTACGTAAGAGTAGCTAACTTTGAGTGGCCACCACCCGTTGGTCAGTTTGTTGTACCGTGGTGGTTTATGTGTTGCTGTGACACTGTAAGCTATGGCACCAATATTTCAAATACCAGCAGTTTCACCAATGGTAGACAGGTTTCAGTGGAACTTCCAGACTAAGACAAACTCAGAAGAAAGGCCTGGCAATCTCCTGAAAATTAGCTGATGAAAACCCTAAGAATCACAAAAGAATGTTGTCCGCGATAGTGCTGGAAAACAAGCCTCTGGGTTGGAAGACAGCCAGAATACAAAACAGTAGCCGCAACAATGAAAACAGTCGATTGTGCTTCTCGTAGTTTCTGCCATGCTCGTCAAATAATGTCTGGTGGGAGAGTTTTCTTGCCTTGAATCTAGGATTTTTAAGATGTTTCAGTATAAATATACTTGAGGAAACTTTTTGCTGAATAGTTCTTAGACCTTAACATTTTGGGTAAGGTAATGTGGAAAGAGCATGGAATGTTGAGTTTAGACCCAAGATTTTGTTCTTTCAACATTTTTTTTGGTTGAAAAATGTATGGTTTCCATTTCAGTTTAGGTTTAAAAATACATGTTTCGGATTTAATTGAATTTATTGTATTTTAACAGAGTCGAGAGAAAGAACTTATGGGTTTCAGTAAATCAGTAAACGAAGCACGTTCAAAGATGGATGTAGCCCAATCAGAACTTGACATCTATCTCAGTGGTCATAATACTGCAGTGTCTCAACTGAGTAAGGCCAGGGAAGCTCTGACTGCAGCTGCTGAGACTCTCAAAGAAAGGAAAGCTGCAATCCGAGATATAGAGGCAAAACTCCCTCAAACTGAACGAGAGTTACAAGAGGTAAAAAACTTCGTTTCTGAGGGTCATCTGGACATTGTTAATCAACCTTAGTTTATGTATATACTACACACACACACGTTTCATTTTTTTAATCCTAATATCTGAAGTTACTGGTATAGAGATACTTTTTTCTTTCAGTGTAATGTTTCCAAAAGAATGGGGTTAACATTACAGCATTACTTCTGATATGAATTGAGACTATCAAACTAATTGTATTCTCCCCAGAAGCATCAAACAGAAAATAACACCACCTCTACCTAATGGAAATAATTTCAATAGAAGAAGGTTTGTGTTTCTCTAAATCTCAGGGTAGCCAACTTATGCAAGGGTAAATGAAAAAGATACATATATAAACAGCTATGTTAATTTATTTTTTCTGTTTTCAAATTTATGAATGTAGTTTCTTCTCTATTGGAATTCCAAAATTCATAAACTGATCAAGATATCTAGTTTAGCTAATCATCCCCCCCTTTCTTAAGTGAATTAGATATCTAAGGAATTTCATAAACTTCAACGTAATCTCCAAAGTCTCTTTTAGGAAAGATGAAATGGCCAAAGAAAATGCTATTTGAAGAGAAATTGTACTAAGAATAAAAGTCTTTTTGGTAAATGCACACTGTGTAGTCATAACGAACTTCATGGGCATGTAGAATTTAAATGTAAACTTAAGCTAATATCCAATGACTAGTCCACCTTTCTTGGTGACTCAGTTTATTTTTGGGTGACTGTAACTTGAATTTTTACTTTATGCCAGTGATGGGTAATAGTGGTGCTAACGTAAAGCCAGGAGTCAGGACAACGCCTGCCCCGTTGCCATTGCGTTGATTCTGACTCCCGGGAACCCTGTAAGGTAAAGTAGAACTGCCCCATAGGGTTTCCAGGGAGTGGCTGGTGGATTCAAACTGCTGGTTGGTTAGCAGCCAGGCTCTTAACCATTGTGCCACCAGGGCTCCCAAAAAATAGTGCTGCTAAGTTGGAAATTGAAAAAATGAGTTGGTGTTTGTGTGAGCTTGCCCGCCCTCCATGTTGGCACGCTGACATTTTTGTCCAACAACAGGACTATTAAACCATCTTCCTCCCCTTTTTATTGCTTTATTTTCAGACCTGTAGGTTGTGTTGGGTTTTTTTCCTTTGATTAACTAGGAATTCAAGCACACCATAACCATAATCCTGCCCAGTCTGTCATACCTGGGTGCCATACCTGGATCTGTTTTGGATTAAGGCAGAATTTAAGAATTAGAACATACTTCTGCATAATTATAAGGTGCCAAATTGGGATTTCCACAGTCCTAACTCTAGTTCTTCTATCAAAATGGACTGTTGCTGTAATCATAATTGCATTTGTTATTATTATTTATTATATTACTGTTGACCCACATGGTGTCATTTTAAAAACAGGAGACCCATCCACATCTTTCAGAACCAAACCAACGGTGGCAGTATGGCAGCCAAGTTCCAAATCAAGTGTATGTTATTGGTCTTTTTATTGAGGCATTACATGTAATTTTGTGCTACAGTTAGGCATCTTTAAGATCTAGTGCTTTTGGGATTCATTTTCTTTACTTTTCACTTTTAGAAAGAAAAAGAACTTCAGAAACTTACACAAGAAGAAATAAACTTCAAAAGTTTGGTTCATGATCTTTTCCAAAAAGTTGAAGAAGCAAAGAGCTCTTTAGCAACAAATCGAAGTAGGGGGAGAGTTCTTGATGCAATAATTCAAGAAAAAAAATCTGGAAGGATTCCAGGAATATATGGAAGATTGGTAAAATTTAATTAGGAATAATTTTACATTTTTCTTAAGAAAGATGTTGTGAATTGTTTTCTTGTCTTGACATAAAGAACTATATATTGAGTGTTACTGTACCTAAAATAACATTCATTTCTGTTTATCTTAAGGAACATTCATTTTAAAACATTTTGCTCTTATAAATTCTCAAGCATGATAAAATTCTTTGTGGTATTGATTCTCTTGTGCTAAAAGTAAATTGTTCTATTTTAGTTTGGGGTGATTGCATTTATTTTATATATGTGGGGCTGAAATAACTCTAGTAGTGATAAATAAAGGTAATTAACAAGACCCCTTTATCCTTTGGAAAAAAAATAGGAATTTGATAAATTATATTTCGGGTTTTGTACCATTATACAGAAGGTATGACCAGAGTTTAAGGAAATCAACAAGGAGTAATATGGAAACTCTAGGCTAGCAGTTAGTGAGCCCTGGTCGCAGAGTGGTTAGTGTTCAGATGCTGACTCGAGGGTCAGCAGTTCTAACCCACTAGCTGCTCTGCAGGAGAAAGATATGGCAGTCGGCTTCCATTGAGATTACAGCCTTGGAAACCCTGCAGGGCAGTTCTACTCTGTCCTGTAAGGTCACTATGAGTTGGAATTGACTTGATGGCATATAACAGCAACAGGCTAGCAATTGTGGGACCATTAACCACTTCTGAGCCTAAAGCAGGAAGGGAGCTGTAGCTATAGCTAGAGAGTAGCCAGGAGGAAGCTGGGAAAATAACTGCTTTGACCCCATACATCTCCAGTCCTCCAGCTAGTGCCTGACACTGGCTTCAGCTTGAGAGCCAGCGGACTCCTTTGGTACCCTCCCTGAGTCAGCTTCCTAGAGAGGGCAGCAGAGCAAAAAGTGGATCTAGAGGGGCAAATAAAAAATACCCAAACATTGCTTCCAGGTCTGCATATCAAGTGACTGCCACCTTATTTTCTTGAAGATAGACAATTTGATTCTACTGATTTGCTCTCAGAAGAAAGCCAGTCAGTGAAGGCTGATTGATAAGCATGCAAATGTGTTTCATCAAGATTTACATGATTGTAGCTAGCTTTCAATAAATCAAAATTGTATCACTTTCTAGATGGTTCTGCTTATAGTCCTTTTGGTTTCAAATCTTCGTGTTACATGTTTTCATTTTTTCATGACATGAATAGTTCTTTAATTTTGTACTCATTAAAAATTTAAACTGCATATCCATGAACTTTTTTCAAAGGTAGATTGAAAACCATTGGTAATGATTGCTTCTGCAGGAAGGGAAGGCTGGGGAGAAAGACTTTTTCATTGTGTACCTTTTTTGTACTTCTTTTTAAAAACCGTGTGTATATTTTCTCAAAAAAATAACTTAAAATCTGTGTAAATAGTACTGAAACGATCCAGTACTTTTTGCCTAATCCCTTGCTTATTGCATCTTCATTTTTTTTTTTTTCTCCCTCCTCTGAATTATTAGGGAGACTTAGGAGCCATTGATGAAAAATACGATGTTGCTATTTCATCCTGTTGTCATGCATTAGACTACATTGTTGTTGATTCTATTGATACAGCCCAAGAATGTGTAAACTTCCTTAAAAGACAGAATATTGGAGTTGCCACTTTTATAGGTTTAGATAAGGTGAGTATTCGTTGTAAGCTGCCTATAATTTAATTTTTAAACGACGATATTTCCTTTTGAATCCTAGCTATTTCTTCAGTTATTCAGTGAGCACCTGGTGGATTTTGAAAATTGTTTATCTCTGAGGTTACACAGTTGCTTAAAAAATCCTGCGGTGCCTCCTGTAAAGAAATATATATTCCAGTGTTAAAGTGACTGATAGTTTGCAATTCTGACTTCCATCACCAATAACTTTTTTTTATAAGAGCTTTAATGAGATACAATTCACACACCATAAAAATCACCATTTTAAAGTGTACAGTTCAGTGGGTTTTAGCATATTCAGAAATTGGTTCACACAGTCTAATTCCAGGATATTTTCCCCACTCCAAAGAAACCCCGTACCCAATAGCAGTCACTCCCCACACCTATCATCTAACCCCAGGCAACAGCCACTCATCAGTCTAATTTCTGTCTGTACATTTGCCTATTTTGGACATTTCATATAAATGGAGTCCTAACGTGACCTTTTGTGTATGGCGTCTTTCACTTAATGTGTTTTCAGAGTTCACCCGTTGTGTATTCTTTCCCTTTTTATGGCTGAGCAATACTCTTATATGGATATACCACATTCAGTTGGTGGACATACGCATCGTTTCCACATTTTGGCTGATTTGGCGATAATGTTGTTACGAACATGCATGTGCAGGTTTTTGTGTGAACATGCGTATTCATTCCCTTGGGTACGCACCTCAGAGTTGGAGTTGTAGGTCATGTGGTGATTCTGTGTTTAACTTTTTGAGGAACTGTCAAATTTTTCCACAGCAGCTGTACCATTTTACATTCCCACCAGCAATGTATGAGGGTTCAGGTTTCTCTACATCCTCATCAACACTTGTTTTCCGTTTTTGTTTTGTTTTATCATAGCCATCCTAACGGATGTGAAGAAGTATCTCATTATGGTTCTGATTTGCATTCCCTAATGACTAGTGACGTTGAGCATTTTTTGTGCTCATTAGCCATTTGTTTCTCTTTACAAAAATGGCCTCTTCAAAAGTCCTTTGTCTCTTTATTCATTGGGGTAATTGTCTTTTATTGTTGAATATATTCTGGATACAAGTCCCTTTTCAGATATATGATTTGCAAATATTTTCTTATATTCTGTGGGTTGTCTTTTCATTTTCTTGATGGTGCCCTTAGAAGCACAAATGTTAATTTTTATGAAGTCCAGTTTATTTGTGCTTGTGGTGCAATAGCTGAGAAACCACTGCCTAAACAAGGTCACGAAGACTTATGCCTCCAAGAGTTTTATAAAAAGTTGTAGCTCTTGCATTTTGATGTTTGCTCCATTTTGAGTGAATTTTTGTATGTGGTGTAATGTACAGGTTTGGCTTCATTCTTTCGGCACTGTTTGTCCGTAAGACTGTTTCCCCACTGAACTGTTTGGGGTGGCACCCTTCATGAAAATCAATTGATCATACATGTATGGGTTTATTCCTGGACTCTGATTATATTCCATTGATCTATATGCTTAACTTGATGACAGTACCACCCAGGCTTGTTTACTGTAGCTTTGTAATGAGTTTTGAAATTGGGAGGTGAGTCCTCTTAATTTTATTCTTATCTTTCAAGATTGTTTTGGCTATTCTGGGTCCCTCAATTTCCATGTAAATTTTAAGATCAGCTTGTTAATTTTTGTAAAAAAGGCCTTTGGGATTTCAATAGGGATTGTATTGAATCTGTAGATCAATTTGGGGAATATTGCCATCTTAAAATTATTAAGTCTTCCAACCATGAATATGGGATGTCTTCGTTTAGTTGTCTTTAATTTCTTGCAACAATGTTTTGTAGCTTTCAAGGTACAAGTAAGTTTATGCTTCTTTTGTTAAACTTATTCCTAAGTATGTTGTTCTTTTTGATGCTTTTGTAATTGGAATTGTCTTAATTTTTAGATTGTTAGTTGTACTGTAGAGAAATACAGTTGATTTTTGTATATTAATCTTACTCCCTGCAACCGTACTGAGCTTATTAGTTTTAATACTTTTTTTGCAGATTCTTTATGATTTTCTATCTATAAGACCTTGTCATCTGCAAATAGTAATAGTTTTATAGTAACTTTAAAAATAAAGTAATAATATTCAATTATGCAGACTCTCAGAACCTTATATACTTGTCTTACATTTTATACATGTTTATTACTTATGTAAATACCTGGAAGAAATGGTATGTTCTTTATTTTATACTCTCTTTTCTTTTTTAGATGGCAGTATGGGAAAAAAAAATGACCCAAATTCAAACTCCTGAAAATACTCCTCGGTTATTTGATTTAGTAAAGGTGAAAGATGAGAAAATTCGCCAAGCTTTTTACTTTGCTTTGCGGGATACCTTAGTAGCTGACAACTTGGATCAAGCCACAAGAGTAGCATATCAAAAAGATAGAAGGTGGAGAGTGGTAACTTTACAGGGACAAATCATAGAACAGTCAGGTAATAGTGGTGGTTTTCCTGTCGTTGAGTTTATTTAATGTTGTGGTGGAAGACATCTAAGGCTCACTTCTCTCCCCTGTTCTCCAGGTACAATGACTGGTGGTGGAAGCAAAGTAATGAAAGGAAGAATGGGTTCATCAGTTGTGGGTGACGTCTCTGAAGAACAGGTCAGCACGTGTAAAGTTACAGTCAAAAAAAATTTTTTTTTTTTTTTTTTTTTTTAAGAACACCCTTTATTGAGCTCTTAATACAAAATTCACCTATTTTAAATATACCGTCATTCAAACTTTAAATTAACAGATTGAAATTTTCTATAAACAACTGATGTATAAGCTGTGGGTTTTTTAATATAAAAACCCTTAAAATTCTAAAAACATGTAACTTAGAAAGTATACGCTCAATATATATTTTTTTAATTATTACATTTCATATGGATATTTCATAATTAACAATTCAGTTACCGTTTGACATTTAATTTGTCTTTTTTTTTTTTTCCCACATGATTATTGCTGCATTGCATAGTGCTTTTCTATTTCACAGTAATTCTTTAAGATGTGAATATAGCAAAGACTTCTGATGGCATGTTTCCAAAGTTTGTTTCAAAAGATTTTATTGTACTTGTTTTATATTTCCACCAGGAGTATATGAGAGTGTCGAAATGTTCAGGAAAAAAGGCTATGTTCCATTTTTATCCTCAGAACACTCTGTGTACTTTGCATTTTCTTCATTCATAAATTGACTTTGCTGTTAATCTGAAATGACTCTTGGAAAACTTATTTCACTGGCACTTTTCTTTGTAGGTAAATAAAATGGAGTCACAGTTGCAAAGAGACTCTCAAAAAGCAGTGCAGATCCAGGAACAGAAAGTACAACTTGAAGAAGCAGTGGTTAAATTACGGCATAGTGAACGAGAAATGAGGAATACGGTAGAAAAGTTTACTGCAAGCATCCAGGTATTCTTTTCTTCAGTATTAGCTGAACCTGTTGGAATGCACCAATAATTTTGGCATAACCAGTTTACAGTTAAGTTTTTTAAATATAAGGGAGGGGGAGGGGTCTGTAAGTGGAAAGTGTGTCTCTTGATGATTGTATTTCCCAGAATACTAATGGATAATGCCCTGTCACGGTGTTGGTCCAGCCATAGCAATTCCTGTTTGCTATTTGTACTCCATACAGACATGTCTTCCCTTAGCAGCTTCTAACATCACCTCACCAGTTGCTATTGAGTAGATTCCAGTTCATGGCGACCCATGTGTACACAGTAGAAGTGCACTCCATAGGGTTTTCAAGGTTTGACCTTTTGGAAGTAGATCACCAGGCCTTTCTTCCAAGGTAGTCAAGAACTTAACTGCGTGCAGCAGCCAGTGACTTTGTTATCAGCTGTCTGACTCTTTGTTTTCATCCTCTTTTCAAACTGGAATTTTTTCTTGATTATGAAAAAGCAATGCATGCCCACTGTTTAAAAAAAAAAAAAGTACCCAAAGATCATCACCATCAGTTTTTATGTATGGTCTTCAACTTCTTCATATGACAATCTTTTTTCTTTTTCTTAAAATGTTTTATTGAGCTTTTGGTGAAAGTTTACAAAGCAAATTAGGTTCCCAGTTTAACAATTTCTATACATATTGTTTTGTGACATCAGTTACATTTTCCACACTGTGTCCACAATCTCCACATTTCCGTTCTACTTGTTCAGTTCAATTAATCCAGCTCCCCCACCCCACCCCAACCCCCACCCCCACCTTCTCATCTATGTTTTAGGGTAAATGTTGACCATTTGTTCTCATATCGATTTTTTTTAAAAAAGGAACACAGTACTCACGGGTAAGATTGTTTATTTTATGACCCAGTCTGTTATTTAGCTGAAAGGTGACTTCTGGGAGTAGTTTCAGCTCAAAGTTTAAAGGGTATCTCAGGACAGTAGTCTTGGGGGTTCTTCCAGTCTCTACCAGTCCAGTGAGTCTGGCCTTTTTTTTTTTTTTTTTTTTTTTAAATAAGTATTAGCATTTTGTTCTGTAATTTTCTCCCTTGCTGTCCAAGACCATCTGTTGTGTCCCTGGTCAGAACAGTCGGTAGTGGTAGCCAGGTACCGTCTAGTTCTTCCTGGTCTCAGGGTAGAGGAGGCTGTAGTTTCTGTGGACTATAGTCCTATACACTAGCTTCTTCTTTGAGTCTTTGGTTTCCTTCTTTCTTCTTTGCTCCAGGCAAGTAGAGACCAAAAGTTGCATCTTAGATGGCTGCTCGCAAGCTTTTAAGATCCCAGACACTACTTAACCAAACTCTAGGATATAAGAACCTAAACTCTATAGACTATGTTGTTCTATATATATTAAAAATATAAAGTAATGAGATCATATTACACTTTTCTTCACTTAATAAGAATTTCCAAGCCCATGTAAATTTACTTTGTTTTCAATTACTGCAGAGCATTATTTGACAAATGTTTTTCTGTGTTATTATGTACATTGCTATGTTAAAATATCTTTGTAGGTATACTGTTACACACTGTAATTCAATTATTTCCTCAGGATAGATTTCTGAAGTGGCAATTGTTACACATTTTGTGTGCAGCATTTAAGGCATGTGTTGCATAATACCAAATTGTCCTCCCAAAACATGGTTCTAATTCATGTACTAGCAGTATGTGCAAGTGATTATTTTTCCAAGTCTTAACTGCGTTAAGTTTGCTTCTTTAGTGAACTAAAAAATGGTATTTTAGCTTATCTTTGTAGTGAGCTTGCCCATCATTTTATGTAATAATTGGCCGTTTTCTGTCTTTATATTAGTTGTTCATGTTTTATGTCCTTTTTAAAATATTTCTGTAGCGCTTATCAGAACAAGAAGAATATCTGAATGTGCAAGTTAAGGAGCTTGAAGCTAATGTACTTGCTACAGCCCCTGACAAAAAAAAGCAGAAATTGCTAGAAGAAAATGTCAGTGCTTTCAAAACAGGTATGTTTAAAGATACAGACTTTTTTTGAGATTGTCAAAAATAGATTTTAAACTTTGAAATGTTTAAGATGGCAGGTTGGAAAATAATAATACCAGGAAAATACACTATGTGTGAGTGACGACAGTGGCTGTTCTACATTGTTTATTATTTCATTCTTAAAACAGGGCTACAAGGTATTGTTAAGATCCTAATTTGACAGACAAGGAAACTGAGGCATGGAGTGGTTTATATATTTGCCTAAGGACACACAACAGAGTATGTGGTGTTATAGGAATTCAGGATTCCAAGGCCTGTGCACTTAATTTTCTATTGTATATACATTGGCCCTAACCTTCACAAGAACACTTCAGTATGGTAGGTTCTTTATAAATTAGGAAAATTAAGGATTAGGAGAAACTTATATGCACATGAAGAAAAATACCAGTTTGAAAACTTAGAAAATACACATTTTCTGTTCCAGAACTTGTTTCTGTGCGTGCATATATACACATGTAGCCTAGCGAATTCATAGGCTAATAGAAGTTATTTATTTCATAGCTGCAGTTAAAGTCCTCTGATCATATACTTGAGAGGCTTGCTTTTCTTTGTACATTGGCTTTGATCAAACACAGATGGGCATCTTAACTGCAGGAGGAGGAAAGAATGGATCATGGCCACATACCCCTTCCAGGCTTACAGCATCTTAGTGACCCCAGCAAACATAGTGAGCACTCAGTACATCCTCAAGAATGAACCCTGTTCTGTTTTGGTTCATGAGCCAAAAAAGCAAATACTGATTGTCTATCCCAAAGAACTAATTAGAGTAGAAAAACCTGTTGCCATCATGTCGATTCCGACTCATAGCAACCCTATAGGACAGAATAGAAGTGCCCCATAGGGTATCCAAGGAGCAGCTGGTGGATTCAAACTGCCAACCTTTCGGTTAGCAGCCTGAGCTATAAAGAGACTTTTACCCCAAGTGTGTAGAATTTCTTGTTTTACATGCACCAGGTTAAGCCATGTTGCCTTAAGTAATTTACATCTAACAAGTGATGCTCATTTTTAGCATAGAAACGTGGATTATAAATGTGAAGTTCTTTATTTTTTAAATTTCAGAATACAACAGTGTGGCTGAGAGAGCTGGTAAAGTCGAAGCTGAGGTTAAAAGATTGCACAATATCATTGTAGAAATCAATAACCATAAACTCAAGGCCCAACAAGACAAACTCGATCAGATAAATAAGCAATTAGATGAATGTGCTTCTGCTGTTACTAAAGCCCAAGTAGCAATCAAGACTGCAGACAGGTAGAGTATGCATGGTACCCTAATTTTTCTTCGCCTTCCCCACCTCCACATTAGAATAAAAAACAAACAAACCCCTTGCCATCTGACACATAGCAACCCTATAGGACAGAGTAGAACTGCCCCATAGGGTTTCAAAGGAGCCGCTGGTGGATTCAAACTGCCAACCTTTTGGTTAGCGGCTGAACTCTTAAACCACTGCACCACCAGGACTCCCCCACATTAGAATAGGGATTAATATTTAAATGTAATGTGCCATTAAATACTTACCTTGTTGCTACTTATTAAACCTATCTGACAGATTATTACCTAATAGTAATAATATAGTACATAGTAAAGGTAAACCTGGAAGAAACATCACATAGCCAATTTTTTAAAAACTAGTAAATAGGCATGAGTTGGAAAGTAGCAGTTATATTGTTGTTAGGTGCTGTGAGTCAGTCCCAACTCACAGCAACCCTGTGTACAACAGAACGAAGCACTGCCCAGTCCTGCACCATCCTCACAATCGTTGCTATGTTTTGAGTCCATTGTTGCTGCCACTGTGTCAATCCATCTCATTGAGTTTCTTCCTCTTTTACGCTGACCCTCTACTTTACCAAGCATGATGTCCTTCTCCAGGGACTGGTCCCTCCTGACCACATGTCCAAAATACATGAGATGAAGTCTTGTCATCCTCCCTTCCGAGGAGCACTCTAGTTGTACTTCTTCCAAGACAGACTTGTTCGTTCTTCTGGCAGTTCATGGTGTATTGAATATTCTTCACCGACACATAATTCAGAGGCATCAATTTTTCTTCAGTCTTCTTATTCATTGTCCAGCTTTCACATGCATATGAGGCGATTGAAAATATTATGGCTTGGGTCAGTCCTCAAAGTGACATCTTTGCTTTCTAACACTTGAAAGGGGTCTTTTGCAGCAGATTTCCCCAATGCAAAATGTCGTTGGATTTCTTGACTGCTGCTTCAGTGGGCGTTGCTGGTGGATCCAAGTAAAATGGAATCCTTGACAACTTCATTATTTTCTCTGTTTATCATGATGTTGATTATTGGTCCAGTTATAAGGATTTTTTTCCCTTTATGTTAAACAGTTTTATAACTCCCCCATTGTGTGAAAGACGTAAGAGTGGGTGGGATCACTTAGCAAAGTGAATTGTCTTGATTAACTTAAATTTTTACTTAGCTAGAATATTCCTTTGTCCCAAATTACTCAAAAAAAGTTTTTTTTTACCCTTTCTTAGATCCTGTTCTAAAATTTTTTAGTATATTTATTGAAGTGTTTTTAAAATAAATAAAGCTACGTATTTATAGAATGTTGAGATTTAAACAGCTGCTTTAGCTATTTCATTTACTTTCTTTTAAAAATATAGCAAATTGATTGCACATTATCTGGTAAGTTATTCTAGTGGCTTTTGTTCAAAGATGAACTAATAAGCCATTTGTTTTATTTATGTTAAGAACAGAATTCTGCCTAAACTAAGCTAAAGAAGTTACTTTGTTAAGGGAATAATAATGCGCACACCCTCCCCTCACCCCCTTTTGGAAAGCACTTCTTGCTGTGGATTGAATTGAGAGTTATTTATTTGGAAGTTATAACTCTGGGGGTGTAGAGATTGAAGAATCTCAACTCTGACAAGAGACTATGATAATTCAATGGACAAAGTCTAACATGATAGTAGAAGTTTATATAAGAAAATTTAATTTATGCTGAGAGTTTAATAAAATATATAACTTATCCCACGAATGTATAAACAAAAAAAACTGATTCAAGAATGATTTAGTAAATCATAAGTTAAAAAAAAGTCGCATTAGATGTCGTGAAATTCTTTGGTAGATTTTCAGAAGCAGAATAACATACATTACCACATTTTTAATGTATCATTTTGCCTGTTTAGAAAACTTAAAAAGGTGCAAGACTCTGTCTTTCGCACAGAGAAAGAAATAAAAGATACTCAGAAAGAAATAGATGACTTGACAGCTGAGCTAAAAAGTCTTGAGGACAGAGCAGCAGAGGTTGTGAAGAACACAGATGCTGCAGAGGTAAGACATGTTCTTCATTGGAAGAGGGAAGGGTATAGGATTTGAAATAGTTTAAAGAGTTGGATATCAGGGACTCACATACACTAAGCATTCAATAGGTTCAAAAAGTTTTTATAACTATTGACTGATTTGTACAATAAAATATTGTGTATTAGAAAATATAACTCATTTGTGAATCCTACCACTCAGAAATAATCAATTAAAATTTTTATGTCAAGTGTAACAGAATGTTTAATACTAGTAAATTTGGGTAAGGAATGTATATGAGTACTTGTATTATAATGTTTCTGTAAATTAAAAAGGTTTTTGTTGTTTTTAATTTAAAATGGAAGAAGCATGGGGAGGGATTGGTAACTCGTCCTTTATCTTGGTAATAGTGAACGTATCTGTTCTTTCTATCTGGGAGGATTCCCTGGGTGGTACAAACAGTTAACATGCTCAGCCGCTAACCAAAAGGTTGGAGGTTCACATGTACCCAGAAGCACCATGGAAGAAAGTCCTGGCAATCTACTTCAGAAAACTTAGCCATTGAAGACTCTGTGGAGCACAGTTTTACTCTGACACACATGGGGTCACTATGAGTCAGAATCAACTCAACAGCAACTGGTTTTCTATTTGTAAAGATCATATCTGGAGCAGTTCTTCTTGATTTTTTTAGGAGTCTTTGCCAGAGATCCAAAAAGAACATCGTAATCTACTTCAAGAACTAAAAGCTATTCAAGAGAATGAGCATGCGCTTCAAAAAGATGCACTTAGTATTAAGTTGAAACTTGAACAGATAGATGGTCACATTGCTGAACATAATTCGAAAATAAAATATTGGCAAAAAGAGGTGAGACTGTTACCATTTAAATTTCACTTATTTAAAATATATCCTTTATGGGGAAAGGGTGGTTTTTGTTTGTTTTTGAGGCACGTTGTGATTCTTAATTCCATAATATAATTATTGGAGATAAAATAAACAACCTATGATAATCAAAATATACATAAAAATCTGGGTAATGGTTAGAACTAGTCAACTCCAATTTCACCCTAAAGATAATCTGACATTTTAACAAAAGGTTACATGAACACTTTGGAAAGTTACAGTATTTTTCTTAAAGATTTTTAAAAAATTGAAACACAGATTAGTTACAACTCTAGCATATATTGTTTTACTAGGTATGTAAATTGTCATATATTCTCAGTTTTTAAACAGTCACCTATAGTGTTGTACCTTCTCTAACATTCATTTAAATAAACTTTTAGATTTCAAAAATATCATTGCATCCTATAGAAGATAATCCTGTTGAAGAGGTGTCAGTTCTGAGTCCAGAGGATCTTGAAACAATCAAGAATCCAGATTCTATAACAAATCAAATTGCGCTTTTGGAAGCCCAGTGTCATGAAATGAAACCAAACCTTGGTGCCATTGCAGAGTATAAAAAGAAGGTATGGATGAACCATTATACTCGATAGTTAGAAAGCCCCTTTAGTCCTTCGACTACGTTGTGAAACTTTATATAACTAGCCATGTTTATTCTCACAGATGATTTTCTCATGGTAATGTTGTTTTCCTAGGAAGAATTATATTTGCAGCGGGTAGCAGAGTTGGACAAAATTACTTATGAAAGAGACCGTTTTAGACAGGCATGTGAAGATCTTCGGAAACAAAGGCTTAATGAATTTATGGCTGGCTTTTATGTAATAACAAATAAATTAAAAGAAAATTACCAGATGCTAACTCTGGGAGGTGATGCTGAACTGGAGCTTGTAGACAGCTTGGATCCCTTCTCTGAAGGAGTCACGTTCAGGTTTGTAAGTTTGAATCCTAATGTTACTTATCTCTTAACTCTTAGTATTTCTTGGGGTTGGTATGTGAAGGTTAGATGTGAAACTTGTTCTACTTAAATACTAATTTGTTCACATACTGAGATTTTTACAGCATAAATTAAGGACAAACAGCAAGTATTTAATTTTTTCAGAATACTCATCTAGTTGTTCTTTTTATTTTTTTTAAGCCATTTCAGTTTCACATCAAGATTTAAAAATTTAAAAGTGAAAAATTACATTGGAAAAAGGGGGAAGAATAGTGAGAATACTTATTAGCCTGCTGTTTGGTAGGTGTTCATCCTTAAGTAATATTGTGAAAAGCAAATTTAGAGATTCCCAAGGAAGAAGGTGGTAGAAGGCAGTTGAAAATCATGAAGTCTTAACAAGTAATGTGACTAATAGAGAATTTTCTGATTTCAGTGTTCGACCACCTAAGAAAAGTTGGAAGAAGATCTTCAACCTTTCTGGAGGAGAAAAAACTCTCAGTTCATTGGCTTTAGTATTTGCTCTTCACCACTACAAGCCCACTCCCCTTTACTTCATGGACGAGATTGATGCAGCCCTTGATTTTAAAAATGTGTCTATTGTTGCATTTTATATATATGTAAGTATTCATTTAGGGGTTTTCATTCTGAAAATTTTACACATAGAATTCTTTGACTTACTCCTTACTTCTGAGTTTTTTTCCTTATTCTCCAACACTACATCCTGTAGTGTGAAAGTAGACAAAGTCCTATTACTGAACCAAGTATTTCCATTTTGGAAAGCTAAAATATAAATTGACAGTGCACATTAGCACCAGATTGAACAGCTAGAATCCCAGGTCTGCTATCAAGGTATTTTCCACTAGAAGACTTATAAGGCCACCATGCTTCCAAAATTTCTAAATTTCTTCCAAAGCCAAATACTGTTATATGAACTATCCATGCCATCATTCCTGTTCATGTAAATTCATCAATATATAATGTTGCATTTATTGCCCAAAAATAGTTGTAGGGAAATGAAAGTTTAGGTGTTTAGTATGATTCACCTGTTATAACTTAATATTTCTAACTTTTCCTTTCTTTCTCTTCAGGAACAGACAAAAAATGCCCAGTTCATAATAATTTCTCTTCGAAATAATATGTTTGAGATTTCGGATAGACTTATTGGAATTTACAAGACATACAATATAACAAAAAGTGTTGCAGTAAACCCGAAAGAAATTGCATCTAAAGGACTTTGCTAAACTTGATTATTCTGAAGATTCCTCAAATTCCATCTGCATAGTTTGTGTATTGTATTTTCTTTTTGTAAATGATTAATTGTATAAAATGCATATTCCTAAACTGGATCACAAAATTTAATTTTGTGTTAATTTATGACATGTTGTAAGTCTAATAAAATACTCTCTATACGTGCTTCTCGGAAGTTGTAGGAATCTGGCCATTTTGTAAGCCTCAGACCATGAGAAAAAAAGATGCCTGGAGGGTTTAGGTGACTTGCCTTTAGCCCCAAGTTGCTACCAGCAGAGCTACAAGTTCACTGATGCACAGTAAAATTCTCAACTAGATTGAGTGATCAGAGAGCTCAGCATGTCTTCATGGACCTTCAGTCTACACTGGAAAAGCTGCCAACTAATCTTGGGTAAACTAAGGCATTTGTGATGGTTACGCTTGTGTCAGCTTGGCTGAGCCATGATTCTCAAGGCTTTTGACAGTTATGCAGTGATGTAGTTTGGCAGTTCTGTAATGATGTGGTCATCCTCCATGACGTGATCTGATGTGATGAGCCAATCAGTTGTTAAGGGGAGTTTCCTCCTCCTTTCTGTGTATATACACATGCTTGACTGGTTTTGCTCCTCTAGAGAACCCAGCCTAAGACAGCATTCTCCTTACAACTGTAGACCATCACTGTATTTATTACCCAAATAATGGAAACTTTATATCAATCATTCTGAATTGTAGGGATGAGAATTTAAATACGTGCTTTTCTAAAATTTGTCATGCTTGACAAAAATTAAAACGTCCAGGCAAGAGAACCAACAATTACTGAACGTGACTTAGGGTATCTTGTAAGTCTAAAAGGAACAGTGCCACACTAGAGTTGCTTTATAAAAAGACTGAACTATATAGGGGTTAGCTTCCTTAGTAATAAATGGAAATGAGAATGGAATGCCATCTGTTTTGCCCGTCAGATTGTCAGGTGTTTTTTTTTTAACACTGTGATGGCTCAAGAGTATTATATAATGCTACTGGAGATAAATTCACAACCACTTGGTTATTAGAAGGTATTTTGGTATTGGATCAAAAGTCTGCCCTAGCTAGTCAATTTCTAGTCACATGACCTGAGGAGTTAAGACTTAATTTCCCCATTCAGTGGTCCATTGATTAGGTATTAAAAATCTAACAGTTTGTATCCTGTATATCCGTTAAAATGTAAACATATTAAGTATGGACCTAAATAAAGCAAAATCTGAAACTGAAGTATGTTCATTTTATATAAAGTCTGGAAGGATTTAATAATGCATGTATACTTCCTTTGTAATTTGAAAAGTTAAAATACTTTTTTCATTGGTGAGTAGAGATGAAATTTAATATTTTTATTACATTTTGATAACCAATGGAGTAGTAGCGCTATACTGTTTTAGAGGGTTAAAGTTGATAATACCCACTCTCACGTAAAAATTCCAAAGTTTCAGGGCCTTATTAAGCCATTCAGTGCAACTGAAATATCAAAATGAGTTTATTAAAATGCATACTTTTATACATAAAACCTAGAAATATTACAAGATTTAAGTTATATAGTCTCATCCTCCTGTTAAAAATACAAAAGAGAACAGCAGCATGTATAAAGAATCAGTTACTTGGTACTCGACTATATTCATGCACACTTAATAAAATTCATCAAAAAGTCTCATCCACTAAAAACTAGCAACTTAACAGTTATGTCAAGCATAAAAGTTAATAGGCACTATATGTACTTCAGTATTTAGCTACAAATAATTCTTAAACACAGCTTGGAAACTAATAAAATTAATCTTGGCCTACTTAAAGCCTTGAAAGCTGGCAGGAACTCTCAAGTGAATGTATGGTTTTGAGTTCTGGTTCTCCTAAGAGTAAGCTGTAAGGCCTTGGGCAAGTTACTTCTGTGCCTGTTTCTTCATCTATTAAAAAGTGGAGGTTAATAATACCTACTTCAGAACTGTGAGATGAAGAGCTTGATGCATAATAGCTAATATTTCAATGCTTACTAATATTTATTTTAAAATACATGGCACTTTTGTGATGACATATATTGCCAATTTTTGTGGCAAGACTAATATTTTTAGTAAAATCAATGCAACTTCAGTCTAAAGTTAATACGTATTTACATTTCCAAGTAGCTGAATAGATGCCTCCCTCAACCCCTGTGACACCGTTCAAGTGCTCTTGACCCCCACAGTAATTGTGCTAGGCATATTCTGATTTTTGTCACAAATTGAGTTAATGTGGCCAGTTTAGACTATCAAACTTCTTTAAGACTTGTTCTCAGCAGATAAGCCCTTAGCAGTGCTTTAGAAGTAATGCCCTTACTACAACCATATTTATTCATTAAAACTTACATATAATCTGGAGGGCCAGAAATACTGCCTAACCTGACCTGGAAAGTCTCCAAATTAGGTGAGACTCAGAAGTGTGAGCTCTAAGAGCAGCAGTCTATTTTGGAAGCTGGAAAGCAGCAGTTTGCACTAAAGTTTGCATGGACAGACAATAAACCAAAGAAGTCCTACCACAGGCCATCACGGCTGTAGTCACTTAAAATGAATGACTTAAAGAAACATGGTAATATAGGTAGGTTCTCTAAGGAAAATTCAAGAAAACTAGATAAAATTGTTGGCACTTAGGTATTAGCATAAAGGAATGTTCAGGAGACAGAAAAGTTATTTCTAAAGTAAAAGTTAAGTTCACATGATGCCATCAAAATCTGGTGAGACTGGAATGTCACCAATTCCATTCTGCTCACATAATTCAAGTAACATGTTTTAGAGTTTTTACCCAATAACTCATTTAACAAGTGGCAAAACTAAAACACTATACAAGATCAAATACAATCTTAAATTTACAACAAATCATTGTTAGGTGCCGTCAAGTTGGTTCTGACTCAGTGACCCTGTGTACAATAAATTATAGAATATGACATTAGAAAATGTCACTGTTCCCTCTTACCAGATTATCCAAAAGCCAACAGCTTTATTTGGAATGAATGTTTATAAAAATTTTAGAGCTCTTAATTTAAAATACATTAGATGTGTGGCTTAGGAAATGTTTGATCAAATAGAAAAATCTTTAACCCCTTATCACTTTTATACTGCACTGCTTGACTTTAAAAACTACTACTCACCACCTTTATTCACCATTCAAAAGGTAGATAAAGGCAGAGACATTTTCAGGTTTTTGCCATCTTTCAGTCTAAAAGCTACGTGAAGAATTGCAAAGCCAACCACTGCAGTATATGATTATGGTAAAAGATTGGTAGGTACAGGAATGCTTAAATGTCACAGTGCAATATTGTCAACTTACATCAAGTCAAAAATTGGATAATATATTTTTAATAAAAACTGTAAATACTAGATTTTATTCTCATTTTCTAATGATTGGACTCATGTTTCAGACATTGTGTCTTGTTTCTGTCACACATTTCTATCCAACAGAAGTATGAAAAGTATATTTCTATTTATTTATATTTGTTGTAACTCTAAAATTAGCTTTTTATCCATGCTATCCCTATTTCTCCATTTAGTCTTTGCAGTACAGATTAAGCCTATTTAAGCAAGTCAAGATTTGAATTTTCAGTGAGAAACTATTTTCCACATAAATTCCTTCAGCAAATATAAAGTGTAACATAGTCTATCCTTTAAATCATACAGACTGTTAGAAAAACTTTGATAAACAGATAGAGAGACTTCAGAAAAACATACTAAAGTTATTTCATTTAAAAAGGTGATTACGTGTTGGTTAAAAAAGAATATCGACATCAGTATCACTGAAATTAGTGTAACTATAACGATGTTTAAAATTTTAAAAAATTCAACTTCTTTTTCATCCCTATCAGGCCAGGACGATGCCATCTTTTGTGAGGAAATTTTCATTTCAGGAATGAGGACTTTGTTAATTTGTCCAATTTCTGTTCTGCACCATTCTTTTAGTACTTGGCTTACTCGAGGATAAATTTCAACAGGTTGAGCTTCAGGAAGTGGTCTTTGTTTCAAGGTCTGCACACGCTGACGGACATCATCAACTTTTTCAAGAAATTTAAGTGGAGACTCTTCTTGTAAAGACGTTGTAAGTGTCATTAATTCAAGCTGCTGCTCTCTTATTTCTTTCATTGTTTCAATTTGTGGAGTGTATTCTTGATTAATCAGATTTCCAACATCACAGAGAGCAGTTAGGAAGAAACTTTTTTTCTGTTCTAATATATCGCTAAGCTCCTTAAAATACTGGAGAACAACTTCCTTATCACCTTGGACCATTTTCTCAGAATGAAATTTTTGTTCTTTTAGCTTTTCAGTAAGACGAGTAACATCTGTCCAGTGTGTGTCAGTTAACTGTGCAAGCAGTTTTTGAGGCGTGTCCTTTTCTTTCAGATAGGCACTTTCAAGATCATCTATAGGATGACCATGATGCTGGCCTATGGTGAGGCAATGACCACAAACTAATTTTTTATCTAGTAGACAATAAACATTTAATGGCTGCCTGTAATGTTCAGGGCAGGTGACAATATCTGGATGGTCTTCTTGCTGGTACTTTTCAATAATAGCCTTTAATGCAAAATTAACAGGCAAAGACTCGATACCAGTTGAAGCAATTTCAATAATACTTCTGCAATTAGGGCACTTGAGTGGTATTCGTAAAGGTCTCCAAATATAAAAGTTACCAGATGCCTGAAGAACATTTTCCAAACAATTTCTACAAAATGTATGAGAGCATGGTAGTACACGAGGATCTTCAAAAATACTATAACAAATGGGACACGTTAACTCATCCTCAAAATTGTGCATTTCCTGTCAAGAGAAAAAGAATATTTTAAGTCCACATATAACAAAGAACCTGCACATATTATGTAAAGTTTAAGGCATTAACCGCCAAACTGTTAGCATACTGTGTTTTATATTTAAAACCACCACTCTTCTCAGTTTATCATGCTGTGGTGGCTTGCGTGTTGCTAAGATACTGGGAGCTATACTGCCAGTATTTCAAATACCAGCAGGATTACCCATGGTGAACAGGTTTCAGCAGTTTAGTTTCCAGACTAAGACAGACTAGTAAGAAAGGCCTGGCAATCTACTTCCAAAAATAAGCCAATGAACACCTTATGAATCTCAACAGAACACTGTCCATCTAACTTGCTTGGCCACCTCACCAGGAGAGATCAATCTTTGGAAGGCAACATCATGCTTAGTGAAGCAGAGGGCCAGCGAGGGCAAGGGCGACCCTTGCCAAGATGGACCGGCAGAATGGCCACAGTGATGGGCTTGAACATACAGGAAATTGTAAGGATGGTGCAGGACTGGGCAACATTTTGTTCTGTTGTCCACAAGGTCACCATGAGTCAGAGTCAACAGCTGCTACCCTATCTGACTCTAGTTATCGTTTGTAAAGAAAATAAAGACTGAGATAAAAACAATGAAGCTTTCTTAGCAATTCAATCCTACATATAATACCTTGTTGTTAGCCGTCATCAAGCCAGTCAGTCCCAACTCCTGGCAACCCCGTTTACAATGAGAACAGACCATCGTAATCCATAGGGTTTTCAATGGCTAATTTTTTTGGAAGTAGACTGCCAGGCCTTTCTTCCTAATCTTAGTTTTGGAAGTTCCAGTAAAATCTGTTCAGCATCATGACAACATGCAAGCCAGACAGGTGGTGGCTGTGCTTGAGGTGCACTGGTCAGGAATCAAACCCAGGTCTCCCGCATGGAAGGCAAGAATTCTACCACGGAACCACCACTGCCCCACTATATAATATTGAATAATTGATCATCTTTAAGAGCTTATTCCTTTGGATCAAAAATCATCCGACACAAAATAATTCCAATTAATTTGTAATACAATGCTTTAAAGTTTGTTTCTACGTAATGCAAACTAAATAAAAATTGAAAGTGTTCTGTTGCGTCTACTTAATAAGTATACTGTGCTAAAACCAAAATAAACTACGCACATAGAGCCATCCCTCGGTACCCGCGGGGGATTGGTTCCAGGAACCTCCGGAGGTACCAAACTTCAAGGATGCTCTAATCCCTTATAGAAAATGGTGTAGTATTTGCATATAACCTACACACATCCTCCCGTATACTTTAAATCATCTCTAGATTACTTATAATACCTAACACAATGTAAATGCTATGTAAATAGCTGTTAGACTGTATTGTTTAGGGAATAATGACAAGAAAAAAAAATGGTACATATTCAGTATAGACACAACCATTGTATACCTAACTAGTAAACGTCAGACACAAGGAAAACAGTGTTCAAACAACAAGTGCTGGACAAAGACTAAAGATCTGTGAAATGGCAGGGTATGCCTACATGTCACTTTTGTTTTTTCCCTAAGTATTTTCAATCCATGGTTGGTGGAATCCACGGATTCAGAACCCATGGATACAGAGGACCTACTGTATAATGAATATGCAAGACTAAACATTTCTATAAAGAAATACTATTACAAGGTTAGGCTTAGAAAAAATATATTCTTTAATTCAAAAGAAGAGAAGACATGTTCCCAGCTGGCTCAATCATGGTTTCTAAAGCAAGTTATTAAATTTCTCTAGTAACCATTACTACAAATGTCTTAGTTTCTTGAACTGGAATACTAATTAAAGTCCAGGATCAACATGGTACAATTTTCTGAGGCAATAATTTTAACTTGAAGATTAGGAAGGAACTGAATGTGATAACTGTGAATTACTGACTCAGTTAATTTAAATAAGTGAAAACCTAGAACATTAGTGGTGAAGAACATAAAGACCACCATTAGTCATCTTCCCTTCATGAAACAGTCCCTTGGTGAGTATTCCCTGAGACAGAAAAAGAAATCCAGCAATGGTTCAGAGACCCTCTCTGACACAAGCAGCTGGACCTCTTGGCAAGCTATTGCTGACATGTCCAACGATGGTCACTTGATAGTTTTGTACACTACCACATCTTAAAGTTCTCCTTTGTACCTATGCTCAATGCAAGCCACTGTCCTCGGGCCTTACTTACTCTTGACAGAAAAATTAAGTTACACCACTGTTTAAAGAGGCTTAAAAAACCAAGCAAAAAAAAACCAGGTACCATTCATGTAAAATGTAAACATTACCAAATCCTCTCTAAATGATAAGAATAAAAGTTTGAGAAAACAGCATCTAAAAATAACTGCACTTTGAATAAACAAAAAACCTCTGTAGACTTTTTCCGCTCTTGGCTCCCTTCACCACCTGCCAAACCAAACTCTTCCTCACCCTTCAAAGTCTCAAACTGAGCCATCCCCCAGTTCAGGTCCCCTATTAACCTCATTGAATACTGCACTTTTCCTTCATAGCACTTAATGGGATTTTATCTGACAAAATTTTGTAACATTTTTGTATAGATTAGAATGTAAGCCATAAGGACAAGAAAAATGTGCAAACTAGTCTTATATTACTATCATCTAGCACAGACTTGACACACAGTAGGCATTCACTCATACTGGCTGATTGAGCAAAAATGCCTCTTAAGAGACGAATTTAATTTTTTTAAAAAAAGGCTAAATCTCTACGTTGCTTAGAAAAAACTGTAACAGGAGGGTCCGTTAGAAAATACTCTACTCTGAATGGCAGTATTCAGAACCCTAATGAGCCAAGATGTGCCACATAGAGACTAAGCTTGAATTGTGAAGCATTCCAGGAAACTAAGGTAGCTGGGTAACAGTAAAGAGGATGACATTCACAGCAAATGAATTCAAGTGACTGCATGTTGGGAAGACACTTTCCTACACCTGCACGGAGCTCTGAAGTCATACAAAAACCACCCAAGAAAAACCAACATGTTTCTTGGGTATTTTAGTGATTTCAGAATTCACACTAAAGGGATAAACAGAATAGCACTTTGTAAGGAATAAACTTTGTGAGCAGTGGACATACATTCAATTTAGATTTAGTATTAGAGCTATTTAATGTTTAAGTAGTTAAACTAGCCCTAAAACAGAATCCTTTCCCTCCAAAGCTCTTATACTTTGTCAGAAAGCGAGGGAACAACATTATCCTGAGAACCCAAAGGCTCAACTTTCTTTAGAAAAATGATATCCACAATATTGTAAAGAAAATGTCATCTACTGAGCTTATATAAAACGGAAGCAAAAATGATAATGGTCTCCAAGGGTAAAAATTTTAATAAAATTTAGAGTTTTGTGGATTGCGTGAAGGTCACAGAAAGCAAATTTTATTCTCTTAACTTCTTACTGATTAAAAACTGATTTTAGGCAGCAAATTCACCAGAAGTCAAAAGCGATTGAAAAAAGCAAAGCTGGCTGAAAAATAACTTTGTAGGACCAGGAACTTTCTATCGCTGCTGCCTGAGAAGTAGAAAACAGGTGGTTATCATCTGGTTAAGCAGTCAGCTGCTAACCAAAAGGTCAGTGGTTCGAACCCAGCAGCAGCTCTGCAGGACAAATATGTGGCAGTCTGCATCCGTAAAAATGTACAGCCTTTAAAACCCTATAGGACAGTTCTACTCTGTCCTAACAGGGTCACTATGAGTTGGAATCGACTCAACAGCAATGGGTTTGTTTTTTGTTTTTGGTATCATGCTTGCAGACTACTTCTTCCAGGAACTAGTATGAAAAGTTATGCACCAGAAGTTTTTCCTAACCAGCATGGGCTCTTGAGAGGGAGAAAAAGGCAAAAAACTATAATTATGTATACTTTTTAGAAGGAACACCTTGGATTTAGCTATGTTGTACGTAAGCTTCAACAAATATTTTTAAAGATAATGCCTATCAAATAACAGGGTGAAATGTATTTGCTAAGCTATCTGATAACTACCTTCTCCTAATACCGTTTGATCAGTATTGCTTTTGGGGGACACTTGGATTATGAAACCCATGCCAACATCTCTCACATTCAAAGATAACATGTAAGACTTGCAGAAACGATGTAAATAAACCAACCAACCAACCCAACCTAACAGCCTAAGAACTTCTGTTGTTGCTGTCAAGTCAATTCCAACTCATGGTGACTGCCTGAGTGCAGAGCAGAACTTGTCCAGAGTTTTCAAGGCTGTAAGCTTTTGGGAGCCGATCACCAGGCCTATCTTCCAAGGAGCCTCTGGGTGGGTTTGAACTGCCCACCTTTTGGTCAGTAGTCCACTGTTTAACTATTTGCGCCACCCAGGGACTCAGGAACCTCTAAACCTCTAAAATCCCCAACTGAATTTTTGAAGTAGTTAGATTCATTTTAAAATACGCGTGTATATAACTAAAAGAATAGTCTCTCAACAAAAATTCAATCTTAAAAAAAAGTCAAGAACTACATGACATGCAAGTAGTGGGGCACCAACACAAAGAAAGCCAGAGAAAAAATTACATCACAATAGAAAAATGAACAATAGACATGAAAAAGAAAATCACAAATGAAATATAAATGGGCAATAAAAACATGAAAAGATTTAACAACCTAATAATGCAGATGAAAATCAGATTCCATTTTTTACCTTTCATATTGGCAAGCTTTTTTTTATTAATACTCATTATACAAGGCCACTACACAATAGATTGAACATAGATGTCAAATGTCCACTCCCTTCTGAAAACTATCTAAAATGATCACGAGGAAATTTAAAAGGCATAAGCACACATGGATAAGGGAGAGGAAAGCAGAAGATGTAGACATGAGATGCCAATATAATTTTAGAAGCTAGAAGTTCAATTAAAAAAAAAACTTGCTGTCAAGTCGGTTCTGATTAGATTCTGATTCTGATTCATAGCAACCCTATAGGACAGAGCAGAACTGCCCCATAGGGTTTCCAATCAGTAGCTGGTGGATTTCAACTGCTAACCTTTTGGTTAGCAGCAGATCTCTTAACCACTGCGCCACCAGGGCGCCCCAGAAATTCAATAGCTATGCAAACAGTCATAGAATGGTTAAGTTATAAGGACTGTTTGGTACCTCAGATCCCTTACCCACTCCAAGTAGCCTGGTAATACCACTCCCCTACCCTGGCAGGGGTTAAGAGTTCGGCTGCTAACCAAAAGATTGGCAGTTCAAATCCACCAGCCGCCGCTCCCTGGAAACCGTATGGGGCAGTTCTACTCTGTCCCATGGGGTCGCTGTGAGTCAGAAGTGACTTGACAGCAACAGGTTTTTTTTGTTTTGACCCTAGCAGAAGACTAGAGATTCTATGGAAAGGCTGAACCATACAGGCTCTAGACTTAGGAACTCTACATCCAGCTGCAATAGGGATGAAGCACCGTAGTGGCAACGGGGCAATTCAGTGAAAAATGACATTCTAAAGCAACGCTGTCCAATAAAATTACAAACTGGATGGAAAAGTGCTCTATTCAGGTTGTCCAATATTGTGGCTACTAATGACCTGTGGCTACACAGCTCTCGAAATACGTCTAGTGCAACTGAGGAAGTAGATTCCTAATTTTACAGTCACATGTAGCTAGTGGCTACTCCCTCCTGAATTCTAGAAAACTGCTTATACCCCCTAGACAGCAAACTGGAAGACTTCTCTTTGGGGAAACCAACTGACCCAAGAGAACATACTTACAGATACTGACAACTGGGGGGAGTCTCCAACCTAAACCTGGTAGCCAGAAGGGTTCACTCTACAACACTGGATGTCAAACGCTGGTTTCAGGACCCTTTATAATTGTTTTAATTATTGAGCCCTCCAAAGAGTTTTACTTATTTCTAATATAGAATAAACCAACACATTTTAAAAATACTTAGTAATTTATTTGAAAATAATGTTAACGTATTTTATGAAAAGTATTTTTCAAAACAAAAAATTAAGAGTGGTACTGTTTTACATTTTTACAAACCTCTTTACCGTCTAGTTTATTATAAGATAGACTCCCATACCACTTCCCCATTTGATCTACTGCTCTATCAGAAGTCACAAAGCCTCTGTAATATTCTACTGTATGCTCATGAGAGAGAGTGAAACAGGCAAATAATATCTTAGTATTATTAACAATATTATTATGAAATAGTTTGGACCTGAAAGGATCTCAGAGACTCCTGCAGAATTACCGAACCACACTTTGAGAATGGCTACCCTACAATGAAGCCCTCTAGCTGAAATGTTTCCTCTACACAAAGAGGTTCAGCAATTTACTCCTCTTTGTCAATCAAGAACAAACAAGAATCACTAGAAATTTTAGGAAAACCTCCAACATGAAGAAGACCAAAAATATCAAGTAGAAAAAGGAAGCTCAGGGACAAAAAATAATGCAGGAAACAGAATAAACTTCAAAATATTATTAATATCCTCAGGAATAGGAGATTTCCATTAACCAAGAACAGAATGCTATGCAAACAAGAATATTCCAAGAACAAGAGAGAACTCTTAGAAATTAAAAATGAGAGCAGAAATTTAAAGAAAAAAATCAATAAAAGGTTTGAATGATAAAACTAGAGAAAACAGAAAAGATCAAGAAGTAGAAAATGTGAGATGAAATAAACAGAGTATCAATCCAGAAAGTCCAATAGCTACATAACAGAAGTCTCAGGAAGGAAAAAGAAAGAACACAAGTGGAGTCAAAAAGACTATAAAATAAATGAATGCATAAGGAGATTTCCCAGAATTGAAGGAAAAGTTCCCCTAAATGCCCAGTAGTTAAAAAAAAAAAACCTATAATTTTTAAAATACTGATGATGACATGATTCTGAAAAGCTTCCAGAAAATAAACACGGGTCACACAGAAATGGTGCCAGACTTCTCAACACTGGAAACTCGAAGACAGCAAGGCAATGCCTTCAATATTCTCAGGGAAAATGGCTTCCACTAAAATTCTATACCCAGAAAATCCATCAAATCAATTTTTAGAATAGAATAAAGATAGTTTCTGACACACAGGTCTCAAAAATTAATAACCCCCTAACTACCCTTTCTAAAGAAGCTACTGTGGGGGGAAAAAAAGCAAGATTCTCACCAGGATAAGGGTAAAACAAAGTCCAGGACAATTATGCAGCAAGCCCTGAGAACAAGAAGTCCGGAGGAGTAAGACACAGAGATCCAGAACGGATGTCTTTAAGTAAAAAACAGAACTTACAGAATATCTCATGTGTCTGAACATACTGAGGGGAAAGAGAAAACTAAATTCAGGGAAAAGTGAAAGAATCGTGCAACAAGAGGAGATATTATATATAGTACATTACATGGCTCTGTTATAATATTAACATACACATAACATAAACACTAAATTTTACCAAAAAGGGTGATAAAAGTATACTGAGATGACGGAGTAAGAGAAGGGAACAGTGTTTAAGACCTAAATCTTTACCTTCCCTTACAAGTAGTCAATCTACCACCACCACCACCCACTGCCGTCGAGTTGATTCCAACTCACCACAACCCTACAGGAAAGAGGAGAGCTGCCACATAGGGTTTCCAAGGCTGGGATCTTTATAGAAGCACACTAGCGCATCTTCTTCCCGTGGAGCAACTGGTGGGTTCAAATCACCAACCTTTTGGTTAGCAGCTGAGCACTTAACCGCTGCACGAAGTAGTTAATTAAATAAAAAAACCCGTTGCCATCAAGTCAGTTCTGACTCATAGCAATACCTAAAAATGAAAATCAAGAAATCGCACTATAAATATAATTTAGAAAAATAGGGGCAAATGGCAAAGGAAACAAGTTAAAAGAAATGAAAGTGTTTGCTTCTGGAGAACAGAAATTAAGAGTGGAGAGAGTAAGGCCAGGGGATTGCTGTTCTTCATTATAAACCTAAATAATGCTGTTTTACTTTTAACTATTAACATATACAATTAAAAAATTTGAAACAAAGAAATAAAGACAAGCATCCACATGACAGAGCAGGAGAAAAATGTGGTACAGAACTCAAATTTGCGGAAAAAAAAACACCAGACTTGATGGTCTGACTGAGACTGGACCCTCAAAGGCATGGCCCCCAGACGCTCTGTTGGCCTAAACTAAAGCCATTCCTGAGGCCCACTCTTCAGACAAAGACTGGACTGGACTACAGAATATAAAATAATACTCAAGAAGAGTGCGCTTCTTAGTTCAAGCAGATATTTGAGACCAAATGGGCGGCTCCTATCAAGAGGCAAGATGAGAAGGACAGGACAGGAGTGGGTTGAATGGACACGGGAAACCCAGGTTGGAAAGGAGTGTGCTGTCACATTGTGGAGATTGCAACGAGTGTCACATAACAACGTGTGTATAAATTTTTGTATGAGAATTCACTTGAGCTGTGAACTTTCACCTACAGCACAATTTAAAAAAAAAAAGACAAACATCCAGGCAGAAAAGCAAGTTACCTAAATAAAAAAGGGAAAGAAAAACATAATGATCTCAGAATTTTCCTCTGGAAGACTATAATTTCCAAAGATGCCCACAATAACTACCTCCCATATGGTCTTCTGTAATGTGACTTTGCGGCTACTACCTCATCACGAAATGGAATCTGTTCCACCCTCAAAAAAAAAAAAAACTTGGGCAGGCCATGGACTGCTTCAACCAATAAGATACAGAAGAAGCTATGCTGTGCCCATACTGCAAATACCCCTTAACTAGCCAGGCAGCTTCCTGCCTCTTGGAGCCACAAACCCCTATGTAAGAAGTCTAGGCTTCTGGCTGGAAAGAGAAGCCGAGTGAAGGAGCGCTGAGGTGCCAGACGTGAGCAATCGCGGACATCCAGCCAGCCAAGCCTTCAGATAACTTCTGCCCAAGCCACTATCTGACTGCAAACGCAGACACCTCAAGTGACAACTGCCCCAGGCAATTTAAACAGTGAGAAATAATAAACTGTTTTAAGCCACTAAGTAGTAGGGTAGTTTGTTACACAGTAATAGATAATCAGAACATCTCTAAAACAACAAGGAATGCTAGAAGACAAAGAAATGCCCACAGGGTGTAGAAGGTAAAGGATATAACCTAAGATTTCTGTACTCAGCCAAGACATAATTTACTCATGTGAAACAATAATCTGAGCAAAATGTATAGGGCGAAATAATAATAATAATAATAATTTCATAGGGCAGAGTGAAGCCATTCACTTTTAATACCCAGCAAATGAGGATTCTGCTAAAAAGACAATATAGACTAATTTCAAAAAATGGATAAAACTAAAAAAAAAAAAACAAACCCATTGCCATCGAGTCAATTTCGACTTATTGCGACCCTATAGGGCAGAGTAGAACTGCCCCACAGAGTTTCCAAGGAGCGCCTGGTGGATTCGAACATGCCAACCTTTTGGTCAGCAGCCGTAGCACTTAACCACTATGCCACCGGGGTTTCCCAAAAAAAAAAAAGGGATACTGATGTAAAATCCAAAACACAATTATTAGCAAAAACAAATCCAGGAATAGATTAAAAGAGAACTATACCACGACCAAGGAGTCCTGGTGACGCAATGCTAACCGAAAGGCTGGCAGTACGAATCCTGTGCAAAAGAAGAGACCTGGCAATCTGCTCCTGTAAAGATTTCAGTCTAGGAAATCCTATGGGGCAGTTCTACTCTGTCCTATAGGGTCACTATAAATCAAAATCGACTTGACGGCATACAACGATGCCGTGACCATTAAGGTTCTTTCCAGCAATGTAGTTAATTTAATAACAGAAAATCGATTAACACAACCCACTCAATTACAGTGAATGGAGAAAAACTACGATCACATTAGACATGAAAAAGGCACGTAATACAAAAACCAGTAAGAAATCCACAGAAGAAACACAATGGACAAAAAAAAGCTCAGCCTTCCTAATTTATAAAACACAAGTTTAAAAGAGATACTATTTTACCCAATAGGTTGCCAAGAACTAAAAAGTTACATTAACTGTGCTTTTCTGAGAGATCAGCAAAATAGCAGATTTCGTACACTGTTATGGGAGCTTAACTTTTTGGGGGAGAGTGTGATTTGGCAGTATGTGTTAAAATGCAATAAGTTTATAGTGAGTTTCAACAAGTTTTAGTCTACAAAAATATTCAAGCAACGTGTAGCAAAGACATACATGTATCTTGGTGGAATCAAAGAAAAAAGTTCCAGCTTTACAAAAGTTCAGAAACTCATTTTTTTTAACTACACCCAACGAAACTGTGATCTATTAAACCACTATAAAATAAAAGTCTGGAAATATATGCATCAAACTCATAGCAAAAGGTTATCTCTGACAGATGGGAATGGAAGGGTATGAGAATTTATGTTTCTATACTTCAAAAGTTGTTATTTAAAAATTTAAAAACTTATAGTAACACATTCTCTTCATATTCAAAAAGTCTTCATCTCCAAATGTCATCCCTATTTGAAAGGGAACCATGGTTTTTGGCTTAGTATTATCCTTCTAGATCTTTTTCTATCCACTAGGTATATATAGAAATAGTTATGATTAATATATATATACACACACAGCAGGTACTCAATAAATATTTTTGAATGATTATGCATCTTTGTACTTGCTTCTCTATGCATATTTTCAACTTTTTCTCTAACAGAGATACTTAGAACTGCTAGGCTAAACGATATGTGCGTTTTAAGCTCAATAGATACCTCAAAAGTGTTCTTCAAAACGGATATACCAAGTTATATTACACATGCTCACCAGCACACATTTTTCTACTCTGTTAACACTAGTTTTGTTTTTTGTTTGTTTTTGGAGGGTGAGTTCTCTCACTCTTGTTTAACTTTTATTTCCCTGATATTAGTAGCTGCTCTTTTCTGAAGTGTTTAACTGCTTTGTAGTTCTTTATATATTCTACCTATTAATATTAATACCTTTGTCAGTAATTTCCTCCCCATCTACCACATCTTTTAGTTTTATTGTACAGTTCCTTTTCCTATAATCAAACCTATTCTTTTTCTTTACAGTTGATGCATTTTACTTATAAAGGCTGTTCTACCCTATGATAAACATCTCCTGTATTTTCATTTAGTACTATTCTATAGCTTTATTCTTTATCTCTGGATCTTTATCTGGAATTTGTTTTTGTTTTTGGTGAAGTAGAGATCCAACTTAAATATCTTCCAAAAATACAGCCAAATGCCTGCAAACCATTTATTAAGAAGTCTAATCTTTGCTCCAATTTAAAATGCCATCTTCATCATACATTCATGTCATATTGGTCGTTTCCTTGCTCTCTCCAAACATTACTACAACATTTTAATGACTATATAATATTTTGATATCTGGTAGGGAAAGTTCCCACGTACTCCAAATGTTTCAAATGTGCCTTGCTAATTATCCAGCCTTTCTTCTGCCAAATTGATTTTAGAACCAGTGTGTATTATTTCTTATTTCTACACTTTTAAAAAGAAAAAAAGAAAAAGAAAAGTAATATAAAGTGATAAACTCATGTAAAATATATTTTCCTCCAGTGAGCACTAAAAGCCCAAGTAAAAATTTGTAGATCAATTCAAGATTTCCTGCTTCCCTTTTATAAGTCACCAAGAAACACAAACAAAAAAATCTTTTCAGAAAGAAACCTTGAGGCCAAACCATCTACTTATAAATTATTTCACAAACTTCTTGTGTTTAACTCAAAAGCAAACACACTTAGGAATTTCCAAACCTTTCATTAGGTCTTTCTCCAAAGGGCTGATCCTATGGAATCACAGTGTTTAACCAGAACATTATGGATAGCCAACTTTGATAACAGTTGACAGAGAATTAAGCAGTACCAAAAACATCATTACCCCTTCTCCTGGTTATTTCACTGTACTTGATGTTTACCTATGCCTCATTGTGTTTTTAGAAAAGTGACAAATGCCAGCAGTTGCTGGAGCAGCAGTAGAGGTACCACTTGTGCCTGGAAAGCCCCGACAATTTGGGGACCAAATAAATCGTCACAAAAGACCTCTTTTTTACAGTGTCATCTTTTTCAGTTTTAACTCACTAATGCTTTACTGCCTTTCATCTCTAAACATGAATAGTTACGAAACATTCATTACCTTTTACAGTCTCGGAAGAGAAATTGTATTTATTACATTATACAGTTAGATGACTTGCCCCAGGACTTATATACAGTGAGTCAGCTATATGTGTGGGAAAATTCAAGAGGTGCCACCACCCAGATTGGGGCTCACATCTTTGTGGCCTTAACTGATTACAAAGAAATGCACACTTCATTCAAGACTTAAGAAATTCTAACTGTGCCATTTATATACACACAGACTTTTTTAAATTCATAACACATAATACCCAGAAATAATGGACCACAATAATTCTTTCAAATTTAAAAAAAAAAAACAAAAAAAAAACTATCATCAGAGATAATTTTAGCTGCCCATTTGTGCTGTTTTCCTTCATTCGGACATCATTCTCAGTTTTCCCCGAAAAAAGAAACTATAACATAATTTAACTAGAACTGACATGAAAAGCTGAGGTTTTGCTTTTTTCATACTTTTCAAAATGCAAATATATTTGGCAGAAATATTCCACAACACGAATGACAAAAGGCAATGTCAAAGCTGACACTGTCTAAAATCAAAATTTTCACCTTGCCACACTAGATTAACGATGTTAGATTTACTTGAAGGATAGCTACTTGGCATTAAGAAAGAATGCAGTAGATCAATACTTACAGGCATTATGAAAAAATTTCCAAGTAACTTAAGTAATAAATGCAATTTCCAGATCTGTATGTATAAAATACTATTTGTGTGCGTATGTGTGTGTTAAAATGTACACATCCTTGTAAAATTTCTAAAGGGTAACAAAAGTGACTGCCTCTAAGCAACAGGTCAGATGAGGAAGTTTACTTTCCACTTATGCTCCTTCTGCATGGTTTGAATTTTATGCACCAAACTTTTTTTAAGATTTAAAAATTTCACCTTATTGTTTAAATTATAAATTCAGTAAAAATTTACTGAAAATTTCTTTCATATTCACTTAATGTACCCGAGCTTACACCTTACCTACTTTGTTGATCTCCTGGCTTGCGGACTGAATATACTTTATCTTCTCCAACTTTTTCAGGTTCCTTTATTCTTACTCTAAATTTAAAATAATTTTATCTTTAATACGTTATATTTACTTTCTCAAAGAAGATACTTAACATGTTATATGAATGTTATTCCACTGCATTTGATGTTTACCGTTAATGTTTATCTACGCCTGACTGTTTTTAGAAAAAGGACTGACAAATACCAACAGTTGCTGGAGCAGCAGTAGAGGTACCACTTGTGCCTAGAAAGCTCCAACAATTCTGTGACCAAACAGATCGTCATAAAGGACCTCTTTTTTACAGTGTCAAGTATCTTATGAGCTCTCGACAGCGTTAGCCAGTAACGGTGATGACGGAACAAACATTCAGGGTCATTTTAAATTGCTTAAAGTGAACTGGAAGACAAGAGTCATCCATGGGGCTAAAAAGATTTTGCCGGCTCAAAACTAGAAATATTAACTTAGATTATTTCCATAAACATGTCTGTTCATACCTTAGTTCTGCCATTTAAATGTTGCAGACCCTTGGGTCAGTTCTACCTAACTCCCCTCAGAACTGAGGTTTGCACATCTGTAAGATGGGCATAATTACACGTTCCTGGGAAAGTCCTGTGAGGATCTCCCGGAGAGAAGGCGCTCAAAATGGCAGTACCCTTCGCTTTCTCCAAGGTTTATGACAAATCCCCCCCGGGCCTCCTTCCCGGCCCCGCGAGGCGGACCGTCCTCTGGAGTCCGCCCCGCTCACCCTCAGCGCCCGGGGGCCCTGCCCCCACAGAAATGCGGCTCCATTCCGGGGGGCGGGTAAAAGAGGCTCCCCAAACTCCCATGTGGGACAAGAAGGGATGGACGCAGCACCCAAAGCCGCTTCTCCATCACCAAGCCCCACGACTCCCGCCCAACACACCAGCATCCCAGCCTGCACTACAGGAAAAGAAAAGGGACCCAGAGCCGCCTCCTCGGACCCGAAGACGAGGCCCTCAGACTCACCATCAGGAGGTCGCCAGGCAACTCCACAGAGCGGCGAACGCGGTCCACAGCCTTCAGGCAGACGCTGAAAGCCGCTCGACGTCCCTCCGCTCCTCGCCGCGAAGGACTCCAGGTGCCCGGGGGGCGGGGCCTCGTGGAGCCTCAGGACGCAGGCGCAGTCTCCTAGCAACGTTAACTGCGTATCGTCAGCCAATGGCACAGAACGCCGGCAGAGGTTCGAAAGTAAACGGTCGGTAGCGCGGGCCGAGGCGGGGGCGTGGCCGGGAAGACTTGGCTGAAGGCCCGCGCCCAGCGTTCGGCGCCTGCGCACTAGGCGCGTGTCTCCTCAGAAAGCTGGGTTGGAGACTCTTCCGGCTGCGGGTTACTCCGGCGGTCGTGGCTCGTGGGCTGGGGTCCCGCCGGGGAAGCGGGTGGCGCTAGTGATCCCGGCAGAGGGGAACCTGGCAGGGACAGAGCCGAAGCGCGGGTGACCGACGATTTCTAGATGAAAGATTCGTGAGAGTTTTTACACTGAGTCGAGGTGACGCGTTCAGATTCTACACTTCTAAAGCGCAGTGTCTCCAACGTTACCGCACAGTTTCCCGGCCCCGAGAAGTCTCCACTCGCCCTGCGGACCCCCGGTCACGGCTCTGCCGACCTTTGGCACGCTCCGTGCTCCTCGAGGCCGGAGTTTGCTTTTGTGCACGGATTCTGGGGACAATTCAACACTTTTCCCAACTTCTCCACCAAGTTCTTGTTTCACCTTCCTAACCCCCTAGAATCAGAAAACACAGTTCCTTTTTTTTCCTTGAGAAACTTTATCCAACTGTGTCTCAAGACATACTCTATCGCAGCTTCCCTCTCCTAATTATACTTAATTACTGCCGTGCTAAGTATAACTGTGGGAGTTGGTACACTGTGCATTGCCTGTACATTAGATTACAAGGGAATTTTAAACTAGAGAGATGAAGCAATGTGAGAGAGTTCTCGAGTCAATCTAAAACGTCTTCACCCACTCAGCTGCCTAAAAGATTGACAACGCAAGTGTGGATTCGAGCAATATTCAGACATATACATGGTGATATATTAACCATTCCACCTTTTTTATACGTACACATTTTCTATTTAAACTCTGGAATCATCCTAATAGACAGCTTTTTAACTTGCTGTCAAAACAATATATTGTGACAATTTTTCCATGGCAATAAATGCACTGTGTTGTAGCTGTTGTAAGGTGCCGCCGAGTTGGTTCCAACTGATAGCAACCCTGTGTACGGCGGAAGGAAACACCACGAGGTCCTGCTCCATCCTCACAATCATTGCTATGTTTGAGCCAATTGCTGCAGCCACTTCGTCAGTCCATCTCCTCAAGGGTCTTCCTCTTTTTCGCTGACTCTCTACTAAGCATGATGCCCTTCTCCAGGGACTGGTCCCTCCTGATAACATGTCCAAAGTCTCACCATCCTCACTCCCAAGGAGCACTCTGGCTATACTTCTTCCAAGACAGATTTGTTCATTCTTCTGGCAGTTCACGGTATATTCAATATTCTTTGCCAGCATCATAATTCTAATGCATCAATTCTTCTTCGGTCTTCCTTATTCATTGTCCAGCTTTCATATACATACAAGGCAACTGAAAATACCATAACTTGGATCGGGTGCACCTTAGTCCTCAAAGTGACATCTTTGCTTTTTAACACTTTAAAGAGGTCAAATGTACCATACTTCTGTAAAATTATTCCCTTTTAAAAAATAAATAAATGTAACTGCCCTGGAATTGTATTAGTGTAGCTGAATAATGTTTTGGGCTATAATTTTTTCCACCTGTTTTCCCCTCTGTGCTTCCTTACCTCAAGGGACGTCTGTATGTAGCAGGAAAGCAGAAGTGACTTACTGGCTTTTGTTTTCCAAAACCACTGAGCCCGCTAAGGAGAAAAACATTTGAGGGAAGAAGATGAATGTTTGGGAGAGACAGAAAGAGAGAAAGCAGTCTGCTAGCCCTCAAATAGAGAGAACTCAGGCCCTGCAGGGAGAAAGCTGTGATGCCGAAAAGGAAGGGCTACAATCTGTGCCTCTGGGCAGACTGGCTTAGAGGCCCAGCGTTTCCCAACCCTCTCAAGGATTTCTGTAACCCCACATGACAGGGAAGTGGCAAAGAGCCACAGGTGCCTACAAGAACAATGACAGCTTCAGAAGTGGCAGTCATTTAGACCAATAACTTGAAGTACTTGGATTTGGGGACAGTGATTCATGCCTTCTACAGAAAATGATGTTGACCTGGAAAGGTTGGATGAGAGAACTAACTCTTAGATGCAGGAGTATGTGCTTAAAACCCACAAGTTTAAAAAATCTGAGGTGCTCAGGTGCTCAGCCACCAAAAAAAGGGGGGAGCTCAGCTGCCTTTGGGTCTCCACCTGTACACTTCCAGCAATATCCTTTTGATAATGTATAGGAAAACGACAAAAGATGATAAACATTTGCAGTTATTACCAGGTATAGGAAGAGGAGGAAATAAATAAAACATTAATTTTATGACAACATTTTGGTGCACAGGTCAGGCTTCTTTCTTGACATCATCTGTCTTAACGCTGAAACAAGAGCTCTCCATCACACAGAAATGCTCATCAGGAGAGCAAAAGCACTTTCTAATTAGGAGTTCTAATAGCTACAGGTGGGAGAAAGATGTGGCAGTCTGCTTCCTTAAAGATTACAGCCTTGGGGAAAAAAAAAAGATTACAACCTTGGAAACCTTGTGGCGCAGTTCTACTCTGTCCTATAGGGTCGCGGTGATTGGCAGTTGGTTTGTTGTGTTTTTTTTGTTTAATAGCTACAGAGTTTCAATACCCCTCTATTGTCTCCCATCATATTGGCCTAGCAGAATTATAACAAAGAGAACACGTGATTTTCCAAAGTTAGAAGGCTCCTATATCACAACTGCGACCATGATCACCGTGGCAGTGAACCAGAGCAAAGAAGCTAGAAGAATCCACCTCACAATTCATAAAAGGTCATTCTGCCTGGAAAAACACACCCTGCTATATGACACGATGGAGTTCATAGACTTAGATTACGATCTGGAAGGGATTTTAGAGGTAATCTAGAAAAATCCTCATTTTCAGATGAGAAAAACCTACAAACCAAGTTAATGTTGCCTTAAACTGACTTTTAGCCCAAATTTGCATATTAGTATACCTAAAAGTATATAAACTATGCAGTTTTAAACACTAGAATATATTATATACAATTTGTTTTCATATACTCCTTTTCTGCTATTTCTGAATGTAATTTAAAAGAGTATTAATAATGTCTTCTGTCCATTAGCAGTTTACCTTCTAACTAGTCTCTCTTGTCAGTTACAGTCTATCATTAAGAATCATTTTATTTCAAATGCTACTTTTTTTTCCCCTTGATCTTTTTAAAATTCTCAATGTTATGGGTAACTGTTACCTTAGATAAATTTAGGCACTTAATATCCAATTTTCTAGGACATTCTGTTTGTTATGCCACCATCACATATCTATTTTAATTATCCAAGCATTTTGAATTTCAAGAATTTTTTTCTTATAAATCCTTCATAGAATTTTTATTTTGATACAGTCTTGCGTGATTCTTGCATCAAACTGGCATTTGTTGATTGCCTAACAAATACACAGCATATAAGATGCAAAGAACACAGGTCCTGTGCTCAAATTGTTTATCTAAATGAGTTAATATACAAACATTTAAATGATAACATCAGATAATCTGTAGTCTAGAGTGATTGTACACTAACTGGGATGGGCAGCCCAGGTCATAAGTCTTGAAGTTCCTACATTGTTGGTGAATGGTGACCAAGTAGTTGGAGCTGCATGTAAGTGAGCTTCACCTGTTCTGAGATTCATTGAGGGTTGCTACAGGAGGTACAAATCAGAGTGGCTGCTCACCTTATAATTAATTTCCTATTAATTGTGCCTGTACTGCACCACCTTTTCAGTGATAGTCTGTCTCCTATAATCAGAATGGTTGGAACTGGGGCAAAAAGGCAAGTCTGAGATTGGCTAATTCCTTTCCAACCCTGGTTGGCGCTGCTGATGAGAAATCAGATAACATTTGTCTTCTAAGATTTGGGGACTTAGGTAATAAAACACCCATATTGTTTAAATCCTCTGCTGAAGAACTTTCCCGTTCTCTCTTAAACAACAAGCACTAGGGCCCTTTTTCTAGCTACAAAGACTCTCTTACATGGGCATATCACAGTCAGTGTACACACGGCATTATGTTCAGAATGGTAAATGCCAAATATATGTGTATGGTAAGGACTTAAAGGACTTAAGGACATGAAATAGCTCATGGAGATGAGTACAGATAGTTCCTTTTATTTTCCTTTCAGGATGCACTTGATGTTCATAATAACCAGAATTCACCTTTTTTTTTTCTTCTTTTTTTAAAAGTTTAGGCATATTTGGAGACAGAATTATATGGTATGACTTGTCTTGTACCCTCCCTCATTTTCAGATGATCCTAGCAATGTATGAGTAAACACCAAATTAGTTTTAGTAACAGCACTGAAAAAGGAAGAGATTGCATCTCATATATGTAATAATCGTAATCATAACGACTAACATTTATTGAGCACTTACTATGAACCAGGCTAAATTACATTCATTATCTCAATCCTTACCATCCTAAAAATAGTTACTATTTTTTTAAACTTTTACATGAAGTATAAATAACAAACAGTTGTCTCTATTTTTAGTCATACTTTACAAAGAAGGGAACGTAAGTCTAGCAAGGTTAAATAACTCACTCAATGCTACCCAATGTGGTTCTCTAACTCCAAAGCAGGTACTCTTCACTGCTGGGCTATGTGCTTTCATTTTCTTCCTTACTTTCTGTATTAGTTTCCCGGGACTGCATAACAAATGACCACAAACTTGGTGGTTTGAAACAACAGAAATTTATTCTTTCACAGTTCTGGAGGCCAGAAGCCTGAAATTAAGGAACTGGCAGGGCTGTGCTCTCTTGAAAGGCTGTAAGGAAGAATCACTCCTTCCTTCTTCCAGCCTCTGGTGGCTATAGGGATTCCTTGGCTTGTGGCTGCATCACTCCAATCTCTGCTTCTGCCTTCATGTGACCTTCACCTCTATATGTCTGTCTTCTCTTCCTTGGCTCTTATAAGGACGCTTGTCACTGGATTTAGGGCTGACCCAGTAATCAAGAATGATCTGTTCTCAAGATCCTTAACTTAATTACATCTGTAAAGACCTTCTCTCCAAATAAGGTCACAGTCACAGGTTCTGGGGGTTAAGATGTGGGCATCTCTTTTGGTGGGGCCATCATTCAATCCACTACACCTTCCTAATAAGATTTCTGAGAGTTGGAGTTGTCACATATATGGGCTTGAGGGCTTAACCGACTCACAGAATACGACACAGAGGGTGAATCCCAGAGGTCATCTCATTATTCTTTAGAAGAATAAACTAAGGCCCAAGGTAACACAGCAAGTTCATAGCAGAGTTAAGACCACAACTTAAACTTCCTTATGTCCAACCCAATGGCTATTTCACATTGTGAGAGGATGATTAGTACATATCATTGTGTGATTAAGAGTGTTTTTCACATTCTTTGATGGTTATGAAGGTGAAGAGGGAGGGAGAGGGGTATTACTAGCTAGGTAGTAGACAAGAATTATCTTAGGTGAGGGGAAGGACAACACACACTACAGGAGAAGCCAGCACAACTGGACTAAACCAAAGCTAAGAAGTTTCCTGAATACAACCAAACACTTCAAGGGACAGAGTAGCAGGGGTTGGGGGCTGGGCCCATGGTTTCAGGGGACATTTAGGTCAACTGGCATAACAAAGCTTATTAAGAAAATGTTCTGCATCTCACTTTGGTGAGTGGCGCCTGGGGTCTTAAAAGCTTGTGAGCAGCCATCTAAGGTGCATCAACTGGTTCCAACCCACCTGGAGCAAAGGAGAATAAAGAACACCAAAGACACAAGGAAAGTATTAGCCCAAGAGACAGAAAGGGCCACATAAACCAGAGACTCCATCAGCCTGAGACCAGAAGAACTAGATGGTGCCTGGCTACCACCAATGACCGCCCTGACGGGGAACACAACAGAGAATCCCTGACGGAGCAGGAGAAAAGTGGGGTGCAGAACTCAAGTTCTAGTAAAAAGACCAGACTTCATGGTTTGATTGAGACTTGAGGGACCCCCAGAAAACATGCCCCCTGGACTCTCTGTTAGCCCAAAACTAAAATCACTCCCGAGGCCAACTCTTCAGACAAAGATTAGACTGGACTATGGGACATAAAATAATACTCATGAAGAGTGTGCTTCTTAGCTCAAGTAGATACACGAAACTAAATGGGCAGCTCCTATCCGGAGGCGAGATGAGAAGGCAGAGAGGGTCAGGAGCTGGTTGAATGGACACGGGAAATCTGGGGTGGAAAGGAGGAGTGTGCTGTCACAGTATAGGGAGAACAACTAGGGTCACATAACAATGTATGTAAAAATTTTTGTGTAAGAGACTAACTTGAATTGTAAACTTTCACTTAAAGTATAACAATAAAACAAAAAAAAATGTTTTTCTATTGAGCTATAATGAGAAATGAAGTTCTAATAAGTGCTAGGACGCGGATGAACCTTGAAAACATTATGCTAAATTAAATAAGTCAGACACAAAAGGACAAATATTGCATAAGATCCCACTTGTATGAAATATCTAGAATAGGCAAATGCATAGAGATCATAGAGGTTATCAAGGGTGGTGGTGGCAGGGAGCGGGGGAAATAAGAAGTTATTGCTTAAGGGGTATTGAGTGTCTGTTAAATGGAAAGAAAAAAACAAGGGAAATGGTTAGTGGTGATGATTACAAGGTGAATGTAATTAATGCCACTGAATTATATACATAAAATAGTTGAAATGGCAAAGCTTTTGTTATATTTTATCATAAAAAAATTTTTTAAAGACTATTTTTCTATCATATTGTTTTTTCATCTGTCACAATTATCAATATATCTCTGTGACAAATTTCTCTTAGATCTCAGGCCCAGGAAAAGTTTGTTTTCTTTGATGGCCTATTTCACATAGCTACGAAACATACATAATTATATCGATTTGTGGCCAGATGCTAAGGGATTGGGTCCAGATCTTAGAATCTGACCAATTCCCTCCTCTCCAGGCCAGATAAGTTTCTTTTCTTTAGATGGCTTTTGTATTAGAAATTTCATCTGCACATTAAGATACAAGATATTAAATACCAAAGTGAAGTGGGAGGCAGACCACTGTGGAGACCTTCTGGAATAGAGGAGTTTGAGAACTGGTTAGAGGAGTCTCAGCCTCTCACCCAAAGAGAGGGTGTGCAAGAGTTGGGAAGAGAATTTGTGACAAGGTCTTCCTTGGAAAGGGTTGTGGGTGTGCTTTGAGTCTCATCCTCTGCGCCAGTGCCTGATCCTCAACTCAAGACTAGTGAGAGCGCTCAGGTATGTCTACCTTGCAATGGAGGGATTGAGTGGACCGGCGTTTTCTAATCCTCAGTAAATCTACAGTGACAGTTGGCTGACTAGCCTGATGGCCAGAGTGAAGGAGAGCTGCTTCATCAGGACTGGCCTGCTTTCCCAGAGTTGTTGGGCACTGAGGCTGCATGAGCTCTCCCCAGTGATCAGATGAGTGAGTGGGGGGTTGCGTAAAGTCTCGCTCAACTAAAGTCCAGCCCAATTGTATGGACTAGACTGGCAAACAGGCAGTAGACTATGGAAAATAACGCCTAGGGCAATTAGAGTTAACTTACTGAATGATCTCTCAGAGCTGTCAATGGAAACTGTTTGATGGCCAGTACCCAGAGCCCACGAGTCATTCCGACTCTAGGGGGCGCCTGGCTTCAACCAGCGCCCCGGGCACGCACGCGACCCCCAGTTAGGCCTCTGCAAATAGGCCTCAGCAGAGAAATCCTGAAAGTATTTTCACACACCTAGGGGTTGTAGAGAGAGTAAGCAGTGAGCCTGAGGTCAAGCAAACTGCAGGTGCGAAGTCCCTAGCAGTGGACTCCAAAGAACCGCAAGAGCGCCTGCATAAGAAAAGAGGCCCAGGCCCAGAAAACGTGCTTCCGCGACTTTCCGTCAGGTGAGAAACTTCTACATCACTTCTCTCTCCTGCACCTTCCGCTCCAACCCGGGAGGGACCGGAGACAGCAGTTAGTTGGGGGTAGGGTAAGGTGGAGGGGAGGTGGTGTAGGAGGAAGCAGCCGACCTGGCACCTTTGCCAGGAGTCAGCCGCCCTTCTGGAGCAGGCCTTATCTGAGGTAGAGTGAGTAGCTGTAATTTCAGATGAAGTTAGAAGCTTTGACAGTAGGACTAATTTCTGAAATGAGACTGTGTTTTGCAACTTAAAGGGGCCTCAGCACTTTGGGTTACCAAACAGTGACCAGAAAAGTCATGAGCCTGCTGGAGTTTTCATCCAGGGTCAAGGGAAGAGCTTTCTCCACGGAGTACCTTTTAAAGGGGCAGGAGAAGAGCAAAAGGAAAGTTGCTATGTAGTTGATAGGTTCTGTTTCAAATTACCAGTTACACTGCATTGAAAACAAAAGTCACCACCTCAACCACCTGTCAGTGAACAATGGGAGGTCTATTACTCTGAAACAAAAGGATGTTTGTTATAGTGGGACGGTGTTGGCAGAGATGGGTCCCAGCTTGTGATGGCTTCAGCAGCCTGCCACTATTCGCCACACACTGCCGTGGTCTCCCTCCGTTTCTCCGGCCCTCTCTTTCTGTTGCCCTCTCCAAGGAGCAAAACACAGTCTTCACTTTTCCGTGGAGAGCAGTTTAGCTGTTTCTTACTGTGTAAACTACTGACATCCGTACTCTCACGGTCAAGTTATTTTCTTACAAGGAATAATAGTTCCTTCTGTGATATAAATTCTGGTGTCAGCTGAAAAGATACTGTAGGTTTTATCTCCCACCACACTGGATAGTAAGTAACCAAAACTGAGTTTCCCACTGTGCACATTCATAAAGAAAATCTTACATTTTCAGTAAAAATTATATAGCATCAAAGCCAAGAAACTCTCTACAAGAGTTTTCACATGTATGGTGAGACTTTGCTTGGTTACATTTCAATGTTTTTGGTTCCTAGTGGTTATCAGGGAGTTATAAGCTTCGCATTCACTCACAGCTTCTGAATTTCTGTTCATAAAGTTTACATGATCCAGCTGTAGGATTGACAAAAGTAATATTGCCAGATTAGTAGCTAGGTTCTCAACAACGATTTGATGACAGGCGAAAGGTCTGGATTTCATAAAACTGTAAAGCTTTCTACCATTTAAAGCTATCCAGCTGAAGAATTTTCTCCTAAATCAGTCAGAAATGAGTGACAGGATTTTTTTCATAACTGTAATGATCTTAGACTGTCTAGAATTACATATTATTTGTAATTGACAAGATATTTACCATGAAAAAAAATTATCTATTAAAAACATTCCTAGCCCTGCTTGTAACATCCCATATTATTTCAAATTTTTCAAGGGTTATTATAATGTTTCAATGTATTTTCTCAGCATAATTTTTACTTACTTCAGCTCTCAAAATATGCATGTACAAGTTGTAACCATAAGGTAAATTGTATGATTTAATTTTATAACAATCCACACTGACACGTTCAGATTAGTGCCATGCCTCTAAATTGTAACACATTGGGAAATGCAGCATTTACTCAAGTGATCCTAATAATATTAATCAAAGCATTTCTGTGACTCTTCTTCGGGATTGTCTTTGGTGTTAGTTTATGAACCAGACAACAAACAAAATTAAAATAGTCGATTTATTTCATATGTCTGTCTTATATTTGGAGCCCTGGTGGTGCAGTGATTAAGAGTTTGGCTGCTAACCAAAAGGTCTGCTGTTCGAATCCCCCAGCAGCTCCTTGGAAACACTATGGGGCTGTTCAGAATTGACTCGATGGCAACGGGTTTGGTTTTTTGGGGGGCTATCTTATATTTGGCCAGCAAACTCTGGCCCCCAGGCCAGCTGTTTTTGTAAATGAAGTGCCGTTGGAACATATCCCCACTGATTCATTTATGAATTGTCTGTGGCTACTTTTGGACTACAACAGCAGAGACCTTATGATCAACAAACCTAAATACTTACTATGCAGCCCTTTAAAACAAAGTTTGCTGACCCCTGGACTGGAGGGTCATGTAATGGATTTAAACATACATGAGAATTGAATATATGATCAAAATGACAAAAATTAGTGGGGCAGGGTGGGCTTTTTAAATTAATGGTGCCGGGACAATTAACTAGCCATTTGGAAAAAGGTAAGATTAGATCCATACTTCATACCATGCACAGAATAAATTGCAGATGTATCCAGATTCTAAATATAAAAAAATTAAACCATAAAAATTCTAGACACAAATATAGGTGAGTACATCTTTAACCTGGGTGTAGGGAAAGTATTTCTAACTATGATTCAAAATTTTTGCATGGCAAATCACCATAAATAAAGTTAAAAGACAATGGAAAAACTGGGAGGAACTATTTCCAACATGTATCACAGACAGAGGACTAATATCCCTAATATTTAAAGAACTCTTAAAAAATGAGGAACAAATGATGAAAAACCTGACAGAAAAATGGGAAAAAGACACAAACAGTATTTATAAACAGATAATTCACAAAAAAGGGGAAAATGAAAATCATAATTTCAAAATTCTCATGGAATCCGTACTTTCTGAAGCTAGAAGGCTGGATGAACCCCTGAAACTATTGCCCTGAGATAATCTTTAAACCTTAATCCAAAAATATCCCCTAAAGTCTTCTTAAAACCAAAAAATAGTTTAGCTTGACTTGTAAAGAATATTTGCCTTGAGCATTGTGCTCTTTTAACAACTATCCATATGGGATCAAATTGACAACGGCAACTCGAAAGATTACATAGAAAACTTAGGGGCAGTGAGTTCATGTTAATGGGGGAGGAACAACTCAGAAAAGCAGGCTGAGAATGGTTGTACAACTGGAAGAATGTAATCAGTGTCACTGAATTGTAAAAGTAGAAATTGTTCAATTGGTATATATTCTGCTGTTGTATTCTCAACAACAATAATTTTTTTTTTTTAATTTATGAAGATCATAAAACTAGACTAAATGGGCACACCAGCCCAGGGGCAAGGACAAGAAGGCAGGAGGGGACAGGAAAGCTGGTAATGGAGAACCCAAGGTCAAGAAGGGGAGAATGTTGACATGTTGTGGGGTTGGCAACCAATCCCACAAAACAATATGTGTATTAAGTGTTTAATGAGAAACTAATTTGCTCTGTAAACCCTCACTGAAAGTACCATAATAATATTGATGTGACAGAAAAAAAACTAATGAAGAAGTTGAGAAGCAAAAAATAACCCTTAAACATATAAAAAAGATGTTCACACTAACTCATAATTAGAGAAATGCAAATTAAAACAACACCGAAATACTATTTCTCATCTATAAGACTGGTGAAACTTTTAAAGCATGACAGCACTTTCTGTGGTGAGGTTCTGGAGAGACAGGCACTCTCATATATTGCTGAGGGAAATGCAAACTCTTCTGGAGGGAAATTTGAGAATATCTAACAAAACTACGTATGCATTTTTAATCCAACAATCCTTCTAGAAATGTATTCTGAAGGGACACCTCCAACAATATATAAATACATATGCACAAAGGAGTCCTGGTAGCACAACAGTTAAGCAATAGGCTGCTAACTGAAAGGTTGGTGGTTTGAACCCACCCAGCGATTCCGCAGGAGAAAGACCTGGCGATTTGCTGCCGTAAAGATTACACCTAGAAAACCCCATGGAAAAGTTAGACTTTATCACATGGGTACCCGTGAGTTGAAGATCGACTCAACGGCACCCAACACAACAGCACGCACAGAGTTTTTTGTTTCAGCATTGTTTGTAATTGCAAAATATTTAAAACAACCTAAATGTTTATGTGCAGAAGAGCAGTTGAGTAAACTATGGTACATCTATACAGTGGGGCACTATTCAGCTGTAAAAAAGAATGAAGATGTCTGTGACTACTATGTAGTGATTTCCAGGATATATTGTGACAAAATCATAGTATAAAAGAGGATCTAAAGTGTGCTACCTTTCATGTAAGAAAAAAGTGGGTATAAGACCACACAGGCATTTTCTTATTTCTGCAAACAGAAATACAGCAAGGATAATCCAGAAACTAATAGTCAAATGATTATCAACAGGGATGGCTGGAAAGGGGTGAAGAGAATGGGGGAATGGGAAATGGAGTGGGGAGAATGCTATTTATCTTTGTAAACCTTTTTGTTTAGTTTTAACTTTTGGAACTATGTTAATGTTTCCCATGCTCAAAAGATAAATAAAGCCAGGATGTGGGCAGAACTCAAAATGGAAAACAATCAGTAACAAACTAACTGTATAAAAATGAATAACAATTCTAGAAGCTAACACAGGAAAAAAATCTAGGTTACCTTGGGTTTGGCGATGACCAAACCAAAAGCACAATCCGTAAAAGAAAAAAATGGTAAGTTGGATTTCATTAAAATTAAAAACTTCTGCTCTGTGAAAGATATTGTTCAGAGAGTAAAACTATTCTATATAATACTGTAACGGTGGACACGTGACCTTAAGCATTTGTCAAAGCCCATAGTACTGTACAGCACAAAACTGATAGAACTATACAACACAAAAAGTGAACCTTGCTTCTAAGAAGCATTCTGGCTGTACTTCTTCCAAGACAGATTTGTATGTTCTTCTGGCTGTCCATGGTATACTCAGTATTCTTCGCCAACACCATAATTCAAAGGCATCAGTAATTCTTTGACCTTTCTTATTCATTGTCCAGTTTTCACATGCATATGAGGCGACTGAAATACCATGGCTTGGGTCAGACACACCTTTGTTCTCAAAGTGACATCTTTGCTTTTAAACACTTTAAAGAGGTCTTTTGGGCAGATTTGCCCAGTGCGATAAATTGTTTGATATCTTGACTACTGCTTCCATGGGTGTTGATTGTGGATCCAAGTGAAATTAAATCCTTGACAATTTCAGTCTTTTCTCTGTTTATCATGATGTTGCTTATTGGTCCAGTTATGAGGATTTTTGTTTTCTTTATGTTGAGGTGTACTCCATAGTGAAGGCTGCAGTCTTTGATCTTCATCAGTAAGTACTTCAAGTTCTCTTCACTTTCATCAAGCAAGGTTGTGTCATCTGCATATCACACGTTGTTAATGAGTCTTCCTTCAATCCTGATGCTGTTTTCTTCTTCATATAGTCCACCTTCTCGTATTATTTGCTCAGCATACAGATTGAATAAGTGTGGTGAAAGTGTACAACCCTGATGCACACCTTTCCTGACTTTCAACAGTGCAGTATCCCTTTGTTCTGGTTGAATGACTGCTTCTTGGTCTATGTACAGGTTCATCATGAGCACAATTAAATATTCTGGAATTCCCATTCCTCACAATGTTATCCATAATTTATGATCCACACAGTCAAATGTCTTTCAGTAGTCAATAAAACACAGGTAAACGTCTCTCTGGTATTCTCTGCTTTCAGCCAAGATCCATCTGACATCAGCAGTAATAGCCCTTGTTCCATGTCCTCTTCTGAATCCAGTGTGAATTTCTGGCATTTGCCTCTTGATGTACTTTTGGAACCATTTTTGAAATTTTACTTGTGTGTGATATTAATGATATTCTTAGATAATTTCTGCATTCTCTTGGATCACCTATCTTTGGAATGGGCACAAATGTGGATCTCTTCTAGTCAGTTGGCCAGTTAGCTGTCTTCCAAATTTTTTGACATACACAAGTGAGCACCTGCAGCACTGCATCCCTTTGTTAAAACATCTCAATTGGTATTCTGTCAATTCCTGGAAGCTTGTTTTTCACCGGTGTCTTCAGTGCAGCTTAGACTTCTTCCTTCAGTACCATTGATTCTTGATCATATACTGCCTCCTGAAGTGGTTGAACGTCAGCCAGTTCTTTTTGGTACAGTGACTGTATGTATATTTCTTCCATCTTCTTTTGATGCTTCCTGCATCATCAGTATTTTGCCCATAGACTCTTTCAGTATTGCAACTCGAGTCTTAAATTTTTTCTTCAGTTTGAGGAATGCCTGGTGTGTTCTTCCCTTTTGGTTTTCTAACTCCAGGGCTTTGCACATTTCGTTATAATACTTTACTTTGTCTTCTCAAGCCACCCTTTGAAATCTTCTGTTCAGCTTTTTTACTTCATCATTTCTTCCATTTGCTTTAGCTACTTGATGTTCAGGAGCAAGATTCAGAGGCTCTTCTGACATCCATTTTGGTCTTTTCTTTCTTCCTGTCTTTTTAATGACTTTTTGCTTTCTTCAGGTACAGTGTCCTTGATGTAATTCCACAACTTGTCTGGTCTTCAGTCATTACTGTTCAGTGGTCAAATCTATTCTTGAGATGGTCTCTAAATTCAGGTGGAATATACTCAAGGTCATACGTTGGCTTTCATGGACTTATTTTAATTTTCTTCACCTTCAATTTGAACTTCCATATGAGCAATTGATGGTCTGTTCTGCATTCAACCCCTTACCTTATTCTGACTGTTAACATTCAGCTTCTCCATTGTCTCTTTTCATCATCAAAAAGAACATCTCAGGATCTTTTCTGAAGTACAGCGCAGTCAGTGATAGGATAATATCCATACACCTACAAGGAAGACCCCCACACATCTGTCAGTTTGTCATACTGTGGTGGCTTGAGTGTAGCTGTGATGCTGGAAGCTATGCCACCAGTATTTCAAATACCAGCAGGGTCACCCATGGTGGAGAGGTTTCAGTGGAGCTTCCAGACTAAGACAGACTAGGAAGAAGGACCTGGCAGTGTACTTCTGAAAAAAATTGACCAGTGAAAACCTTAGGAATAACAGCGGAACTTTGTCTGGTATAGTTCCGGAAGATGAGACCCTCAGGTTAGAAGGCACTCAAAATACAACTGGGGAAGAGCTGCCTCCTCAAACTAGTGTCGACGTTAATGACTGGATGGAGTCAAGCTTTCCAGACCTTCATTTGCTGAAGTGGCACAACTCAAAACGAGAAGAAACAGCTGCAGACATCCATTAATAATCGGAAAATGGAATCTACAAAATAATCTAGGTAAACTGGAAGTCATCAAAAATGAAATGGAATGCATAAAGATTGATATCCTAGGCATTAGTGAGCTGAAACGGACTGGTATTGGCCATTTTGAATTGGACAATCGTGTGGTCTGCTATGCCAGGAGTAACAAACTGAAGAGGAATGGTGTTGCATTCACCATCAAAACGAACATTCCAAGATCTATCCTGAAGCACAATGCTGTCAGCGATGCATCCATACCCCTAAAAGGAAGACCAGTTAATGTGACTATTATTCAGATTTGCGCACCAACCACAAATTCCAAAGTTGAGGAAATTGAAGATTTTTACCAAACTTTGCAGTCTGAAATTGATCAAACATGCAATTAAAATGCATTGATAACTACTGGTAATTGGAATGTGAAAGTTAAAAACAAATAAGGAGGATCGGTAGTTGGAAAATACAGCTTTTGTGACAGAAATGACATCAGAGATCGCATGATAGAATTTTGCAAGACCCCAACGACTTCTTCACTACAAATACCTTTTTTTTCAACAACATAAAGAGCAACTGTACACAGGAATCAAATCAGGTACATCTGGAAAGAGACAATGAAAAAGCTCAATATCATCAGTCAGAATAGAGGCTGACTGTGGAACAGACGATCAGTTGCTCATATGCAAGTTCAAGTTGAAGCTGAAGAGCAAGTCCACAGGAGCCAAAATACAACCTTGAGTGTGGTATAATGAATTACTTTATATGACCCTTCTAACCATGGTCTTTGTGACTCACACAATGAGTGAGACTATGCAAATAAGGTGTATGGAGCCTGTGATGGCTGGAGTTGTGTGTCAAATTGGCTAGTCCATGATTCCCAATATTGTATGGTTGCCCTCCATTTTATGTGCAGTGGGTCCTGACCTCTGCATGTTGATGAGGTAGGGTTGGTGTAGGGTTTGTCTTGGGTTGCAACCTTGCAGGAGGGTATGAGTCAAGTCCCACCCTTACACAAGTTATGCCCTTCCCTGGGGTCCACACTGCATCTAAGGTATATGTGTGTGTCCTGGAGGGGCTCTCTCTTTCTGCATCTACATGCCGTGTCTGGTTCATGATCATTTGACCTCTAGCCAGAGGCCTACCGATTCTGGGATTCACCAGCCTCCACAGCCTCTTATGCTCCTGGCCTATCATGTGACCTGATTCACCAGCTTCTACAGCTTTGTGAGCCAGCAGCCTGTGGTCTGAACTGTTGGTTTGAGTTTGTCAGCCCCAGCAGCCATGTGGGTTGGGAGAAACCTGACCCACGGATTTGGGACTTGGCAGCCTCCACAACTGTATGAGACACTTTTTTTATATGGTTCGTGAGTTCTGTGAGTCGTGCAGTGAATTCGGGAACCCTTCAGGAGGGAGGGAAACCCTGGTGGCATTGTGGTTAAGAGCTACAGCTGTTAACCAAAAGGTCAACAGTTTGAATCCAACAGGCGCTCCTTGGAAACCCTACGGGGCAGTTCTACTTTGTCCTGTAGGGTCGTTATGAGTCGGAATCGACTCAGTGGCAACGGATTTGGTTTGGTTTTTGACAAGAGAGTATTGAGGAGAGAGGGAGTAGTTGATGTTAGAAATAATGGACTGGTATAGCAGTTTGGAAAAATTGGACATTTTGGACATCTTTAACTTCCATCTCATAGGAACCAGCTATGTGCTAATTCTTATATAAGAAATTATTCACTTACTGAGTATATCACACCTGAATTTAGAGACCATCTCAAGAATAGATTTGACACATTGAACACTAATGACTGAAGACTAGATGAGTTATGAAATGATACATCGGGGATGTTGTTATGGATTGAATTGTGTCCCCTAAAAATATGTGTCAGCTTGGCTAGACCATGATCCCAGTATTGTGTGATTGTCCACCATTTTGTTATCTGATGTGATTTTCCTATGTGTTGTAAATTCTGCCTCTATGATGTTAATGAGGCAGGATTATAGGCAGTTATGTTAATGAGGCAGGACTCAGTCTACAAGATTAAGTTGTGTCTTAAGTTAATCTCTTTTGAGATATAAAAGAGAGAAGGGAGCAGAGAGACGGGGGACCTCATACCACCAAAAAAGTAGTGCCAGCAACAGATCATGTCCTTTGGATCAGGGTTTCCCATGCTGAGAAGCTCCCTGACCAGGGGAAGATTGATGACAAGGACCTTCCTCCAGAGCCAAAAGAGAAAGAAAGCCTTCCCCTGGATAACTAAGATAACTAGATAACTAAGACAGACATCATACATGAAGAAAGCAAAATGTCATTAAGAAGAAAGAAAGAAAAGACCAAAATGGATGTTAGAAGAGACTATGAAACTTGCTCTTGAACATAGAGTAGCTAAAGTGAAAGAAAGAAATGATGAAGAGAGCTGAACAGAAGATCTCAAAGGGTGGTGTCTTAGTTACCTAGTGCTGCTATAACAGAATTACCAGAAGTGGGTAGCTTTAACAAAGAGAAATTTATTTTCTCACAGTCTAGGAGGCTGGAAGTCCAAATTCAGGGTGCTGGCTCCAAAGGAAGGCTTTCTCTTTCTGCTGGGCTGGGGGAAGGTCCTTGTCATCAATCTTTCTCTACTCTAGGACTTCTCAGCACAGGGACCCTGGGTCCAAAGGATGCGTGCTCCTGACTCTGCTTTTTTTGGTGGTATGAGGTCCTCTATCTCTCTGCTGTCTTTTATATCTCAAAAAAATTGATTTAAGATGCAACTTAATCTTGTAGATTGAGTCCTGCCTCATTAACATGACTGTCATTAATCCCACCTTATTAACATCATAGAGGTAAGATTTACAACACATAGGAAAATCACATCAGATGGCAAAATGGTGGACAATCACACAATACTGGGAATCATGGACTTGCCAAGTTTACACACATTTTGGGGGAACACAATTCAATCCGTAACATTCCACCCTTTGCCCCCCCCAAATTCATGTTCTTGCCACATGTAAAACACATTCATGCCATCATGTCATAGCAAAAGTCTTAAATCGGGGGAGGCAGAGCCAACGTGGTGCTGTAGACAGAAGCACAATGCTGTCCCTCTGCAGCGAAGACCTGAAAAACTAAGTAAAATAGACATAAATGTCAGTCCTGGAACTCTAAATACCAAGTGAAGGAATAAAGAACTCTATCAAGCACCAAATGGAATAAGAAATTGACAGAGAACACAGAACGAGGAGACCTATGGATTGGAGGTTCCATACTAGCTAATGTGGCTGGATTCACTATCTTGGGCTACAGCCACCAAAGAACTCAGATGGAGTACGGGAAGACAACTTCATGGAGCTGCCAACAGGAGACAAAGCACCCGGTAACCAGGGGTACAAGCTTTCCCACCTCACACCATTCTTCCCTGTACGAGGCCTCTGCTGCTTACCAGCGGGCCATGGTTGCTTGGCCAGAGGGATACCAGCTCACTGCTACTCGGATTTGCCATCTTGGACCTCAGCCACCAAGAACTGCAAAGAGGGAGTATGGGAAGGAGACTCTATGGAGCTCCCAGCAGGAGACAGACAGCCATTGAGCAAGCAACAAAACACACTCAGCCTGCCCGCCGAGACATAAGCAAGTAAAAAAGCAGGATAAAACAATCAAATCTACAATCAGTAAATGAAGAAAAAAAGTGCTGAATGTCCTGGAGACAGCAGACATATCAAAAGTTATTAAAAAAAAAAAAAAATCCAGGAGAGGATGGCTCTAGAAAGTGACCAAAATAAAACACCAGATGACCTTCTGCTAGAAGAAAAGGCACTGGAAGTACCTGATAGGGAATTCAGAACTCTAATATTCAGGGTTCTCCAACAGATGAAGGAAAATGCAGACAAAAATAAGGAAAAAATAGAGAAAATCATGGAAAAGACAGACAGAATGATGGAAGAAATCAGGAAAATAATACATGAACAAAATGTTAAATTAACAACTAGAAATCATAAAAAAAACAGCAATTAGAAATCCCAAAGATAAACTACAAGATTTCAGAAATGGACAGTGCAATAGAAGGTTTTCGGAGCAAATTTGAAACAGTGGAAGACAGGGTCAGCGAAATTGAAGACAAATCCTTGGATACTACTTTGAGGGAAAATCAGAGAAAAGAACAAAGAAAAATGAAGAAACGCTGAGAAGGATGTGGGATACAGTTAAAAGCAAAAATTTGTGTGTGGTCAGAATTCTAGAATGGGGTGAAAATGGAAAACACAGTTTCATTGAAGATTTGCTGACAGAAACCAAAAAACCCCTTTGCTGTCAAATTGATTCTGACTCATAGCGACCCTAGAGGACAGAGTAGAATTGCCCATTGGGTTTCCAAGGAGCTGCTGGTGGATTCAAACTGCTGACCTTTTGGTTAGCAATGTAGCTCTTAACCCACAAACTTCCCTAATATCATGAAAGAGGAAAAGCCAACTATCCAAGAAGCTCAACAAACTGCATGTCGGATAAACTCCAAGAGAAAAACACCAAGACGTATCATAATCACACTTGCTAAAACCAATGACAAAGAATCCTGAAAGCAGCTCGAGAAAAATGAAAAGTCACATACAAAGAGGAAACAGTAAGACTAAGCTCTGATTACTTGACGCAAACCATGCAGGCAAGAAGGCAATGGGATGACATATATAAAATCTTGAAAGAAAAAAACTGCCAACCAAAAATAATATGTCCTGCAAAACTCTTGTGGAAATATGATGGTGAAATCAGGGCATTTCCAGGTAAACAGAAATTAAAGGAATACATAAAAACCAAACCAAATTTACAAGCATTATTAAAGGGAGTCCTTTAGTTAGAGAACCGACAACATCAGACAGCAGTCTGAATCTAGCACATAAGACAGCATCAGCCAGATACCAACTTAGATAATGAACTCTCAGAAATAAAACAGAACTGAAAAATTTACAACAGGGCACCAGCAACGTCAATCTGTAAATGACAACAACGTCAGAGCAGTAAAAGAGAGAATAAATGGTGTAGGTATTGACCTTTCAAATGGAGAGGAAGTCAAGGCATTGTCAAGTAATAAAAGACTGGTTGAAACTTAGGAAGATGGGGTAAATTTCAAGGTAGCCACAAAGAAAGTAAGTTTCTCCCCACAAGTAAATTTACAATGGAGAAACCTAGCCAGACACCATTACCCAAGTGATCAAAGTTAACATCGCCGGTAATTCGACATAGGACATTATGGACCGCTTGATCTGATGCACTGAGAAGGACACAGCATCACTTCTGCATTATTCTTTAAAAAAATAAGAAAATATCAGACAGTTCCCAGCTACCACCACCAGCTGTTCTAATCAGGGCCACAATAGATGGACCCTGACAGAATGGGAGAAGAATGTGGAACAGAACCTCAAATTCCTAAAAACAAACAAATGGAGACCTACTGAACTGGTGAAGAACGGAGGACTCCCCAAGACTACTGCCCTGAAATACTCTTAAAACCTTGAACTGAAACTAACCCCTGAGGTCAACCCGGAGCTAAATAACAAATTTGCTCAGGAAATAATGAATATTATCTGTAAGTACTGTGCTCCTTTAAAAAATCACCTATATGAGACCAAATGGTCAACAATTTCTTTAAAACAAGGATGAGAATGTCAGGAGACAAGGAAATTAGATTAATGGAAATGGAACAACCGGAACATAAATAATGAGAACATTCGTACGTTGTGAAGAATGTAACCAATGTCACTGAACAACTTGTGTAGAAGTTGTTAAATGGGAACCTAAACTGCTGTGTAACCTTCACCGAGAACACGGTAAAATATTATTTAACAAAAGAAAACATCAGACAAACCCAGACTGAGGGACAGTCTACTTAATAACAGTTCTGTCCTCTTCAAGAATCAAGGTCATAAGGAGAGACTGAGGAACTGTTCCAGAATGCAAGATAAGAGCAGCGTGGGATCCCGGAGAAGATAATAGCACAGACACAGGACAGCAGTGGAAAACATGATGAAATCTGAATAAAGTCTCCAGCTGGTAGGATTGCACCAATGTTAACATCCCGGTTCGGATCATTGTGCTATAGTCACGTAAATGGTAACATTAGGGGAAGAAGGTGAGAAAGAGATATATGGAAACATTTTGAACTGTTTCCAACTTTTCTGTAAGTCTAAAATTAATACAAAAAAAATTTCTTAAGTCAAGGTCCTAAAAAACAAAGACAGACTGAGGAACTGTCACAGACTGCAGAAGACTAAGGAGACAGGACAGCTAAATGCAATGTGGGAGCCTAGATTGAATCCTGGACCAGAAGCTTTTCCAGGAACTCGTCAGGATTCATTTGTGTATGTCTTCTGAGCCAGAATTGTGTCAAGGGGAGTGTGATAGGCCCTAATAACCTCAACAAAATTGATTTTAAAAAATACATGTGTATAAAATATATCTTACAAATACAACAGAAATAGCATTCATTCTTGAAAGAAGGTTGTTTGCTCTACAAATGAGATGTTATCTGGGCGTTTGATAAGGAACAAAATAATGAAACCAGTTTTGTTACTTGTGAGACAACTTTGAGAACTTAGATTTGAAGGAGTTGGAACTACAAAGAGCAAATTCAGCATTAGTCCTTGCTTGAAAAGGATTTGTGTATGCTAACTTGTCTGCAGTTAGATCCCACTTTATTAATAGTTTTGAATGTTATTAAAATTTCCTGGTCTTTGTTGGCAGTCACTCCAGACCTGTGTACCAATGAGTTGACATCCATATATGGGCTCTGGAGTGAAACCACCATCAAGACGAGCTGTCTGTCTACCACAGAGCTGCATTCATCACAAGTTTCTGTTGGAAGCTTGTTAAAATAAACTTGTTACAAGACAGGTTAGTTCAGTTCAGTTACAAACACACTTGCAATGTGATCATCTGTTTCTGTCGAGTATCAGCACAGCAAAGTTAAACTTTATTTCAGTTCATCTTTAGGATAATGCTTTTTTATTCCTTTTCCATTTTCAAGTGAAAAAATAAATCTCTGAGTACATGGCACAGTTGAAGACCGAAGTGTGAAATAAAATCTGCTTTCTGAAAATATTTTGTGATTTCAAAAGTAATGAGAGCTCAAATTTAGGGGGCAGTGAGTTTATGTTAATGCGGGAGGAACAACTCAGAAAAGGAGGGTGAGAACGGTTGCACAACTGGAAGAATATAATCAGTGTCACTGAATTGTACATGGAGAAACTGCTGAACTGGTATATGTTCTGTATATTTTCAACAACATAAACAAAGCATTGAGAGCTCACTGTTTAAAAATATCATCAGTATAGAAGAGAAGAAAGTGGAAAGTGTAATAATCCCACCCTAGAAGTAAAAAAAGAAAAAGTTACTGTTGCGTCTGCTCCCACTCATGGCAACCCCAGGTGTGGCACAGTAGAACTGTGCTCCGTAGGGTTTTCAGTGGCTGAGTTTTCGGAATTAGATTGCCAGGCTTTTCTTCCAAAGAGCCTCTGAGTGACTCCAACCTCCAACCTTTTGGTTAGCAGCTGAGGGCTTTAACCTTTTGCTCCACCCCTTAGGGGTAACCACTGTTACTGGTTTGGGGTGTACAGAAATTGCCTCTACTTGTGAATTTTCACAGATATAGGAAAAGGCTGCACCGGAGTAATCCACATTGTCTCTCCCAGCCACCAATAGATGAAGTTAGTGGATAATTGCACAGTAGTGTTACCTTGGACTTAATGAACACTTGGGCTTCTTAAAAGCCTTTGAGTGCTTTCCTGTTCATAAATTGAGAAGCTTCTGTAGTCCCCCAGGTTTGTTTTCTGTGTGTTTGCTAACACCTGATGGATTGTGAACATTAGGCTTTATCAGCTCTTCCTCCGGAACGATCTTACTATGTACGTATATACTGGAATGTATAATGGTATCTTCTCCCAGAATCTTTCTTTCTCCCCAGTAAGTACTTCTTCTGAGATGGCATGCGGTCTTGCTGTCGGCTGAGATAAGCAGACTCATCCGACTTCTGATCCTTAAATTTTAAAGTTCAGTGTCTCAATGTCTACAACCCGGGGAGATTCTCAGGTTCCTCCCTAAGATTTCTGAAAACTTCAACAGCTTTAGTTTTAGGTACCGTTGGCCCCATGAGTGATGCTTTTATTTCACCCCATGTCATCCCAGAATGCAGAGCTCAGCCCCATTTCCAGTTCTTAGAGAAATCTCTTCACACCAAGTATGTCATATTTGAAAAGTCTTTACCGAAGATTGAGGGATTGCATCACAGGATACCCAGCATCCCATCATCTTCCTTGCCGTCCTCTTCTTTCTTTCGCTCCTGGATCCCCCTCCCCAACCCCAAATTCTCACTTATTCAGGGAGTCTTGTTTCTTGTAACTCAGTGGTTCTCAAAATTTGGTCTCTGAACCAGCAACATCAGAACCACCCGAGAGTGTATTAGAAACGCAAATGATTGGACCCTACCTCAGCTCTACCGAATCAGAAACTGAGGGGGTGGAGCCAGCAGTCTGTCTTTAATGGGCCCGCCAGGGTTTTGGGACCTCTGTGCACTATCCCACATCTCTATCCCACATCTGCCTCTGAAGTGACTGCAAAGGAGGGTCTCTCCCAAAAGGAATCCCCGCACCAGCTACTGAGAGAATAAATATATCCCTCCATCTCTCTGTTCCATATCCATTACAATAATACATTGGCTTCTTGCTTTTCTTGCTCTACCTCTCTGATCAGACACCTTCCCTCCCTAGCTATGGGACACAGAGGTGGAAGCAGGGACTTGGCCATCCTCTGGACCACAGCCAAAACGTTAGAAGTAGAAACCCCAGGTTCTTGCTTGGCATGGCTCCTATTGGCCAATAGACAAGAGACGGAGGTGGGAGAGCAGGAAAGGCACCTTTATTTAATTGCACAAGGAAAAGGACTGGTCACCGAGGGCAAGGAGAAAAGTTACTTTTCAGGGGTTTACAAGTAGGGAGTTCATGCAGGTTATGTCAGCAACAGCCTTAATCATACTACGCAGGCGCAATGGGGTTTACATACAACTTCCACCCAAGAGCAGGATTTTAATGCAAAGCTAGGGAGGAAGAAGCCCAGCAAAGGAAACAGGATTTTTAATGCAAAGATGTTTGAGGCTGTCTCTTCATCTGCCGAGCTGCCCAGCTGCTCTACAGTCTTCTGGGTGAGTCCAGCTTGTGTGTGCCTGATAGGCAGGGAGTTCATATAAGACAGGTAGGGCCATGCGTGTAAGAGCATGTGAGGATGAGACCAGCATGGAATTAACTACCAAATTCCAAACACTAAGATGAGAGGGAGGAAGGTGAATACAAATTAAAGGCATTTGCACACCACCAATGGGTAATTAAAGGCTTTGAGTTACTCTGGAGGAGCAGAGGGGATACTGGAAGGGAAGAGGCATGGCCGCGATCTCCACCCCCACCCTAGAGGCTCACAGGCCATGAATAAATTCCCCCCATCCACTAGAGACTCTGCTCTTCTCAAACAGGGAAAGAGGCCTGGGGTTTCACTGGCTCAGGCCTTCTTGGAAACACAGCAGATTTTTTATGAGACCTGAGTTTACCTTCCTACCCCCACCTCCCAGTCTCGCTGTTGCAGCCATCTGTAAACCCTGATTATCCTTGGTCACTGCCCAGAAGACAGCCCTTCTGCTCATCTCAGTTTTGCACTTCAATCTGTATTTCTCTGGTCTTCCTTTTCCCAGCCTAGACTTCCACCGTCTCACTCCCTCCTGAACTGTCCTTTCCACTGTGACCTCTGGGATTTCCATTTCCAGGAAAATAAACTCCCCCTACCTCTCACCTTTTCAGTCAAACTTCCCTCCACTTCCAGGAGGCTGGCTTTGCCCTGGGGAACCCTGTCTCCTACAGCTCTCCCCAGGGGATGCTGCTAATTCTCCTTCACCCAGGACCTGAGTAACCCCAGCCTCACCAGTCTGCAGACACAGATGAGAACGCATTTTGTGCCAGTGGACTCTCAGCCCCCCACATTTCCCACGTTGTGGCCCCAGAGGACAACTCCCTGAACTCTTGCTCTTCTCTGCAGGATCCTAAATAGAATCCACAGGCTCTGCAAGCCCTTAGAGGCTGGCCTGATGCTGCCTTCAGCTGCTGCTGTGGGCCCAGACAGGTGGTGGGCTTGTGGACTGCTGAGAATTGAGGCCCCTCCCTCCTATCTGTATCCGCCAGGCTCTGAAATCTCACAAGGCTCCTCATCGTCCCAGTTCAGGGTCTCCATTTCCTTCATTTTCTTTCATTTCTTCCAGACACCCAGACAACAACCAAAAAAAGTTACCAGCACCCAAGCATATTAGTATAAATGATTGCCAGGGGCTCAGGTTATTTACAGCCGCACACAGAAGCTTCTGCAGCCTACAAAGGCTTTCACTGTGGGCTTGTAGGACATCCCATCCACTGCTCTTCCTCCCTCCTCTCAGGCCAGGTCTTCTCTGTTGGAACTACTTTTCTGTGCCCAAGCCTACATGTTGCTGCTCCTCACAGTCCTCTCTGAGCCCCATTTTCCTTTCACTCCGCACATTCCTCCGACCATATCCCTGTCCTGGCTTCAGTTACAGATATGCTGAGGATCCCCAAATCCATAACTGTAGTCCAGACCTTATTCTGCACTCTAAAGCCATGTACTTAACTGCTGACTGGACATCTCTTCTTGGATGTCTTGCAGGTTCCTTACCATGAACATGTCCTAACTTGGCCTCCTTCCCCACAAACCACCACCTCTCCTGCGTTCCTCATGCCAGTGAATGGTACCGTCATCCGTCTGGGTGCCATAGTGACCCATGTGTGTCAGAGCAGAACTGTGCCCCATGGGGCTTTCATTGGCTGATTTTTCAGGAGTAGATTGCCAGACCTTTCTTCCCAGGCACCTCCGAGTGGACATGAACCTCCAACCTTTCAGTTAGCTGCCAAGTGTGTTAACCACTTGCACCGCCCAGAGACTCCTGCCCAAGACTGGGGGTCTCCTTTACTCCTACTTCCCCTCACAACCAGCAAATTACAAAGTCCAGATTCAGGACCTGACCTCTTGGTGCAGGCCAACATGATTCCCACTTGGATTTGCTGTCTGGCAGGTCTCGCCACCTAGAATCTGGCTTTCCTTCAAGGCAGTGCTTTTTAGTCTGTTGCCCACCATAGCATACCCAGAAGATTCCAACTTGAATACTGGGGTAAATAACCTCTTGAGGCTGCTGGAGGAGGCTACCTGCCCCCGAGGAAAAGGGTTCGTTGTCTTGGCTCCCTTCAAAGCCACAAGTGCCAAACTGGGAAGCTCTCTAATTTCTCTTACCCGCTGCTTCCAGAATGGTCTTTCTAAATAAAGCACAACCTCACCAGGTCACTGTACTGCTCAGAAGGCTTCATGGCTACATGCTAGCTTACACACGTCTTTGAAATCTGACCCTGCCCCTTCTCTAACCTCATATCTTCTGCCTCCTCCTCACACCCCTCTCCCCTGTTCCAGCCATACCCAGAGGACTTGCCTTTATCACCTAGAGGGCCGCTTGCTGCCTCCAAGCCAGTTTTCCCCAGAGCCTGCTAACTCCTACTGTACTTCAGGCCTCAGATTCTTACAAGAAGGCTTCCTTGGTCCTCCCATAGCAGCCTGTACCTACCTCAGAGCTGGCACTCGGCACATGTAACATGTAATGTGTACATTCACTTAGAGAGAAGCCATGCTCAGAACTGTGTCTGGCACTTAGTGAGAACCCAGACATCTCTTGAAGAACAAGTGAATGAGTCAGCTTTATAATGGGGATGAGAACTGGAGTCCCTGCTCTGCCCCTGACCTGCTAGGTGGCTCTGGGCCTCAGTCTTCTCAGCCAGCAAATGACACGGTCTTATCTCTAAATTCCCTTCCAGCTTCAGAGGCCTGAGCTCTCCAGGGCACTTCTGCAAAGCCGTGTGATCCTTCACTTTTGCAAATAAATGAAGGTTTAAATTTGTAACGGTTGCTACAAATTTCAGTATCAGCAGAAATAGGAAAGTAACTAAATATGAGCAGTATGTATCTGTATTAGCACTTTTTAAAAATCCCAAACTGAGGGAAGCAGCAAACCTCACATTTTTCCCATGGATCCCTGGCTACAGGAGGTGACAAGGCATGTGACTGTGAGGGGGTAGGGCTTCAGAGTCCCTGTGCCTCTCTACTTCTGACGTTGTTCCCCCCCCTTGTCCTCCCCCCTCCACCCAGTTCATTTGGATCCCGGAAGACATGGAAACGCTGTTTGTTTCCAGGCTGACTATGAAGTCAGGTTTCAGTGAAGGAGACGCAGAGTAGATAACATAAGGTCTGAGGCAGGTTCTTCAGTAAACGGCTTTGAAGATTAAGCTGTTCTTCCCCGACCATAGTCACCAAACGAAAGCTTTAGTCATCACAGGAAAATGGGTTACATTCATGCTACCTTTTATATTGGCTAGTGACTCTAAATGAAAATCACACTAATAAATGACTCAACTCAGGAAGAAAATGTCTGTTTTCACTGGAAGTGAACCTGAGAGACTCAGTCGCTGTTAAGGACCTTCCAGTTCAAGAGTGCGTTGGGATATTGTTTATGAGTAAGGATTGTCGAACGTAAAAGTTACTTCAGAAGAAGTTTGTGCAGGCAAGAACACATATCTGAACTTGACATAATCTTTGAAAGTTACTAATGTGCATTGTCTCTTGCCTTTCTGAATACACAACCTGTATAGTTGGCCCTGGACTTCATCTGCTTGGAAAGGAAATAGAAAAACTACTGGTAATATCAGCTTCCGACAGAAATAAAATTCTGAAACAAGTAATAGCCTCGCAAGACATGCTGTCTGAGGAAAAAGTCAGCTAAAATCATTTCTCTCACCCATGAGCTTGTCACAGATCAGGCGTGGCCAGCTTTATCTTTGGACGGTCCAGAGAGGAAGGGTCACAAAGCAGGGTTACAGTGCTAACACGTCTTACAACTTGAGTATGTGGAGAAAATATACTGTCTTTATTTTAATCTCTAGCTGATCTAGTTCATCTGGTGGTTTTCCCAACATACATGATTTTGTACAAAAAGTTTTTTTGTTTTTAGCTAAATGCCAATCCAATTTAAAGCTTAGTTTAATCTTACTATTTAAACGTCTCTTTGGGCAGGGTTCAGCCTCTTGTGGATATAGTTGCTGAGGCCCTTCCCTCCCTAAGACGGGTCTGCAGGATGGGGACTGAGGAGTTCCTCTGTGACTTCGTGCATTTGGTTGGGAGGAAGGCAAGGCCTTTGGAACCACGTGCAGTTTTTGTCTTTGTCTCTGGAGGATGTGGAAAACCCTTGTTCACTCAGTTTCTCTGCACTGCTGTTACGAGGCTGAAGTCTGAGGCTGATGTGAGCAGATCTGGGCTTTCTCTGCTCGGGCAGTTCTCCCCGTGCTCACCTGGATGCCTGCCTTTCTCCTGGCTCCTGCTGCCTGTGGACCCCCAAGGCTCTGCCATACCCCCTCCCCAGGTTTTTAGCTTTGGTCTCCACCCCAGTCTCTGCCTCATTGGGCCTCAGGGCAGACATGCTCCTCTCAACTTGGTGTCTACACAGCATGGAGCTGTAGGTAAATCAGGCCAGCTAAACATGAGGACCCCCTCTGCCCAGCCATGCTACATCACTAAATTGATATGGCAGCACCCATGCTGGTGTGGGGCAGCCTGAGAGGTGATGATTCCCAAGAGCCTGAACAAAGTTATGTTTCCCTCTTCCTCCCCCTCTAGGGTCCCTGGATGGTGCAGGTGGTTTGCAGTTGACTACTAACCTAAAGGTTGGTGGTTCGAACCCACCCAGTGGTGCCGTGGAAGAAAGGCTTGGTCCTCTGCTTCCATAAAGATTGTGTTATTGTTGCTGTTAGTTTCTGTCACATTGATTCTGAGTCTGCTCCATAGGATTTTCAAAGCTGTGACTTTTCGGAAGCTGATCTCCAGGCCTGGCTTCCAAGGCACCTCTGGGTGGGTTCGAACTGCCAGTCTTTCAGCTAATAGTCCAGCACTTCACCGTTTGCACCATCCGGGGACTCCTCTGTAAAGATTACAGTCAAGAAAACCCTATGGAGCAGTTCTACTCTGTAACACATAAGGTTGCCATGAGTCGGAACCTGTTTGTTTTTTTTTTTTCTCCCCCTTGCTATTTCTGTTTCCATGTGAAGGACTTAGGGAAAAGCAGGAACAAGAAAGACCATTTATAGTAGCCAGGAGACTCTGTCTTTGTTCTTGGTAGTGCCTAAACAGCCTTGGGGCAGTGTTAAGGAGCCTTAATTAGGGTTTTAAAAATCAAATCCAAGACACCACAAGGCTTGGTTGAGTAAACAGTCATTGGAAAATTTTGAGCTGCAGTTCCAAGGAAACATCAACAGGAAGGAGATGGGACACACAGAGACGAACAGGTGGTCCTGAGGTGGTGCTCCTCTTCATATTATACCCTTGGTATGGATGACAAATTGAGAGCAGCAGGAAGGACTGCAGCTGCCAGGGTGTACAGTGAACCTATGCTGACCCTGTTGAGTTCTTCCTCAGACCTCTTGCATGGATTGAATTGTGTCTTCCAAAAATGTGTGTTGAAGTCCTAACCTCTGTGCCTGTGAATGTGAACCTGTTTAGAAATAGAGGTTTTCTTTTGTTAGGTTGAGTCATACTAGAGTAGGGTGGGTCCTAACCCTAATCCCTTCAGAGTGGTGTTTTATAAAAAGAGCAGAATAGATAGTATGACAACACACGGGGGAAGACAGATGCCATGTGAAGATCTTTCTACAAGCCAAGGAATGCCAAGGAATGCCGGGGCTACGGGAGGGATTCTCCCCTAGAGCCCATGCCCTGATTTGGACTTCTAACCTCCAAAACTGTGAACAATGAATTATGGTTTTTTTAATTTAATGCTACCCACTTGTGGTATTTTTTGTTACGGCCACACTACGTAGCTAAGACAGCCTAACTTGGCCTGGACTTAGAGTTACAACTGCAGTGCCTAATGATACCTGTATCTGTAGTCCTCCATTTTAATCAGCTTGAATATAGCTCTGTGAGAGTCTGAACTTTGTCTAATTGATTTACAACTGAATATTTCCAGGACTTAAGGCCTGGAACAGTATTCAGTAAATAGAAGGTGCTCAGGAAATATCTGTGACCTGCTTAACCAATTATTGTATAAATTGAGTGCTATGTTGAAACTGTTTTCCTAGAATGTCCTGTGTTGACATAATTCTAGAGCGTATTGGCCTACTTAATTTTTTTTGTATTGTTGTTATTGTTAGGTGCCATCATCTTGGTTTCAACTTACAGCAACCCTGTGTACAACAGAATGAAGCACTGCCTGGTCCTGCGCCATCCTCACAATCGTTGTTACGCTTGAGCCCATTGTTGCAGCCACTGTGTCAGTCTGTCTCATTGAGGGTCTTCCTCTTTTTCGCTGACCCTCTACTTTACCAAGCATGATGTCCTTCTCCAGGGACTGGTGCCTCCCAATAACATGTCCAAAGTATGTAAGACGAAGTCTTGCCATCCTTACTTCTAAGGAGTATTCTGGCTGTACTTCTTCCAAGACAGATTTCTGTGTTCTTCTGCCAGTCCGTGGTATATTCAATATTCTTCGCCAACACCATAATTCAAAGGCATCAGTTCTTCTTCTGTCTTCCTTATTCATTGTCCAGCTTTCACATGTGTATGAGGCAATTGAAAATACTATGGCTTGGGTCAGGCACACCTTAGACCTTAAAGTGATTTCTTTGCTTTTTAACACTTTAAAGAGGTCTTTTGCAGCAGATTTGTCCAATGCCATGGGTCATTTGATTTCTTGACTGCTGCTTCCATGGGTGTTGATTGTGGATCCAAGTAAAATAAAATCCTTGACAACTTCAATCTTTTCTCCATTTATCATGATGTTGCTTATTGGTCCAGTTGTGAGAATTTTGCTTTTCTTTATGTTGTGGTGTAATCCATACTGAAGGCTGTAGCCTTTAATCAGTAAGTGCTTCAAGTCTTCTTCACTTTCAGTTAGCAAGATTGTGCCATCTGCATATCACAGGTTGTTAATGAGTCTCCTCTCATCCTGATGCCCCATTCTTCATATAGTCCAGCTTCTCGGGTTATTTGCTCAGCATACGGATTGAATAAGTATGGTGAAAGGGTACAACTCTGATGCACACCTTTCCTGACTTTAAACCACTCAGTGTCTCCTTGTTCTGTTCGAACTACTGCCTCTTGATTTATGTACAGGTTTCTCATGAACACAATTAAGTGTTCTGTAACTCCCATTTTTTGCAGTGTTATCCATAATTTGTTATGATCCACACAGTCGAATGCCTTTGCATAGTCAGTAAAACACAGGTAAACGTCCTTCTGATATTCTCTGCTTTAAGCCAAGATCCATTTGTCATCAGCAGTGATATTTCTCGTATTGCATCCTCTTCTGAAACCAGCTTGAACTTTTGGAAGTTCCCCATCCATGTACTGCTGCAACTGCTTTTGAATGATCTTCAGCAAAATTTTACTTGTGTGTGATATTAATGATATTGTTCAATAACTTCCACACTTTGTTGGATCACCTTTCTTTGGAGTGGGCACAGATATGGATCTCTTCCAGTTGGTTGGCCAGGCAGCTGTCTTCCAAATTTCTTGGCATAGACAAGGGAGGACTTCCAGCATTGCATCTGTTTATTGAAACATTGCAGTTGGTATTCTGTCAATTCCTGGAGCCTTGCTTTTTACCTATGCCTTCAGTGCAGCTTAGACTTCTTCCTTCAGTATCACTGGTTCTTGGTCATATGCTGCCTCCTGAAATGGTTGAACGTCGACCAGTTCTTTTCAGTATGGTGACTCTGTGTATTCCTTCCATCTTCTTTTGATACTTCCTGTGTCGTTCAATATTTTGCCCATAGAATCCTTCAGTATCACAACTTGAGGCTTGAATTTTTTCTTCAGTTCTTCTGGCTTAAGAAATGCCAAGCATGTTCTTCCCTTTTGGTTTTCTAACTCCAGGTCTTTGCACGTGTCATTATAATACTTTACTTTGTCTTCTCTAGCCACCCTTTAAAATCTTCTGTTCAGCTCTTTTACTTCATCATTTCTTCCACTCGCTTTAGCTACTCGACATTCAAGAGTAAGTTTCAGAGTTCTTCTGACATCCATTTTGGTCTTTTCTTTCTTTCTTGTCTTTTTAATGACCCTTTGCTTTCTTCATGCATGATGTCCTTAGTGTCATTCCACAACTCTTCTGATCTTTGGTCATCAATGTTCAGTGCGTCCAGTCTGTTCTTGAGATGGTCTCTAAATTCAGGTGGGATATACTCAAGGTCATACTTTGGCTCTTGTGGACTTGTTCTAATTTTCTTCAGTTTCAACTTGCATATGAGCAATTGATGGTCTGTTTTGCAGTCAGCCCCTGGCCTTGTTCTGACTGATAATACTGAGCTTTTCCATCATCTCTTCCCACAGATGTAGTTGATTTGATTCCTGTGTATTCCATCCGGTGAGGTCCACGCATATAGTCACCATTTAAGTTGTTAAAAAAAGGTATTTGCAATGAAGAAGTTGCTGATCTTACAAAATTCTGTCATGCGATCTCAGGCATTGTTTCTGTCACCAAGGCCATATTTTCCAATTACCAATCCGTCTGCTTTGTTTCCAACTTTCACATTCCAATCACCAGTAATTATCAATTTATCTTGATTGCATGTTTGATCAATTTCAGACTGCAGAAGTTGGTAAAAATCTTCAATTTCTTCATCTTTGGCCTTAGTGGTTGGTGTGTAAATTCGAATAATAGCCATTGTTTTTGTTATCTAATGCTGCTATAACAGAAATACCACAAGTGAATGTCTTCAACAAACAAGTTTATTCTCTCACAGTCTAGCAGGCTAGAAGTCCAAATTTCAGGGTGTCAGCTCCAGGGAAAGGTTTTTTCTCTCTGTTGGCTCTGGAGGAGGGTTCTTGCCATCAATCATCCCCTGGGCTAGGAGCTTCTCAGTGCAGGGACCCTGGGTCCAAAGGACTAGCTATTTTCCTGGCTCTACTTTCTTGGTGGTCTGAGGTCTCCCATGTGTCTGCTTGCTTCTGTCTTTTATATCTCAAAAGAGATTGGCTCAAGATATAATCCAGTCTTGTAGATTGAGTCCTGCCTCGTTAACAGAACTGCCAGTAATCCCATCTCATCAACATCATAGAGGTAGGATTTACAACACAGAGGAAAATAAACATCAGATGACAAACTGGTGGACAGTCACACAATAGCCTAGACAAACAGATACACATATTTTTGGGGGACACAATTTAATCCACTTTAGTTGTATTAACTGGTCTTCATTGTAGGCGTATGGTTATTATCCTATCACTGATAGCATTGTACTTCCGAACAGAACTTGAAATGTTCTTTTTGACGACGAATGCAATGCCATTCCTCTCCAGTTTGTCATTTCCAGCACAGTAGACCATATGATTGTTCAATTCAAAATGGCCAATACCAGTCCATTTTAGCTTACTAACGTCTAGGATATCTGTCTTCAAGCGTTCCATTTCATTTTTGACAGCTACCAGTTTACATAGATTTATACTTCATACATTCCATGTTCCGATTTTTAATGGATGTTTGCAGCTATTTCTTCTCATTTTGAGTTGTGCCACATCAGCAAATGAAGGTCCCGAAAGCTTGACTCCATCCACGCCATTAAGGTCGACTCTACTTTGAGGAGGCAGCTCTTCCCCAGTTGTATTCTGAATGCCTTCCAAGCTAAAGGGCTCGTCTTCCTACACTATACCAGACAGTGTTCCACTTCAATTCATAAGGTTGTCACTGGCTAATTTTTTTCAGAAGTAGACTGTCAGATCCTTCTTCCTAGTCTGTCTTAGTGTGGAAGCACCACTGAAACCTGTCCACCATGGGTGACCCTGCTGGTATTTGAATACTGGTGGCATAGCTTCTAGCACACAGCAACATGCAAGCCACCACAGTACGACAAACTGACAGACACTTGGGTTTTTTTTTTCATATTAATAGTAAAATTTTAGAGCTATACTCTGTATAACAACATTTATCACAATGCTAGAAGCTATACTCTATATGACAGCTTTTATCACAATGCTAGAGCTATACTCTATATGACAGCTTTTATCACAATGCTGGAGCTATACTCTGTATAACAGCTTTTATCCCAATGCTAGTTTCCATCCATTAACAGTTGCTTTTGCAGGGTGGCTTTTATTTGTTTGGCAAAATCAAAGGGTGTAATCCTGCAGTTATGGCAAAAGCATAAACGGTCACCATTGCAAATATCAACTAAGGCATCAAGTTGAGAACAAGGTTATTAATATAAAATTAGTCTACTGTTACAGTATTTTGATGTCATTCAATTCATCAGATACTTATGAAGCATCTATTGTGGTAACTGAAATATTTGACAGTTGTAAGACATGAACCCAGCCCTTCTAGTTGGGGTGACAGGAAATCTGTACTCTTAGGGAACAGCTAAGTAACAAGACAGTGAATATACAGTTAGTTGCCTGAATGAACACTGTCAGCAGTGAGTGCTCTGGGAGTGGGAAAGGCAAAGGTGAGGCCAGTGTGGCTGCGGAAGACAAGCGAGGCTTCAGGAAGAAGTGCTGTCTGAGCTGGGCCAGAAACAGCTGCATCCTGGGCCTCACCCATTACCCTTGTCCAGCCACACCCCACCACCAGAGCAAATGCCCACCCAGGGGAGATGCCTATGCAGAGCCTGCATCTCCCCTCTTCTGTACCTAGCTCCGTGTACTGGGACCCCAGAATTCTAACCAAACACCCTGAGCCTCCCACTGCACAGGCCTCTCCTGCTGGCATGCGGGGACAGGGGAAGGTAAAGAAGTGGGTGGGCTGAGGGCCTGAGGTTGAGGGCCTGGCACTGGCTCTTCTGATACCACCACATTTTGGCACAGAACAAGAATTCTAAATTAGAACTGAGTCTTCAGGTCATTTATAAAGGTATATTTCCCAAGGTAGGAAGGTAAAATTAAAAAAAAAAATTCTACACTAATTTGTGACATTTAAATATTTACACATAAGTAGTATTGACTAGAATTTGTGCTTTTGTCTTAGGTCCCACATCTGTCAGGGCAGTTCTGACCAGAAAGGATGAGAAATGCCGTAAGAGAGCTCCATGCAAGAAGTAAAAGTGGATCTCTCACAGTGTTCAGGGAGACGGATAGTAGATGAATTCTTCTTATCAAGGAATAAGGAAAAAAAGACCTTTACTTGAACCTGTGTGTGTATCATTGAGGAAGAAGCTGTATACACCCCATGTGCAGTGGACTTCAATAATTTGTTGGCTTCCAGAATCTGAATCCCTTTGTGTCTTGGGAATTTCCTACCATGTGGGTCTTCTTAGAAAGCAGATGGTTGCCTTCCCCCATAGAAATCCAAAGGCCAGTCACTCACTTTCTCAGTGTCCCCTAGAGCAAGGACATGTCCATGTGACCATGGGCGTGCATGCTCAGTTAGAGGCACATAAACTTGGATTAAAACAAGCAAGCTGTAGTTCACAAAAATCATGATCTGGGTTCTTAAAAGCTTGTAAGCAAACATCTAAGACACAAACACGGGTCTCTACTCACAAGGAGCACAACAGTAAGAAAGTAACCAAAAGCTCAAAGAATGAAGACATTTATATAAGCTACAACCTCCTGTACCCTAAGACCAGAATAACTAGATGGTGCCTGGCTGACACCACGGACCATTCTGACTGGGGTCACAATAGATGGTTGCAGATAAAATGGGAGAAATGTGTGGAGTAGAACTCAATTTCTTAAAAAAAAAAAAAATGGAACAGTAGAGAACAGAGGACTCACTGAGACCATGACCTTAAGACACTCTATAACTTAGAACTGAGCCTATCCCCTAAGGTCACCCTTTAGTGAAATAGCAGAGTGGTGTACAAATTAAAGGACATTACCTGTAAAATTTGTGCTCTCCTTAAAAACCATCAGTATGAGAATAAAAGGTCAACAATTACTCAAAAGCAAAGATGAGAAGATAAGGGGTCAGGGAAACCAGAGTACTGGAAATGGAACAATCAGACACAATTAAAGAGAATGTTGATGCATTGTGATAAATCTAACTGATGTTACTGAACAATTTGTGTGGAAATTGTCAAATGGGAACCTAACTTGCTGTATAAACTTTCACCAAAAACTCAGTTAAAAAAAAAATGAAACAAGGAAATGATGGGGTCCTATATTTCATGTTGAGGGTGGAGGGGAAGCCAACCCATAATTCTAAATCCTGAGCATATTAAGGATGATAGGAAAATTTGGAAACGGATAATGGTAATGGCTGAACAACATGATAAACCTAAGCAATGCTGCCAAACTGTACATATAAAGAATTTTGAAAGGGCAAAAAAATTTTTTTTGTGTTTATTATTTACTACATTATTTAAAAAACAAACAAACAAGCTAACAAAAACAAAAACAGTTGCCATTGAATTGATTCCAAGTCATGGTGACCCCATGTGTGACAGAATAGAACTTGCGCCATAGGATTTTCAGTGGCTGACTTTTCAGAAGTAGATTGTCAGGACTTTCTTCTGAGGCACCTCTGGGTGAACTCAAACCTCCAGTCTTTTGCTTAACCGTTTGTACTACCCAGAGATTCTAGTAATTGCAAAGAAGCTGGGAGCAGGGAGAATCTGTTCGGTTGTAGAGGCAGCAAGATCCAATTTCTAGCTGTATCCAGTGACTTCCATGTCAGGGTTCCCAGTGGAAATTTCCACTGCCTGGAGGAGGAGGGAGTGACAGTACACACTGTGCTGTACCCTCACACGACCGTTTCTGTGGTGCCACCTCAGCTGTGCCCCCAGCTGCTGATTAAGCCTCTGTCCTGGGTTTCCATTTCCCAAGCCCGGTTCTGCAGCCTTCCTGGTTATTCTGTGGGTTCTCTGCTATCCAGCCAATAAATTCCTTTACTGCTTAAATCAAACAGTGTATTTCTGAATTGTGGTTAAGAACCCTGACTGGCACAACAAACACACCAGCAGTGCCAGGGTGGTAAGTATTTTCTATAACAAGAAACTAAGAAAAAAACTGGGACCAAGCAACATGTCCGACAACAGGATAATAGTAAGAAAATTGTGGCTTATCCCTATAATGAAATACTTTGTGGCCCTTAAAAAACATACTGTAGGAGACAATTTAGTGACTTGGGAAAATGTTCATGATATAGGTAAAAAAAAAAAAAAACCACAGGATATAAAATTGTATATGGTATAATATCAAATTTCCTAAAAAATATACACCATATACACATTGAAAAGACTGAAAATAAATATACCATAATGATAACAATTCATTTGTTTGGTAGTATTATAGATATTTTTATTTTCCCATATTTCCAAGTGTTATACAAGGAATATGTGTTACTTTTGTAATCAGAAAACCAAACAACTGTTATAAAAATCAACACACACAAGTTCCGGGGAAAAGAAAGAAAAAAGCAGAACTAACAGTTATCTCCAGAAGATTCTAGTTCAGTATGATGGACGGAACACTGTTACGAGAACCTGTTGAAACGCTGAAGTGAAAATGACCAGGTAGAAGAGCAAAAAGCAGTAAACCCTCAACAGTAAGGAGAGTAGACGAAGGGGTGAATCAATAGCAGAAAAGCACCAAGTAATTTCAGGAAGATGGGAAGCAGGTAGAAGCATGCTGATGGGTTAATCAGAGCAGAAGTCCATGATACAAGTCTGAAGAGGCTGAAGTACAGGTAAGAGCCGATCTTAGTGCTGGTATGCAGGAGATGAGAAAGGGGCCTGAAAACAAGGAAATCAATGGAATGTTAACATTTGGCCCTTTAAACTCCACTCCCTGGCCACATGTACATGTAAAATAATTGACATTTATCTTGAGGGTTAAAAAGAAAAAAGTGGGCTCTGAGAGGCGGCTATCCAATAGGCAAGGTAAACATGGTGCTTACCTTGCTTACCAGATCATCTGTAGTGAACAATGTCACATTTTTGCACCACATCAAAGACTCTGCTTCTGGGTATGGCTGGCATCTGGCTGTCTCCCAACCCTACGGCACTTTCTTACAGAATCAAAGCCTCTTTTCAAATTATAGTCCCTGACAGGCGGATGACCCAGTAAGGGTGGCAAGCACTGGCTTACTTGTGCTTACTTACTGATCTATAATGAACAGTTTCACTACAGATGATCTGGTAAGCAAGGTAAGCACTGTGCTTACCTTGTCTATTGGATAATTTGCTCCTGGCTCTTATCTAAAGAAAATAGCCTGCTTAAGGAGAACGAAGGTGTCCTTCTCCTTATTTTGACATTTTGAGGCTCTCAGTCTGATGATCACACACACGCTTTAAACTGTCCACACACTATAAAGCAGAGTCTGCAGTCAACAAGCACTGTTCAGTTGTGTAGAAATTTTGGTTAGTCTTCTCGGTCTAAGGAGAAGCCTCTTGGGGGAAAAGACCCACAACCCAGCAGAACAGAAAATTCACTAGCTACCTGGAATTATCAACTTGGTCCTTCATTCTTAAAGATGAATAGAACACCAAGGCTCACCGTACCTATGAAGAAAACCAGTGGCAAGAAGGACAAGGATCAAAGTAAGAAAAACAGCTGATTACAGAAGAAACAGATAAAATTCAAGGAACAAAGGAAAAGGTAACCTAATTATTATTTTTAGAGAGAATCAAAAAGTATCAACTCATAGAAGAAGAATAGAATGCAATGAAAATCACTCAGGAATGCAAATGAACCTCCTGAAAATTCAAAAGTATGATTGCCAAAGTTAAAAAAATTAATAAAGTTTAATAGAAGGTAGATAAAGTCAAAGGCCTCTCCCATAGTGTTGAGCCGAAAAGACAAAAGGATGAAAAGTAGCATCTAAGGTTTAGTATCTAAGTTCCCCAAGAAGAGAAGAGAGAAAATAGAGGGGAAGAAATTTCACGGAAAGAACAGAATATTCCCAAGATCTAAAGACAAACAGGATAAATGAAGCAAGACCCACACTAGATACATCATTATGAAGCTTCAGACCATCAAATATGAAGAGTGCATAAAAACATTCAGCAGGGGAGGGAGGTAAACAGACCACCAGTGATGAAATGAAAATGAGAATCAGGTAAGAATTAGCATCAGTAATATTAGGTGCCAGTAGACAATGAAATAACATCTTCAAGTTCTGAGAATTCTATGTTTGAATGTAGAATTCTATGTTGTTGTTAGGTGCTGTCAAGTCGGTTCCAACTCATACAACCAAGACACTGTACGTACAACAGAAACACTGCCCTGTCCTGTGCCATCTTCACAATTGCTGTTGCTATGTTGGAGCCCATTGTTGCAGCCACTGTGTCAATCCATCTCGTTGAGGGTCTTCCTCTTTTTTGCTGACCCTCTACCTTACCAAGCATGATGTCCTTCTCCAGGGACTTGTCCCTCCTGATAACATGTCCAAAATACATGAGACAGTATCCCCTTGTTCTGTTCAGACAACTGCCTCTTGGTCTGTGTACAGGTTCCTTATGAGTACAGTTGTGTTTTGGATTTCCCATTCTTCACAATGTTATCCATTATTTGTTATGATCCATACAGTCGAATGCTTTTGCATAGTCAATACAACACAGGTAAACATCTTTCTGGTATTCTCTGCTTTCAGCCAATATCCATCTAACATCAGCAAAGATATCCCTCATTCCACATCCTCTTCTGAATCACTATATCTTTAAATTTATCACTGTATCTTTAAATTTATCCAGGCCCTCAATTATATTGTTCATAACATGAAATCCTCCCATTATTTTATTCCCTGACACATCCCTTCCAGAGCCTTCCACTTTCTGCTCCAGTTTGGACTCCTTGCACAGCTGTAATCCTGGGGTTAATCATTTCCTTCTTGGATCCCATGTCTTTCTCTTTTTCGTGTTTATTCCTTTTGTTTTATGGACGTTCATCCTCAAATAACTTCCTCAAAAATGGTTTATGAAGGTAAATTTTTCAAAGTCTTTGTATCCCCTTGTTCTGTTTGAATGACTGTCTCTTTGACCATGTACAGGTTCCTCATGAGAACAGTTAAGTGTTCTGGAATTCCCATTCTTCACTGTGTTATCCATAATTTGTTATGATCCACATAGTCGAATGCCTTTGCATAGTCAATAAAACAACAGGTAAACATCTTTCTGGTATTCTCTGCCTTCAGCCAAGATCCATCTCACATCAGCAGTGATATTCCTTGTTCCATGTCCTCTTCTGAATCTGGCTTGAATTTCTGGCAGTTCCCTGTCAATGTACTACTGCAACTGTTTTTGAAGGATCTTCAGCAAAATTTTACTTGTGTATGATATTAACGATATTGTTCTGTAATTTCCGCATTCTGTTGGATTGCTTTTGTTTGCAGTGGGCACAAATATGGATGTCTTCCAGTCGATTGGCCAGATAGCTGTCTTCCAAATTTCTTGGCATAGACAAAGGAGCACTTCCAGAGTTGCATCTTTTTGTTGAAACATCTCAATTGGTATTCCGTCAATTCCTGGAGCCTTGCTTTTTGCCAATGTCTTCAGTGCAGCTTGGACTTCTTCCTTCAGTACCATTGGTTCTTGATCATGTTACCTCCTGAAATGGTTGAACATCAACCAGTTCTTTTTGGTAGAGTGACTCTGTGTATCACTTCCATCTTCTTTTGATGCTTCCTGTGTTAGTTTTGGTTTTTGGTTTTAACTATGGGCCTGTAGTGCTTTGATTAAAGCAAAAACAAAACAAAATAAATTATGGTTATAAAATTAGAGAAGTAGAGAAAAAATGTTTACATTTTACAAATGTATTTTACAATTAAATTTACAATTTACAAATTATTCTATTTTATACAAAACTACATTTTATATATTTTCAATCCCCCACTGAGTCCTTGAAAATTACAGGCCAATGCAAAAATTCCTGTCATGCCTACTATTATAAGAACTCAAGAAAAGGTCTAAACAGAAGAAAACATTCTTTGATGGTTAGGAGGGTGGGGAGGGAGGGTGAGGGTTATTTCCTAACTAGATAGTAGATAAGAATTAGGTGAAGGGAAGGCCAGTACACACTACAGGGGAAGTCACCACAACTGGACTAAACCAAAACTAAGATGTTTCCTGAATACAATCAAACACTTTGAGAGACAGAGTAGCAGGGGGTAGAGGTCTGGGGACCATGCTTTCAGGAGACATCTAGGTCAACTGGCATAACAAACCTTATTAAGAAAATGTTCTGCATCCAGGGGACCTCATACTACCAAGAAAGGAATGCCAGGAGCAGAGTATGTCCTTTGGACCCAGGGTCCCTGTGTGGAGAAGCTCCTAGTCTGGGGGGAACATTGATGAGAAGGTTGACAGCGAGAGAAAGCCTTCCCCTGGAGCTGACACCCTGAATTTGGACTTTTAGCCTACTTTACTGTAGGGAAATAAACTTCTCTTTGTTAAAACCATCCGCTTATGGTATTTCTGTTATAGCAGCACTAGATAACTGAGACAGAATTTGGTACCGAGAGAGTGGGGTGATGCTCTAACAGATACCTAAAATGTGGAAACGGTTTTGAAACTGTGAATGGATAGAGCAGTGGCAGCAACAAAGGATCAGCAGCAGCAGAGAACCTGCAACAGCAGAGAACCGGCAGTGGCAGAGGAGCGGCAGTGGCAGAGAACCAACAGCAGCAGAACCAGGAGACCAGTGTGAGATGGCACTGGAGCTGACCCACGGAGTGAGAGAACTGAGTGCCTGTGCGCAGGAGGCTTCCTGGTGGAGTGGGGTCCCTCCGGCTACTTGTCAGTGGAGCCACCGAGCTTTGGAGCACTTGCCCCAGCAGGGCAGATGCAGGTGTGAGGACTGAGAAGCTGAGAGGCCAAGGAACCAGCAATCAGAGGCTGAAGAGACAAGGAACACAAGAAACCAAGCTGCCTCAGTCTCAAAAGCTATGGCCATGACCTCAGGGGTTTCAAAGGGTGGAGCCATGGCCTCTGGTGTTTCTAAGGGTGGAGTTGCCACTCAGATGGAGAAGGAGAATGGAGCGCCTGAAGCCAAGGGAGCAGAGTTGCTGTCCCAGGGGGCCTGGAAGGCGAAGCTGAAGCCCAGGGCTGGGGGGCCTGCACTCAGAATCTGGAGAGTGTGGCCAATACCTACAGTCTAGAGGGTAGGGCCATTGTGTAAATTGTCTCAGAGCACAGAGGTTTATTTTGAAAGCCTTGAGGGCTAACGTAATGTGTTCTGCTGACTTGCTTAGTGCCTGTTATCCCTTCTTTTCTTCCAGTTTCTCCCATTTGTAACGGAAATGTCTAGCTTGTGCCTGTTCTGCCACTGTGCCTTTGGAAGCAGATAACTTGTATTCTAGATTTCACAGATGAAGAGGAATTTCTGGATTTTGGACTCGGAATTAAGAATTTGGCTGTGATATGATGGGGTGAATATGTTTTGCATGTTGCAAGGATGTGATTTTTTGGGGGCCAAAGGGCGGAATGTCATGGATTGAATTATGTCCCCCCTAAAATGTGTGTATCAGTCTGGCTGGGCCATGATTCCTTGTATTGTGTGATTTTACTATATGTTGTAAATCCTGCCTCTACAATGTTAATGAGGGAGGATGGGCGGCAGTTGTATTAGTGAGGCAGGACTCAATCTACAAGATTGGATTGTGTCCTGAGGCAGTCTCTTGAGATATAAAAGAGAGAAGTGAGCAGAGAGACATGGGGACCTCATACCACCAAGAAAGCAGTGCCAGGAGCAGAGTGTGTCCTTTGGACCCAGAGTCTCTGTGCGGAGAAGCTCCTAGTCCGGGGGAACATTGATGAGAAGGCTGACACAGAGAGAAAGGCTTCCGCTGGAGCTGACACCCTGAATTTGGACTTTTAGCTTACTTTACTGTAAGGAAATAAACTTCTCTTTGTTAAAAAAAAAAAAAAAAATGTTCTGCATCCTACTTTGGTGAGTGGTGTCTGGGGTCTTAAAAGCTTGCAAGCCGCCATCTAAGACGCATCAATTGGTCCCAACCACCTGGAGTAAAGGAGAATGAAGAACACCAAAGACACAAGGAAAGTATTAGCCCAAGAGACAGAAAGGGCCACATAAACCAGAGCCTTCATCAGCCTGAGACCAGAAGAACTAGGTGGTGCCCGGCTACCACCAATGACCGCCCTGACAGGGAACACAACAGTGTCCCGGATGGAGCAGGAGAAAGGTGGGGTGCAGAACTCAAATTCTAGTAAGAAGACCAGGCTTAATGGTCTGACTGAGACTGGAGGAACCCCTGAAAGCATGGCCCCTGGATTCTCTATCTGCTCAGAACTAAAACAATTTCTGAGGCCAACTCTTCAGGCAGGGATTGGACTGGACTGTGGGACATAAAATGATACTCGTGAGGAGTGTGTCTCTTAGGTCAAGTAGATACAAGAGCCTGAACGAGCAGCTTCAGTCCGGAGGTGAGATGGGAAGGCAGAGAGGATTAGGAGCTGGTTGAATGGACATAGGGAATTGGGTGGAAAGGAGGAGTGTGCTGTCACAGTATAGGCAGAGCAATTAGAGTCACATAACAAATGTATAAATTTTTGTGTGAGAGACTAACTTGAAATGTAAACTTCATTTAAACTACAACAACAACAAAAAAATTCCTGTCGTGAGGTGAATTTCAAAATGTGTTCTTCCATAAAGCCTTTAACACTGCCACCTCGTGGCAACAAAAAATGAAACTTAAGGTTTATTAGGTTGTTAGGTGCCTTCAGGTAGATTTTGACTCATAGCAACACCATGTGACAGAATAGAACTGCCCCATAGGGTTCTCTAGGCTGTAGTCTTTACATGAGCAGATGGCCAGGTTTTTCTCCCTTGGAGCAGCTGTGTTCAAACTATCCTTCCAGGTAGCAGCTGAGCTCTTAACTGTTGCACCATCAGGCCTTCTTACACAAGAAACTATTAACATTCGATTCTCTGTGGAGAAGAACTGGTTTTCTAGAACTGGTTTATTTGTGTAAAAGTTATATATTTATTTATATTACTCATGAGGTCCAAAATTCAAACAGTATTATTTTAAAACACCATCTGATAACAAGTCTCCCTCCAACCGTGGTCCTCCAGAAAACCAGTGCCTCTCCATAAGGAATCCAGTGTTAATAGTTTGTGTATATTATTCCAGAGATATTTAAGTATATTCAAGCAAATACATATATTTATATATATATTTTTTAAAAAACCAAATTCTTTGCCGTTGAGTCAGTTCCGACTCATAGTGACTCAAAGGAGCAGCTGGTGGGTTCAAACTGCTAACCTTTTGGTTAGCAGCCGAGCTCTTAACCACTGCACCACCAGGGCTCCTATATATTTTACATATTTTGCCTTTTCAGCCTTTCAATATTCTGGAGATGTTTCTCTATCAATACACAAAAGTCTTTATTTAAGTACAAAATATTCCGTTTTGTGGATGTTCCTTGAATTATTTAATAGGTCACTATTGATGGTTACTTCCAATCTTCTAATTTTCCAAATGATGCTGCAATGGATAAATTTATATGTATGCCATTTCACATATGTTGAGAAGGGTACATATGTTTATATTTTTGATAGATTTGTCAAATACCCCTCCACTGAGTCTCTACCAGTTTGCACTATCATAGCAGGGTGTGAGAATGTGTTTTCCCACACCAGTGACAACACACTTTTTGTTGATATTTTGGTCTTTAGCGATCTGATAGCCCACAAATGCTTTACTGTAATTTGAATTTGAATTTTACTTATGAGGGGAGCTGAGTATATTATGTTTAAGGACCACTTATATTTTCTTACTGTCTGTTCATATGTCTTATCCATTTCTCCATTGAGTCTTTTAAAGTTGATTTGTAGGACCTTTTATTTTAAATTATTAGCATGTATTAGTTTCTCTTTAAAAAATTTATACACAAATTGTTCTGTGACATTGGTTGCAATCCCCACATTGTGTCAGCACTCTCCCCCTTTCCCTTTCCACCCCGGGTTCCCCAAGTCCATTTGTCCAGTTTTCCTGCCCCTTCCTGCCTTCTCGTCTTTGCTTTTGGGCAGGTGTTGCCCATTGGGTCTCCTGTACTTGACTGAACCAAGAAGTGCGTTCCTCACGTGTGTTATTATTTGCTTTATAGGCCTGTCTAATCTTTAGCTAAAAGGTGGACTTCAGGAATGGCTTCAGTTCCAAGTCAGCAAGGTTTCTGGGGGGCCATAGTCTTGGGGGTTCCTCCAGTCTGTCAGAACAGTAAGTCTGGTCTTTTTTGTTTGTGAATTTTAATTTTGTTCTACATTTTTTGCCTGCTCTGTCTCTGACCCTCTATTGTGACCCCTGTCAAAGTGGTCAGTGGTGGTAGCTGGGTACCATCTAGTTGTTCTAGGCTCAGGCTTGGTGAAAGTTGTGGTTCATGTGGTCCATTAGTCCTTTGGACTAGTATTTTCCTTTTGTCTTTGGTTTTGTTCATTCTCCTTTGCTCCGGATGGGATGGGAACGATAGATGTATCTTTTTAGGACTCCAGGTGCTACTCAGCAAAGTAGGATATAGAACATTTTCTTTATGAACTATGTTATGCCAGTTGATCTCACTGGCCCCCGAGCCCTCAGCTCCAGTAACTCAGTCTCTCAAGGTGTTTGGATGTGCTAGGAAGCTTCTATGACTCTGCCTTTGTCACATTGTACTGACTTCCCTATATCGTGTTGTCTTTCCCTTCACCAAAGTGAACACTTGTCTACTATCTAGTTAGTGATGCCCCCTCCCTCCTAACCATTAAAGACTTTTTTCCTGTGTTTGAACTTTTCTTTTTTTTTTTTTAATAATAGCGGTCTCATATATGTGTCTTTTTGTGATGGATTTATTTCACTCAGCATAATGCCCTCCAGATTCATCCATGTTGTGACATGTTTCACTGATTCATCAATGTTCTTTATCGTTGTGTAGTATTCCATTGTATGTACTATAATTTGTTTATCCATTCATCTACTGATGGGCACTTAGGTTGTTCTGTCTTTTTGCTATTGTGAATAATGCTGCAGTGAACGTGGGTGTGCATATGTCTATTTGTATGACAACTCTTATTTCTCTAGGATATATTCCTAGGAGTGGGATTGCTGGATCGATGGTATTTCTATTTCTAGCTTTTTAAGGAGGCGCCATATTGTTTTCAAGGAACTTTTTAGATGTTAGAAAAATTGGCCGTTTGTCTAGGATGACTGGAAATATTTTTCACAGTTGAGTTTGTTTTCATTTTACTTTTGAAAATTTTCCCACACAGATTTTTAAGTAAATTTACCAATCTCTTGTTTATGGTTTCTAAGTATTTGTATTATACCTAAAAAGATCTCCCCTACTTTGCAATTATAATTCTCCTGTGGTTTTCCATTAGTACTGTTATAGTACCAGTTGATTTGTTGTTTTTTGAACTTCTATTCATTTGGATTTTCTTTCTAGTATGAGGTGTGAGGTGTGAAGCCAACTTTCTTTCTGGTTGGCTGCTCAGGTTTTCATTACTATTTATTCAATATTTCATCTTAGGGATTTGAGATGCTACCTTTAGTACATCCCATATTCTTATATGTTTGGGTTTATTTCTGGAGTAAAAAAAGTTGGCTCTATCAAATGTATTGATGAGCTAATTCTACAGTTTTAATTATTGGGGATTTATATTTTAAAATCTAGCAGAGATAGTCCTCCCCTATTCTCAGAATTTGTATGAATAGTCTTCATATACTTTTCTTTTTCGAAGCCTTTGAATGAGGCTTCTTTCACTTAGCATAATGCATTTGAGATTCATTCATGTGGTTGCATGTATCAGTAGGTTCTTTTTACTGTAACACACTAATCCATTATATGGATGAACCACAGTTTGGTTATCCATTCGCCAGCTGAAGGAGATGTGAGGTGTTTCCAGTTTTGGGTAATTATGAAAAACGCAACTGTAAAACATTCATGCACATTTTTTTGTGTGTGCATGAAATTTTCATTTCACTTAGATAAATACCTGCACGTGAGATTGCAGGTTGTAGGGCAAGAAACTGAGTTTTCCAAAGTGATTGTATCATTTGCATTCCCACTCCAATGTATGAGAATTCCAGTTGCTCTGCATCCTCACTAGCACTTGGTATTGTCAGTTTTCTTAATTTTAGTCATTCTGACATAGGTGTGTAGTGGTATCTCCTTGTAGTTTTCATTTGCATTTCTCTCATGATTAAAGATGTTGAGCATCTTTTCACGTGTTTGCCATTCACCTTCTTTGGTGAAGTGTTTGTGTAAATTTTTGCTTATTTTAAATTAGGTTGTTTTCTTATTGAGTTTTGAGAGTTGTTTATCTATTTTGACATGTCCTTTATCAGATATATTTTGCAAATATTTTCTCCCAGTTTGTGACTTTTCACTCTTTTAATAATGACTTTCTGAAAGAAAAAGGTTGTAATTTTGCTAAAGTCTAATTTATCAGTTTTTTAAAATGGATTGTGCAGGTGGTGTCAGCAACATTTTAAAAATGGTGAATCACAGTCATTGGTTCCCTGAAGTAGCAGCCTTTTAGTTTTCCTCGCATAAATCTTGTACATTTCTTGCTTATCAAAGTTTATTCCTTGGAGAAATTTTCTGCTGTGAACTTGTTTTCATCACATCTTCTGTATGATACACACCTACGCATCACACTGCTGTGGAAGAGGCCTGTTGGAACTGCTCTGAAGCAGCTGCCATGTTGAGACAGCATGGCCTGAAGGCAGAGCAGGAGCTGGTCCATGAGGGCCACTGGCTCCTGCACTGAATGTAGAACTGGAACCCAGGAGTGTCTTTCTGCCACAAGAGTTTTGTGATGTCACTCCTGTGTTCTCTCTGGACAAAGCCGAACATTGTGCCGGTTGGTAAAGGAGAAACGCTTACATGGTCCAGTTCTGGTGTCACAAAGTAGGGCAAAGAAAGGTGGATTTAGAACTGATAATTGGCACATCCCTGAAGTATTTTTTTAAGTCCATCTTCTCTTTTTCTATTATGTACCTTCTCAGCTCTTCCCATGTTGGCTCTAAACGCTTCCTAATTGGTCTTCTGCCTTTATTCTTGTCTCCCTAAGACACAGTCATTTATTTGAAAGTCCATTTTTGACAATGATACTCTCCCACTTAAAATCTACAAGTTCGTTCTCCTAAACAAAGCATAACATGTGCTCCTTGGTCTGGTCTCTTCACACCACTGCTTGCTGTGAACTTTTAGATTTAAAATGATGTGGTTTCATACTGGAATGCTCCTGTCCCCACTTCACTTGACTAATCTGGAGTCAGTCAAGAGGCCCTACCTCCTTCAAGAAGCCTTCCCTGACAATTCTCCCCTACCTGGATTAGTACCCATCTTTTGTGCTCCCATAAAGCCACTTCTGAAAAATCAGCCATTGAAAACCCTATAAAGCAGTTCTATTCTGACACACATGGGGTTGCCGTGAGTCAGAATCGACTCTATAGCAACTGGTGACGGGTGTGAGAGGAGCTCAAAAGCCAGCATATTATAGCACAGAGAAGACGGGTGTGAAAAATGGTTAGAGAAGCAGGTGACAGAAGACAAAAGGCCATGGCCGTGTTAATGATTTTGGTTTAAATCAAGGACATTTGAGCACTGATTGAATACTTGCTATTGAGGAACTGTTATTTTTAAAAGAGGTGATAACAGTATTGTGGTTGTGCTAAAAAAAAGTTCTTCTTACATAATGGAATGTTGGGGATTTGGTTCAACATAATCCAAGGGAGACAGAAAGGTGGGTGGGATAGTGATGACACAGGACTGACCATATGTTGATGGTGGCTGAAACTGGGTCATGTGTACATGAGAATTCTTTTATTCCAATTTTGTTTGAAATGTCCAGTAATTCTTTTTTTGTTGCTGTGCTTTAAGTGAAAGTTTACAATTCAAGTTAGTCTCATACAAAAATTTATAGTTTTGTGACCCTAGTTGCTTTCCCTATACTGTGACAGCACACTCTTCCTTTCCACCCCGGATTTCCCGTGTCCATTCAACCAGCTCCTGACCCTCTCTGCCTTCTCATCTTGCCTCTGGACAGGAGCTGCCCATTAGTCTCAAGTACCTACTTGAGCTAAGAAGCACACTCTTCACGAGTATCATTTTATGTCCCATAGTCCAGCCCAATCTGCCTGAAGAGTTGGCCTTGGGAATGGTTTTAGTTTTGGGCTAACACAGAGCCTGGGGTTCATGTCTTCTGGGGTACCTCCAGTCTCAATCAAGCCATTAAGTCTGGTCTTTTTACTAGAACTTGAGTTCTGCACCCCACTTTTCTCCTGCTCCGTCAGGGACTCTCTGTTGTGTTCCCCATCAGGGCAGTCATTGGTGGTAGCTGGGCACCATCTAGTTCTTCTGGTTTCAGGCTGATGAAATCTCTGATTTATATGACCCTTTCTGTCTTTTGGGCTAATACTTTCCTTGCGTCTTTGGTGCTCTTCATGAAATGTCCGATAATTTAATCAATGGAAAAAATGTTAGTTTTTATTCTAACAGCAATGAGGAGTTATGAAGAGTTCTAAGCAAGAAGGTTATGGCACAAATTTGATTATAGAAACACATATGAAAGGTTATATCTGGCACACCCACATTTTATTTTAAAAAAGATCACTCTGGCTTCAGTGTGGGGGCTTTGTCTTGGACAAGTTCGGTTGTGATGGAGATTTCAGAGAAAGCTGCTACTAAATTGGGGACCAGTCGCATGTCATAGATGATTACTGAGATGTGGTCAGTGTATTTTTTTGTGGAATAGAGGGAGCTGGTGTGAGAAGAGAATCTTAGGCTGAGACTTAGAAACTCCAGAACATTTAATGACCAGGAAGGCTGAGCTAGACAGGAGACAGAATACTGGGAGGTAAGGGGAGGGGGGAAGAGAGGCGGCAGTGGTCAGAGAAGAGAAACACAGTGTGAAAATCTGTTTTGAGAAGGAAGTGGTCAAGTGTCTAATGTTTCTAAGTTAGACAAAAATTGCCCATTTAATTTAGTGACATGTAGGAAACGGTGATTTTTCAAGGGCTTTATGGAGTGATGGGGGAAAAAGGGAATGGGTTGAGAAGTGGAACCTGAACAACTGGAGACAGCAAGCAGACATTGCAGAAGTTTGGCTGTGATGGTCAGAAAAGCGTGGGGTAGTTGCTAGAAAGGGAGGAGATGGTGAGTTTTTTTTTTTTTTTTTAAGATGGGAAAAACTTGAGCATGTTTAAATGTTAATGGGAAGGATAACATTAAAGGGGAACAGTTGAATATACAGGGGAGAAAAGCCCTAATTCATAGTGTGAGATTCTTGACAAGTAATAGAAAATGGGATTGCCTCAGTTATGACGAAAGACACCTCCCCTAATGGAACAGGAACCGGTTAAGTGATATATATGGGTTTCTAAGCTGGAAGTAGGTCTCTGGGTGGTGCAAACAGTTTGCGCACCACACCCAGTGGTAACACGGAAGAAAGGCCAAGTGATCTACAGTCAAGAAAATACTATGGAGCCATGAGTCGGAACTGACACAGTGGCAGTGGGTTTGGTTTTTTGGTTAAGCTGGAAGCAAGCTGAGGGAGTTCCTCCCATTTTCTCTTTGCCCCCTCCCACACTGATACATGAAAGGTCATCTACTAAGACGGGGGAAACTGGAGATAGGAAGTTTGGAAAAAAACTGAAGAAAGTCTAAGCTGGAGATCATGAATTTAGAGATATTATGTCACTAAATTTTTTTTTTTTTATGTGCTCCATCAAATGCTTTGATGCAGATCCAGAGCAAGCAGTGGGGTTCACCTAAGGTCTTATGTACATCTATCATTGCATTTATGCCTTTTATTTATTCATTCATGATGGCCTCTCCCAGTAAATTAAATTCAGAGCCAAGTGCTACATTTTAACTGGTTTTGTATCCATAACTCTTAATGTCTACCCCAAGGTGGATTTTCAAATATTGGTCAAATGTAACAACGAATAAAGCTTCTGCCTCTATTTGCAGTAAACTTTAAAAGGAAATTTCCCATAGAACCAAAAAACCAAACCCACTGAGCGACCCTATAGGACACAGTAGAACTGCCCCATAGAGTTTCCAAGGAGTACCTGGTGGATTCGAACTGCAGACCTTTTGGTTAGCAGCCATAGCTCTTAACCACTACGCCACCAGGGTTTCTGGAATTGCCCATAGCAGCTATAAATGAGTGCTTATTACCTACCTAGGATTATTCTAAATGCTTTATGTGAATTAACTCATTTAAGCCATAAAGCAACCCACTGAGGAGGGCATATTTCTATTTTCCGTTTTTCAGATGAAAAAACTGAAGCACATAGATTAAATAATTTTACAAGTTCCCACAGGAGTTAAATGGCCACAGCCAGGATGTACAGCCAGATAATCAGAAGGGCCACTGTCTGAATTTGTACCTAAGGCATCTGCAGTAGTCAACAGCAAAGATGGGTGAACATCACAGTGATTATGAGAACTGTTTAGGTATTGGGACTAGATAAAACTGAGGAGGGAGTTCCCTATCCTTGGTCTTCATTATCTACTACTGATAATAGCAATTATAGCTATTTAGGCAGAATAAAGCTTATAAAATGTATAATTATTTTAATCAATGACCACCAAGACATCAATAACCAAAGCATTCTGATTTCATACTACAGCTAGACTGAGCAAAACAAAAATCACTTACCTTTATGCTTCAGATGTTCTTTGTAAAAACATCTATTTTGATGGAACGTTCTGTCAATAAATGATGTTATGAAAAATTAGTTGCTTCAATAGTACTGGATGATACCAGGTTACCTGTTTCACATGTAAAACTGATATTTGAAAACGTATGAGGATCCATTTCAGTATCCTATGGGTGCCAGATATCCAGATTTGATATTGGGTAAAATATCCAAGTGAAGAAAAGGAAATGAGCATTCATCTGTCAAGGGATGAAGTGTCCTTCTCACCTACAGAAAGCCCTCTAAACCTCAGATGCAATGAGGCAAATTAAAAAATTCTACACTGAAGACTTTTAGAGGCGACCACTACAGTCAGTTAATCTGAGAAGCTGCATCATTATCATCACAAGCCTTTATTGAGTGCCCAGAAGACTGGCACCTCCACGGAGTTTACAGTGCTTTGCTCATATGCTGACCTTGCCCTTAAGGAGCTTACAATCTAGTGGAGAAAGACTGAGAAATGCAGATATGATAAAGCCAGGACTGAACAGACACTACAAAATGAAAAATTACCATAAATGTGACACACATACTGCAAAACAAGGGTCAGTGGGGGATGGCTAGGGTTGTAGATAGCCCTACAGTCCTGACTTCCTGAAGGCAACTGATAGCTGGGATATTCAAAGGACGTACAATGGAGTTGAGAAAACCATGAAGGAACCAAGACACTTCCCATCTGCTTCTCTTTCCTTACTCCCTGTGGCTGGGGAGAACTGCCAAACGAGGGAGACGGGGTAGAGGGAATAGGGAGACAAACTTTCAGTTCCCTTTTAGCACCTCTGACCACTAGTTGAGTTGAACTGGAACAAAGTTATTATTTAGGTAGCTTAACAGCTGTCCTAGACCATCCTAGCTTGGCTTAAAAAAAAAAAAAAAAAAAAAGGCAAAAAACCAGTTTCTCTGCACCAATTATATACCAAGGGTTAAAAAGTTAGGATGACCAGAACTGCCACTCATGGTAAAGAACACTGGACTAGATACAACAGTACAGGCAAGGCAGAACTGCTAATGACAGAAGTGGTGCATCCTTTGTCCTTGAATTCCTGAGACGAACTACATTTGAAGCAGAATATATAACCTGTTTATGGAGCCAGTATATCTGCAGGTACAAAAGGAAATGGCTGGATTGGAAAACACCAAGAACAGTTAATAGGTAAGTTTTATGTTAATGAGCTCAACAGGTGATACCCCCAAGAAACAAGAGAGAAGTATGGTAATACAGCAGGAGAGAAAATAAGGTTATCTTGAATCCTCCCACAATTATGACCCAAAATGTGGAGCCCCTTCCCAAAAGAGAAGAGAAATACTCTTCTAAGTCAAGTCTAAGACTTGTAAATTATCACTGATAGTAGCCAAAGAGTAAAAACAAACCAAACAAACAAAAAAAAACATGTAAAAAGGATGGGGGAAGGGCGGCTAACAAGTTCAAAAACCAGAATGGAAGGACACTGAGAGAATTACGTCAAAGGCAGGTAACTGGAGCTTGAGCACACCACAAAAATTAAGGCTGAATGATGACCATTAATAACTGAGACTAAAGAGGAGCATGTACATCTAAGCAGATTAGAAATCTGTAACAGTTGTTTCAAAGAAAGAGTAGAAACAGACTGGAGAAATCTTGGGTAAAGTTAGAGAGTAGCAACTGGTAGCAACCACAGTCAAAGAAGCCATCAGCTATCTGGATGAGGTAAGAGTATAAAAGGAAAAGCACAAATAATTTCTAACGGCAGGACTGGCAGACTTGATGGTTTGGAAAAGCTAAGCAATCTGGAGTAGGCAGCATATTTGGAGCTAAAAAGATAGAAAATCTGTGGAGGGCAGAAGGCAGAAATTGCAGCAGGGATCCGCAACAACCAGGGAGTGGTGCAGTCCTCTGGTGGGAGGTAGATCAGAAACATCTGTAGGAGCAATATTTACTTTTCTTCACACGTAGCTGCTCTTGTACACAAAACAGCAGCTGTCAAGTCATGGATATTCTGAACAAAACTTCTGTCACCTAAAGAGCCTAGAGTTAGAATATTCAAAATTATAAGCTCTTAGGGGGAAAAAAAAATCTACCTTCCCTGTCCGTGATTGATGTGCTAGTTAATATGAAACGTGACATTGCAGTCCAGAGTTACTTCTGATCACACTAGAATATAGGCTTTACCTATAATTTTTTTTCTCTTTATTCCTTTGAATTAATTCTGATGGCACCAAGACCATCAAGGCGCACCTTGATTGACTTAAAGGCATCTATGAAGCAAAATCTTTATTACTGTACTTACATTTTTAAAAAAGCACACTTTATTAATATTTAAAACTTTCAGAAAAATTTTCTCATTTAAAAATTTTAAATGTCAAGTTTGTTAGGCATGAATTTGCTAGCACAGTGTTTGGGAATATTGGATCAATTATCTGGGCAAATGTCCCCATCCTAGTAATATTAAATTATTGGCTAACATTTAATGTATTTTGCCAATCTGAGTAAATAATCAAGAAAAAAGGTTCAAGAATACTCAGATATCCTAGCCTTCAAAATAGTTAACAATGGATTTTATAGTTAAGGTAAATGATCCTAATCAGTTAGGAGTTAACAATTCATAATTGTTTTTAATTAAAGCTATGTTCGCCTGTTTACAGTTCACCTGCTTAATATCTACAATGGATGATTCAATATTGTAGAAGTCAAATAATTTCTCAAAAAGGAGAAATCAAATAATTTCAAAACTCTCAGGAAAGCAAGCACCTGTATTAGTCATTTCTCAATATACAAGACAGATAGGAAAAGTTAAATAAACATTTTTTGCATAGGTTCACAAATGTAAATGAACTTAGTTTTAGAATAATTGGAAGCAAACATGATTTAGGAGTTGAGCTCAGGGTCCTATCTGGCCCTTACTAGCCGTGTGATCTCCAGAAAGTCACCTCTTGGCAACTCTGTCACCTGAAGAGGAGTGGGGTTGGGCAGATCGTTCATTTGCACTCGGAAATTCAGGGACTCCTAAAGATTCCAAAAAAAAACTGTATGGAAAACTGCATGTATGTACACTTTTGGGGGAAGCTGTCCAGCATTTAACATTCTTATAGGTATCCTTGATCCAAAAATAAACTTTATTAAGTGATCACCTCTAAAATGCTCCAGTTCTAAATACTGATACTCCCTTGTTGTAAGCAGAACTCTAAGGTGGCTCCCAAGATTCCCTAGTGTATACACTCTGTACAATCCCCGTTTAAGTGTGTGTGGGATCTGTGAAGATGGACGTCATTCTAATGATTAGGTTATAGATTATAGTACACGGCAAAGGTAAAGGACTTTGCAGGTGTAATTAAGGTCCTTAATAATTTTGGCTTTGAGTTAATCAAAAGGGGGATTATCCTGGGTGGGCCTGACCTAATCAGGCAGGCCCTTTATATGAGGGTTTAGGGCCTTCCCTGCTATCAAAAAGGTTCTACCGCTGGTTTTGAAGAAGCGAGTTGCCACGAGTGCTACATGAATTCTCCCACACGAGGACAGGAGAGGACCTCGCACCTCAGATAAGACTGCAGCTCTGACTGACACCTTGATTGCAGCCTTGGGAGACACTAAGCAGAGGACCTAGCTAAGCTGTACCCAGACCCTGAACCAAAGAAAACCGTGAAACAATGTGTTGTTTTAAGTAACTAAAGTTTGTGGTAATCTGTTACACAGCAATAGAAAACTAACACATCCTTCCCTCTTTAGTCTTTAAAGCCAAACCTTAGCTTTCTTTCTTTTTTCTTGAGAGCACTGAGGCAATGGAGAATCCAAAAAGGGTGTCACACAAATTAAAGTTGCAATAAAGGTAGTCATCTCATGATGCAGTTACACCTTTAAACAAACATACAAAAATGCCTCGACCTATGAACTGCAGTCATTGAGGTAAGCCTGAGCTAAATGACGGAAAATCTTCCAGATGTATTTAGAGAGCTTAAATTAAAGGGATGCTCTGGGTTTGGTCCACAGCAATGTGGAAAGTACTACTTCCACCATGTCACACAATTACTGGAATCTCTGAAAATCAGAAATATCTTTAAAGATACTATTTTAGGCTAGGGCTATTCACATACTTCTAATATAGTATTATTTTATAGCACTGGAAAATGGCCCAATGCTCCCAAAAGTCAGTTTAAGATCATTGGAAAATAAAGAGTTGTGTTAAAATCAGTTAACTGTGGGTAGCTGAAGTGAACTGCAGACAGAGAAAAGCCCTTCCTAACATTCTATTAGAAAACTGGTGTTGATGTGAGACCACAGGTAAAAACATTTAGATCCTTGGGTAGCCCTTGTACTCAGAGATACAGAGATTGCCGTAACTATCATGTATATAAGGGAACCTAATCCAGTAAATAATTTGGCCTATTATAAGCTCAATGGCTCATTTTTACCCAGATTTTTATTAAAAAAAAAAAAAAAAATGAATTATACAAAGTATTGTTATGTTCACTTTCTGGTAACTTAAGCCTTCCGTAAAAACTATCCTTTGTAACACAGTCATTTGGAGCCATATGTTGAAGTTACAGTAATAACTTTTGCCTCTCTCAATCCATTTTGCTGGAAGAGGAAAGGAAGGGCAAAAACCTCGGCTGGACAGGGAGAAAGCAGAAGCACAGATGGTGTCAAATGAACAAATTCAGTGGGTTAGAATATTATTACGTCCATAATGAAATTACAGAAATTCTAAAATTTGTTCTGTTATGCAGGTTTTAGGTCAAAAGCTTAGGAAGACAAGACGCTAACATAAGTCACTGAATTATACTCTAACTTTACATTAATATAAAAAACCCACACACCACGCACACACCTCATGTAAAACATTGCTTGAAGTTTTAATGTTTATTTCCCCAAGACAGCCTAGCCTGCATTCTACTTGGGTAAATTTTACAAGCTAGTTTTCTGCTGCTTCTAGTTTTAAACTTTTATCATGTTTCTGATGACAAGGAATGCTGCAAAAATACTCTAGTTCAACAAAGAGTTATGATCACAAAATAATTTTTATCCATTCTACAGTGTTTCAGAATTACCAGTTGATTTTTAAACACAAAGTAGATATAGATGCTAATGGTGGCTAATCTGGTATGTTTCTTATAGCAAACTGTTGTTCATGCAACACTTGTGCTCAAAGGGGAAGGCACAGGATTTCCTACAATGAGCCACCTTATAAAGAGTTCTTCTTTTTGTACAAATTAATTTATGTCACATTTAATTTAGTGTGCATAACCTCAAAACTGAGGTATTATTCCAATTTATAAAAACCACTTGCATAACTTTTATGCAAGTTTTAAAAATACAAAGTTTTCTCCCTAAAGTGGCTCAAAATAGATTGTTCATGGCTGCCTACATCTAAGATAAAAAGATTCTAGAACAATTGAACAGATTAGGCATATTATTAAAGGTGTTCAAACCATTACTTGATTTGTACATCTACTCAAACCTCTTCATCGGTCTTTATTCAGCAGTACATATGCACCAAATTCCATTTTAGAAGTTTCCATATCATTTTCATAGAAAACAAAAATTTGAAAACAAGTAACATTTAAACACAGCACGGTATTCTACCACAACTGAAACTTTTTTCTTCTTCTTCTTTACAGGACTCAACAAAATCTAAAAATGAACTATGCTGTAGAATCACCTCATGCAAAGATCGTTATGTTATCTCTGAAAATGAAACGGATGGCTTTTAAAGAACATTTTACTGTTTTATACTATTATGGCAACTTGTGTACCGCGACAGTCTATTTTGAGGGAAATTTATGATTTTTTTTCATGCAAAAATCTACACAAATTTGTTTTGATGATATGGAAAGCTTTTCATAGCATCAAACATTCATCTGGTGCAAATGCACAGGGAAACCTTCCTGAAAAGTTTTCTGACTTGAGAAGCAACTAAAAAGCCATACTAGGTAAAGTAAATAAAGGCTAAAAAAAAAAGGGGGGGTGGGGGTGGGGGGTGGGAGTAGGGGGTGGGAGTAGGGGAGGGAAGGGATAGAAAACACAGGCTGCAGAGTAAACCGATGTCTGCTGCTAAACCGGTCTTTGTTTTCATGTCCAGTGTACATTAACACTTATGATCTCACTTTGATGATTTACTAGGTTTGTTATCAGCCCCCTGAAGGCGAATCAAGCTTGCATGCGTTCACATACAGCACCACAACCATACTCTCGTACACAGTCACTCCAGGTCTAGGAGTCTGCTTCAGGAGTGAAGAGCCCTAGATTTGAAAGATGAACCTGGCTCTCCATCACTGAGCCAGACATTCATTCAACATTGTCCATTCACACACTGCTTCACAGCAAGGCCTGGGCTCATTTTCCTTTGACTTATATGGCATCCTATTCTCTTTTATGCTTACAAGGCTTGAAGATGACAGTACTGCACTTTCCCCTCAATTGATACACAGTAAGTCAATGTTCCTTCTCAGGCACTGAAGATCTGTGACCTGTAGCCCTTTTCACTTGTAACAACCTAAATAAGCATTTGTGTAAAGTTTTCGTTACATTCTGCCACTCATTCTCACTCGCACCCACTCGCCATCTTGACCTCATTTGGGCATTTTCTGTGATTCCAAATGAAATCTTCACATTTTCTTTCCCGATTTAATGCAGCAGCAGATCCCATGAGACAAGCTTGATGGATCAAACCTTTTTATATATATGTATATATATATATCTCAGTGCTGCATGGACCTAACTTCCACAACATCTTTCTAAAACTGGAACCCTTCCGTTGGTACATTGGCAGATGAATTGAAACCAAATGTTCCACCTTGTATTGCCTCTGGAACAAGGCTAGGGTCTTCATCAATCTAGGGGAAAAAAGAAAAAGTCATGGCTAATTTAAAAGTACACATAAATACTATTATTATAGTAATATTCCTATCACAACACTGTTCTATCATGCCTTTAGAAAACTAAAACACTTTTAAACGCTTTTTATAAGGGAAGCCAAAATAAAAGGAAATTTAAGAGAATATACAAGATGGCTATCTTCCAAAATAATGAAATAGGAGTAATAAACTGGAGGTGGTCCTAGTTCTCAAAATGTGAGGGCATACACTGGTACTCACTAGTTTTCCTTGTACGTGGAAAGTAGATATAGTTGATGATACTGAAAAAAATTACTGCCAACACTTTTGGAGAGTAAGTGAAATATTTGGCAAATCTTTTAATAACAACTGGAGACAAATGGTATAATAATAGCTGTAATAATATATCTAAGGTCCTTTCTTGAAATACCACAAAATTATAAACTTACAGCGCAGTTCCTATAACCACATATACCAGCTGAATTATTCTTTTCACAATGTAAGAGTAACAGAGAACTACATGTCGAGGTATTAGAAATCCTACTGCCTGTGTCTGCAAATTAGAACCTCCAGAAATCCAACTTTGAGATATGTTATCAAAGTGATCCTTAAAAGACTTTTTTTTCTGGTTTATTTAATTGGCATTCTATTCTAAATAGGACTTAGGCTGGACATCTATAAATAAGTAGTCTATTATTTTCTAGTACTGTCCTTGTTAGGCTAATGTTCAATCATACATATCTAACAAAATGTTTAATAACATATCACTCCTGTGTGGGAAGGTTTGTGATATAAAACTTATTCATGGAAAAACTGAGAAAATCATTAAGGAAATACACTGGTGGCTCTACCTAACCATTATAATTTTCTAAATAACAGTTTCTTTAATTTTAGATTTACTTTTCCAAAGAGGCACTACTAAAAATAAATTATACTTTCATTCCAACTATGATACACTGACAATCCGAAGATATTTAGTTTATCTTACATTGTATTGCGCCTTATCTTTTTTGTTGTTGTCATGATGAGTATACAGTCATGCACTGCTTAATGTCCATGATACGTTCTGAGAAATGGGGCATTATGTGATTTGGATGTTGTGCGAACACCTGGGTCCCCCAGGCGTGGGGCTCCCAGGTGCACAGGCCTAGGGGCTGCTGTGCAGCACAAGGCCTGGGCAGCTCCTGCCGCAGATGCCTCGAGTGAGCACTTGGCTGGGTCCTGCTCAGTGTGCAGCCCCATGAAGGTCATGGAGGCTCCAGGTGCGGGCCGGGGCAGCAAGGGAGCAGTCTCAGCGACCTGGCACCCTGTCCTGGCAGGGCCCCACGATGCCTGCTGACCTTGGGCCACCCAGGAGCAGCGGGGTGGGCTTGCTGCTGAGTCAGGCTGTGGGCATGCCCCGGACAGTGCACACCAGACCACAGATGTATATGTGGTTGGACTTTGCCCAAATGGACATTATACGGCACATGACTCTGTGTGTGTGTACACACACAACTTTAATAGTACTTTATATTTTTATGATGATTTATTGTTTCCATTTTGTCTATTTAGTCACCAAATAAAAATAACTGTGACACTATATTCAAATGTACTTGAACTAATTATTCTCATAAAGGATTTATTATAGGATACACTGGTATCACTGTTCTGTTTATAAATATATTATACCATTAACAATAAAACATATGAAAACTATAAAGATATCAAGTACAAATAAAGCCTGATTTACCCACTGTCAAAAAAATCCTCATCTTTTTACTACTAGAGCTTATACTACTTTGTAATGCCCTGAAGGGATTTTAAAATACTGAAATATTTATCAGTTTCTGAAGCAAGTGACATTATTGTCAATAGCTATTTTAACTTCATTAAAAAAAATATATACTGTATATCCTGGCTTACTATATTATTTAATCCAGACTTAGGTTTTATAAATAAAACTAAGAACAGTACAAAATTATTAAGTACATCATCTGAAGAGAAGAACTGATCAATGATCTCATAGGCCAATTTGTAGATGTCTTCATTTTCATGATTTTGAAGTTGTTCAATTTTCTCGAGTCCTGTAAGAAATTTGATGAAGTGAAACAATGGTAACATTCGAAAAGTAACAGCAAAAATGTTACAATAATCTTATGACCACATAATCCAATTTTTGGGAACACAGTCTAAAGATGACTTTTAAATATAAAATCATTTCATGCACAAAGATAAAGCTGATTATTTTAAAAAATTAACAGCCTTAGGGTCTAACTGCATGTAAATGTTTAAGCAAGCAATGGGACATGTTCAACAGAATATTATATAACAAATGTTTATAAAGGGTAATAACATGCAGAGTTGCTTTTATTTGTTAAAAGTAAAAAGTAGATTATAAAATTCTCCCTATATGCTTGATTACAACCATTTAGAAAAAAAGACTAGCAAGATACCACAACAGTGGTTTGCACTGCAGGACTACGTGTAATTTCTCCTCCTTCAATTCTTTCTACTTTCTATTATCTGCCAAGTTTTTCTAGTGAGAATGCCCTGGGGGTGGGGGAACATTAAAAAGTACAGTTGATTAATAAATATGATGCTTAAGACATCTGTTAACGATCAAGATCTACCACAGTATTTCAGGGGAAAAGCAAATTTCCTCTGTAAACATTAATAAGTTTATTAAATCAAAGGCAGAAACATTAAAAAGAATATATATATACTTGCTGACATGCAAGCTCAATCCTGCTTTGTTCTGTAAGGGTAAATAATTACTTTCAAGGTCTCCGAAATAACGTGAAATTGCCCCTTCTTAAGTCTTTTTTCTCTATCCTGTCCTTAAATGGAAGAAATTGTCTTGGGCTCATTTCTCACTCTACACTCTCTCCTCTTGGTAAAACCCTTCCATCAAAGAATGTTAGTTATGACACAGAAACTGAAGACTTGCACATCAGCTACAATTCCTTTCTGAGCTTCAGATACATACAATTCAAATGTTTGTGTGATAATTCCATTAGGACGTTTCACAAGTACCTCAAACTCAAACTGTCCGAAACAGTTCCTTTTATTTGTGTTTCCTCATGTAAACTCTTTTTTTTCTCCTGTATCCTTACTTGGTGATAATAACAGCTTGAAATCTGAGAGAAAGGCTAAATAAGTAAGTTTCATTTTCCCTAATACTCTACAGTCAAATCTCAAAAATGTCAGTGTATCCATTTCTTGAATCCTGTCATCTCCCCTAAATCTCTATTATGGCTGTCTTCATTTAGTGTGGCTTGACCCCTATATATTTCCCTCACAGGCCTATCTCCTGTCTCCAAATGGCCCCATTTCCCTGATATCCATATTCCATCTGAACATATAAAATCCTCCAATGGCCTGTCTGACCCTATGGCAGAATCCATTGGGGGAGCTTATATAATAGACTCCTAGGCCCCACCTCCAGTGAGGCAGGTAATGCTAAGAACCCATATTTTGATTTTAACATGTAAAGACATTTTAATAATTAAGGCATGTTCACATGATAAAAAAAAACCCAGCGATACTAACATTTAGCTATGCCCGTTTTAAACTTCCTTGTACTTACTCGCTGTCTTATGATCCTAACTTGACAGTTACTCTTTCTTGTTCTTCAGTCATCACTTCAGTAGATTTAAATAAGGCAGTCCCCGAGACGCGAACATCTGACGTCCGACTTAGGGATCACTTGTACTTGCCCTTTAATGTTACGTAAATTTGCCCTCACTTTGAAACGACTGAACCAACTCAAAACAAATTCTTCAAGACAGTCACCTTCACTTGCTGCACGTGCAGCCTTTAAATCACTGAAAAGCTTGGATCCTCTTCTTGCACTAAAGTCAGGCGATAAGCACCGCATGCACCTGTTCCGACTTACCTACAAGTTGGACTTAAAGACGCAGTTAGGAATGGATCTCGTTCGTAACCCAGGGACTGCCTGTGTACCTCTTTCTTATTACATTAATCTTCATGCCTCTTGACTCCCCCACTAAATAAGTTAAGATACTGCTTCTCCTAATCTTCTAGCGCTCTCTCCTTTCATTCCCTTCTCAACTTGTCAGAAATACCTTCAACATTTACCAAGGTTGGTAACATTTATACTCTGTTTGACAGCCACACGGGATGACACTACCACGTTCTCTTCCTATGTTAATTTTGAGTTGTAGCTAATACTTGTTCTTTACACTCCAGATGGTTCTGGTAACAGTCAGATTTGGGAACTATGCCCTACACAATAAAGTATCTGCAGTGCTACAAAGGCTATAAGACTTTGCAGGGATCTGGTTACTACTTCTCCAGCTTCATCTCTCGGTAGCTTCTATCCCACACTTTGTGATTCAGCAACACTCAACTACTTAGAATTTGCTGAATGCTATTTCTCACCTCAGACTTTGCTCATGGTGTTATCTTTGCCTGGAACACCTTTCATCCCTTTTTACATTATTAATCCTTATTCATCTCTCAAAATCCAGCTAAGGTGTCACTTCCTGCTTCTTCCAGGATGGATTAGGTATCCCATTTTGTTGTACATTTCTATTAGGGTAATTAGCACATTGAATCAGTTCATGCTTATCGCTATGACTATACTACAGACCTTGAGGGCAAGGACTGTGCCTTGTTTACCACCATCTCTCCAGTTCCTTAGCACAGTGCCTGTTTAATACACAGCAGCAATTCAGTTACCTATGCATATGCAAAAAACTGAGCAGGGCTGTACATACAGAATATAGAATATCTGTACCTTGATTATCTAAGAAAAATACAGAAATGCTACCTTAGTCAGAAAAAAGAAGTGTTTACAAAAATAACATTAAAATGTAGAAAATGAGCATGTAATAAACTTACCTCCACATTCTTCTATAAGATTGGCTATTGTTTCTGCCTCATCTTCAGCCATTTTTAGTATATTACTTAGTCCATCAAGTACTACTTGCACAACCTGTGCGTCTTTTACAGTCAGCAAGTTGCAAAAAGGAGGGATAACATTTTGTTGGATAAGGTAGGCCACCTGAAGAATAAAAACACCATGAAATAATAAATGTAAGTAAACTTGGTTTGTGTACCACACTATCCCACTAAAGTAACTCTGGTTTTGAAAATCTGAGGATGGAAATATGACCTCATCTCTCGTATGTTATTAAATTAGACTACATATTAATTAAACCTCTTTTTAATGTAGCTAAGTTTATTTTTCTTGAATTTAGAAAGTGAAACTAAAGTAAAAATGAAGGAATCACTGAACTTCACAGCAAACATTTCTTTGTCAGAAGGAATACTTCCTTCAAAGATCCTTTCCCCTCTAAGATTCAGAGTTCATGAAATCAATTAAGCAACTGAACATTATTTTCAAAAAACTGCAACGGTTCAATCTGACAGAGTCCACTGGCTCTCTGCTGTAACAGGTAAGGATAATTAACACTCTCATATGCCACCCAGCTTTCAATTCCTTATTCCACTGTTTTCATAATATTTTTCTATCATTGTAATAGTGTTGTGAATTTTATTTCCATGAATTACATTTATAGTCTGCTCTATGTTCATATTTCAGTGGGTTCACCTGTCTCTACCAGTCCATAGCTTCTTTCTGACAGTTAGCAATGTACTGTCTCTGAGCTCCAAATTCACCCTTTTTTTTTTTTTTAAACCTGCTCTGTGAAACAGATCTGGGCCTCTTAAAACTATTTTTCCTTTGCCAGCTAGTACAATGGTAAGCTTTATCACCTGCACGACCCAAAGAATGAGTGCCTCTTTAAATCTTATGCCCTAAGTGCCTCACATGCTTCAACCTAGTTCCCAGCCCCAGCCATGAGGCTGAATTTAGTTCCTTGTTTGGTTTGCTGCTGGTGAATTTTTTGTTTGCCTTTTTATAAATTTTCATTCGTTAGGAGAATTTGTGAGGCAGTCTCATTTTGCCATATTAAAATAAAAAGTCCCAGTCCTTCTTAATATTGTTTTTTTTTTTTTTTAAAAACAAAACAAAACAAAAAATAACAAGCAAGGAAAAAACCAACCCTGACTGTAAGAGCCTTGATCTTACCCTGGGTTAGAAAATTCTTATAGAACAAGAAGTTGGAAAGAGAATACGTCTCTTCTATGCAATATGACTAAAGGAACTCAAGGTGATGCTATCATACTGGGGGTGGGGTGGGGTGGGGAAGGGGAGAATCACAGAATGCCTGTTATCTTGCTATTATTTTAAGATTTACTTAAGTCTATATCTTAGAATTAACTGTACAGTTATTTTATCAATTTTTAGAAATAAAAAAAGCTGAACTTACTTGATCTTTCCTTCCACTAATTGTTAAGTTACTTATGGCCCAAGCAGCTTCTTTCTGAGTGCCAAAATCCCCCTGTAAAAGCAAAGCAAATGGCTATAAACTGTAACATATGCCAAACTAGAATAAAGGTTTTCTGGAATGAAGTATCAACTGCTCATTTCCCCAGGATTCTTTCTAGCCTTTCTGTATGCACACATGATTTTTATACAGTAAGGTAGTCTGTGAACTACACCCAGTCCACCTTATACAAATGGAAACCCCTTTTTGTGAACTTGCCTGGCAACCAACTGACTTGATATTACTGTTGAAAAAGACAGAAAAATATACAATTGCACTATAATCGAAGGAATTTCAATTTAAAGTATCCTTTTTAACTTTTAACAAAGATTTGAAAACAATACCCAGCATTAAGGAGACTACGATAAAGTGTTACCCATATACACTGACTTTCAAATACAAATCGACAAAATCTATTTAAGAATTATTTAAAAATACGACTCAGTAATCTCGCCTTTGAGAATTTACAAGAAAATAATTTAAAGCAAAGCATTATTATACTTCTTTCTACATACGGTCACAGCAGCACCATAATAGCCAAAAAAGTACAAGCAACTAAGATTCTTAACAATAGGGGAATAGTTGGCTAATTATAATAAATCTGCTTAATGAGATAATAAGCAGCTATTAAATATTAGGAGTCCCTGGGTGGCTCAACTACTAACCAAAGGATGGTTTGAACCCACCCAGAGGTGCCTCAGAAAACAGGCCTGGGCTCTCTGCTTCTGAAAGGTCACAGCCTTGAAAACCCTATGGAGCAGTTCAACTCTGCACACACTGGGTCGCTATTAGTTGGAATCAACTTGACAGCAAATAACAACAAAAACAAATTAAATATTCAGAAGACTAGGGACATGGAAAATGCTTACGATGCTTAATTAAATAAAACAAAAAAACGTGAAATAAGAGAAATGCAAATTAAAACTGCACTGAGCTATCCTTTCTTATTTATCAGCCTGATAAAATCCAAATATTCGTCAGTGAGGCTGCTAGGAGTAAAAAAGGGTACAATACAACCCTTAAAAAGGGGGCTGGCACTCTATAGCAAAATTATATAGATATATATATGTTTATCCTTTGATCCAGTAAACTCAAATACAGTCTGGCAAGAACAGGGGAAAAAACCTTCTTAAAGCTCTTCAAAGTACCATTTAATAGCAAGACACTACAAATATCCTAAAGATCATCAATAAAGGATTGACTGAATAAACTATAGTACATTCAAACAACAGAGTACCATGTAGCTAATAAAAGGAACAAAGAAGCTGTCTATATAGTGCTATGGAAGTGACTCTAGTATATAGTTAAAAAAAAAAAGACAATGGAAGAAGAATATATACAATATGCTCCTTTCTGTGTAAGAAAGGGTGGAAACAGGAATAAACATATGCATTTACTTATATTTTAAAAAGAAGCAATGGATAAAAACTAATAAAAATGACTATCTGTAAAGAAAGGGAGAAAAAGGGGGGAAAGGACAGAAGTGGAATCTAGACCTCTGTGTACCCTGAAAGGTACATATTTTGACCTGGGAACCATTTAAGTGCTTTTTACAATTAAAAAAGTAATTCCAGAAAACAATAATAAAAACAGAAATAAACCTATTTGTATATCAAGTTGGTGGATTAATCACACATAAAAGAATTATGTCAAGTGTATATCACTGGTGGAATATACTCTAAAGACAAAAAGCACCTCAAGGAAATCGTAAAACTGCACCCAGTAGTCATGTGTCAGTGGCAATGTTAGTCTTGTTATTCTGATGTGTATGTATATCAATATATCATGAAGCAAAAGAGTTCGTATGTTTACATTTTTCAGCATAAAAATACAAACACAAAATCAAAGAACTGAAAATAAAAACCTTGTTATCCTAAATAACAAGTAATCTTTGAAAGTGCCCTACCTTTCATTCATGATTCATTTCTTATGAATTCTCATATTCATGAACTTATTTCAGGCCTGGGTCAGAAAATGTGTAAGATAAGCCTGGGATGTGTCATATTCAAATGGTAGGAAACTCTGAAAAACTACTGAGGTAATGTCAAAAAAGATAAAAGGTACCAACTATAAAAGGTCCCCAGTGATCAGGGACAAGGAGTATCAAAAAGAGTAGCAACTATAATGGACTCAAGCTTATCAAATATATAAGAATCCAAACTTTCCTAATGACACTAAAAAAATTCACTCTGGTGACCTTTCAAGATTGCCAGGAAACCACATCATTCTACAAATGGATTAATAATAAAAAAAAAAGATCAGCATTTCTCCTGCTTTTCCTGAAGAGGAAAAGCTTTTATTGAAGAATCATGGGTAATACATAAAGAATGACAGGATCAGAAAGTCACCATTTTGTAACTCCTAATGAAAAAACAGATCCATGCAATGATAATCAATGGCAGCAAAAAACCATTAGGTGAAAGGCTGATGGATAATTTTATAATGATCAGCTTGATTAGGCTGATAACACCTGAACCCACTTACCAACCTTAATATCACCAGACTTAGGACAGAGAGCATGTGCCTCCTAATGCAAATCATTAGGAAGTACAAAGCAGTGCATAAAGTATTCTGATCTAAAAACTGAACCTGATCCAACAGTTTACAGGAAATTAGCCTCTACTATCAGTTTATAAAGATGATCCTCTCAGGTTGGAAGGCACTCAAAAGACAACTGGGGAAGAGCTGCCTCCTCAACGTAGAGTCGACCTTAATGATGTGGATGGAATCAAGCTTTTGGGACCTTCATTTGCTGGTGTGGCAGGACGTAAAATAAGAAAATACAGCTGCAAACATACATTACTAACTGGAATGTGGAATATAAAAAGTATGAATCTACAAAAATTGGAAGTTCTCAAAAATGAAAAAGAACACATAAAGATCGATATCCTAGGCATTAGTGAGCTGAAATGGACTGGTGTTGGCCCTTTTGAATCAGACAATCATAGGCCTACTACGCCAGGAATGACAAATTGAAGAGGAATGGCATCGCATTCATCATCAAAAAGAACATTTCAAGATGTATCCTGCTGTCAGTGATAGGATAATATCAATATGCCTACAAGAAGACCAGTTAATACAACTACTATTCAAGTTTACGCATCCATCACTACCGCCAAGGATAAAGAAATTGAAGAATTCTACCAACTTCTGCAGTCTGAAATCGATCAGACACACAATCAAGATGCATCAATAATTACTGGTGACTGGAATGTGAAAGCTGGAAACAAGTAAGAATGACTGGTAGTTGGAAAATATGGCCTTGGTGATAGAAATGATGCCAGAGATTGCATGATAGAATTTTGCAAGATCAACGACTTATTCACTGCAGATACCTTTCTCAACAACATAAACGGCAACTATACATGTGGACCTTGCCAGATGGATGGAATACACAGGAATCAAATCAACTACATCTATGGAAAGAGACAATGGAGAAGCTCAATATCATCAGTCAGAACAAGGCCGGCTGTGGAACAGACCATCAGCTGCTAATATGCAAGTACAAGCTGAAGCTGAAGAAAATTAAAACGTGTCCAAGAGAGCTAAAGTACAATCTTGAGTATATCCCACCTGAATTTAGAGACCATCTCAAGAACAGATTTGATGTGCTGAACACTAATGACTGAAGACCAGCAGAATTGTGGGATGATACCAAGGACATCATACATGAAGAAAGCAAAAGGTCATTAAAAAGACAGGAAGGACCAAAATAGATGTCTGAAGAGACTCTAACTTGCTCTTGAACACAGAGTAGCTACAACAAAAGGAAGAAATGATGAAACTAAAGAGCTAAACAGAAGATTGTAAAGAATGCCTCGAGAAGACTAAGTATCATAATTAAAAGTGCAAAGACCCAGAGTAAGAAAACAAAAAGGAAAGAACACACATGGCATTTCTCAAGCTGAAAAAACTGAAGAAAAAATTCAAGCCTCAAGTTGCAATACTGAAGGATTCTATGGGCAATGAGAGAGGAAGACCCTCAATGAGATGGACTGACACACTGGCTGCAATGATAGGCTGAAGAATAGTAACGATTGTGAGGATGGCACAGGACCTGGCAGTCCTTTGTTTTGTTGTACACAGGGTCACTATGAGTTGGAACTGTCTCGAAGGCACCTAACAACATGGGCAAAAAACTGAATGATGCAGGAAGCATCAAAAGAAGATGGAAGGAATACAAAGAGTCACTGCACCAAAAAGAATTGGTTGACATTCAACCATTTCAGGAGGTAGCATATGACCAAGAACTGATGACACTGAAGGAAGAAGTCCAAGCTGCACTGAAGGCAGCTGGTGAAAAACAAGGCTCCAGGAACTGATGGAATTCCAATTGAGATGTTTCACCGAACAGATGCAACACTGGAAGCGCTCACTCATCTATGCCAAGAAATACGGAAGATAGCTATCTGGCCAATCGACTGGAAGAGATCGATATTCGTGCCCATTCCAAAGAAAGATGATCCAATGGAATGCAGAAATTATTGAAAAGTATCATTAATATCACATGCAAGTAAAACTATGCTGAAGATAATTCAAAAACGATGCAGCAATGCATCAACAGGAAACTGCTGGGAAATCAAGCTGGATTCAAAAGAGGATGTGGAACAAGGGATGTCACCGCTGATGTCACATAGATCCTGGCTGAAAACAGAGAATACCAGAAAGATGTTTTACTGTGTTTTAAGGCATTTCACTGTATGGATCATATCAAATTATGGATAACATTGTGAAAAATGGGAAATCCAGAACACTTAATTGTGCTCATGTGGAACCTGTACACAGACCAGGGGGCAGTCGTTTAAACAGAACAAGGGGATAATGTATGGTTTAAAATCAGGAAAGGTGTGCATCAGGGTTGTATCCTTTCACCATACTTATTCAGTCTACACGCTGAGCAAATAATCCGAGAAGCTCGACTATATGAAGAAGAATGCAGCATCAGGATTGGAGAAAGACTCATTAACAACCTGTAATATGCAGATGACACAACCTTGCTTACTGAAAGCAAAGAAGACTTGAAGCACTTACTGACGAAGATCCAAGACTACAGCCTTCAGTATGGATTACAACTCAACATAAAGAAAACAAAAATTCTCACAACAGGACCCATAAGCAATATCATGATAAATGGGGAAAATACTGAAGTAGTCAAGGATTTCATTTTACTTGGATCCACAATCAATGCCCATGGAAGGAGCAGTCAAGAAATCAAATGATGTACTGCATTGCGCAAATCTGCTGCAAAAGACCTCTTCAAAGTGTTAAAAAGCATAGATGTCACTTTAAGGACTATGGTGTGCCTGACCCAAGTCATTATATTTTCTTTTTTCTCCATTTTTTTTTTTATTGTTGTGGTTTAGATGAAGTATACATTTCAAGTTAGTCTCCCATACAAAAATTTATACATAGTTATGTGACCCTAATTGCTCACCCCATTCTGTGACAGCACACTCCTCCTTTCCACCTCTGATTCCCCATGACCATTCAACCAGGTCCTAACTCTGCCTTCCCATCTCACCTCTGGACAGAAGCTGCCCCTTTGGTCTCTTGTATCTACTTGACTAAGAGGCACACTCTTCACGAGTATCACTTTATGTCCCACAGACAAGTCCAATCCCTGTCTGAAGAGTTGGTCTCAGAAACTGTTTTAGTTCTGGGCTGATATAGAGTGCAGGGGCCATGCCTTCAGGGGTGCCTCCAGTCTCAGTCAGACCATTAAGTCTGGTCTTCTTACTAGAATTTGAGTTCTGCACCCCATCCTTCTACTGCTCCATCAGGGACCCTCTGTTGTGTTCCCTCTCAGGACATTCACTGGTGGTAGCCAGGCACCATCTAGTTCTTCTGGTCTCAGGCTGATGGAGTCTCTGGTTTATGTGGCCCATTCTGTCTCTTGGGCTAATACATTCCTTGTGCCTCTGGTGTTCTTCGTTCTCCTTTACTCCAAGTTGTTGGGACCAAATGATGCATCTTAGATGGCCACTTGCAAGCTTTTAAGACCCCAGACACCACTCACCAAACTAGGATGCAGAATATTTTCTTAATAAGCTTTGTTATGCCAACTGACCTAGATGTCCCCTGAAAGCATGGTCCCCAGACCCTCCATCCCTGCTATTCTGTCTCTCAAAGTAATTGATTGTATTCAGGAAACTTCTTAGTTTTGGTTTAGTCCAGTTGTGCTGACTTCCCCTGTAGTGTGTGCTGTCCTTCCCTTCACTTCACCTAAGATGATTCTTATCTGCTATCTACTTAGTGAATAACCCTCACCCTCCCTCCCCACCCCTGTAACCATCAAAGAATGTTTTCTTCTGTGCTTACACCTTTTCTTGAGTTCTTATAATAGTGGTCTTATACAATATTTGTCCTTCTGTGACTGACTAAATTCACTCAGCATAATAAGTTCCAGCTTCCACCATGTTATACGATGTTTCACAGCTTCACTGTTGTTCTTTATCATTGAGTAATATTCCATTGTGTGGATATACCATAATTTATCCATTAGTCTGTTGATGGGCAGCTGGGTTGCTTCCATCTTTTTGCTATTGTGAACAGTGCTGCAATGAACATGGGTCTGCATATATCTATTCATGTGACGGCTCCTGTTTCTCTAGGATATATTCCAAGGAGCGGGATAGCTGGATCGTATGGTACTTCTATTTCTAGCTTTTTAAGGAAGCACCAAATCGATTTCCAAAGTGGTTGTACCATTTTACATTCCCACCAACAGTGTGTAAGTGTTCCAGTCTCTCTACAACCTCTCCAGCATTTATTATTTTGTTTTTTTTTTATTAATACTAGCCTTGTTGGGGTGAGATGATATTTCATTGTAGTTTTGATCTGCATTTCTCTAATGGCTAATGATCATGAGCATTTCTTCATGCGTCTGTTAGTTGCCTGAATATCTTCTTTGGCGAAGTGCCTATTCATATCCTTTGCCCATTTTTTAACTGGGTTATTTGTCTTTTTGCTGTTGAGGTTTTGCGGTAGCTTATAGATTTTGTAGAGTAGACACTGATCGGATTTGTCATAGCCAGAATTTTTTTCCCAGTCTGTAGATAGTCTTTTGACTCTTTTGGTAAAGTCTTTTGATGAACATAAGTGTTGGATTTTTAGGAGCTCCCATTTATCTAGTCTCTCTTCTGGTGCTTGTGCATTGTTACTTACGGTTCGTATTGTGTTTACGCGATGTATTAGGGCTCCTAATGTTGTCCCTATTTTTTCCTCCATGATCTTCACCGTTTTTGATTTTATATTTAAGTCTTTGATCCATTTGGAGTTAGTTTTTGTGCATGATGTGAGGTATGGGTCTTGTTTCAGTTTTTTGCAGATGGATATCCATTTATGCCAGCACCATTTGTTAAAGAGACTGTCTTCTCCCCAGTTAACGGACTTTGGGCCTTTGTCAAATATCAGCTGCTCATGGGTAGGTGAATTTATGTCTGGATTCTCAATTCTGTTCCATTGATCTATGTATCTGTTGTTGTACCAGTACCAGGCTGTTTCCAAGTCACTGTATTTTCAATTCCCTTGTATGCGTGTGAAAGCTGGACAATGAATAAGGAAGACCGAAGAACAACTGATGCTTTTGAATTATGGTGTTGGCAAAGAATACTGAATATATCATGGACTGTCAGAAGAAAGAAAGTACAGCCAGAATGCTGGAAGAAGTACAGCCAGAATGCTCCTTAGAAGTGAGGATAGTAAGACTTCTTCTCACTTACTTTGGACATGTTATCAGGAGGGACCAATCCCTGGAAAAGGACATCATGCTTGGTAAAGTAGAGGGTCAATGAAAAGGAGGAATACCCTCAACAAGATGGAGTGACACAGTGGTTGCAACAATGGGCTAAGGCATAACAACTGTGAGTATGGTGCAGGACGGGGCAGTGTTCCGTTCTGTTACGCGTGGGGTCTCTCTGAGTCGGAACTGACTCGACAGCACCCAACAACAACATCAATTTATAGGAAACACAGAGGAACAGAAAATACATAGAGATGTTTTCTCTTTTATTACAGATCAGTATTCAGAAAAACCCCTCATGCTGTGACTGCAACATTATAGAACTGCCTGTTTCCCAAATGTTAATAAGAGTATGAGAGATGATACAGCACATGGTTAACAGCAGCATACTTACTTAGCTGTTTGATCTTGGCCAATTTACTTATCTATACCATAATTTCTTCATCTGCAAAATGGGGATAAAATAGTAGTATCTAACCTCACAGGGTTATCGTATTAAACGCAATTTCAATGTAAAGTGCTTAGAACACTAAATAAACATTTATTATTAGTAGTAATAATATTGTTTTCTAATAAATCCCAAAACAATGGCAGTTTTGATAAAAGAACTATACAGAAGAAGGGCCAGGGGTTTCCAAAAATAAATGTTGCCTGTATATAAAGCACTGCTGGGATCAAATTTTAATTCTTTAGTATTCGTGCTACTCTATAGGTCCTAATTAATTAAACAGAAACATATGCATTCCCCTAATTTGTTAGATTTAAATGCCTACCCCTTACTCAGATATATACGACATGACTTACCTTATCCAAAAGGTGTATTATCATTGGTACAAGGTTGGCATCAATTACTGCCTGGACCTGTTGCTGATTTCCTGCGGTGATGTTAGAGAGGAACCACACTGCTTCCTGTAGAACAAGACCCCTTCAATATTCCTCATTAAAAAATAAAATCCACACTGGAGCTAAGAGAAAATACATTCACTCTACTGTCCAATTAGTTTTGTTATAGAATCAGTTCCATAATAAAAATTTTAGGAATCTCAACTCCTCCACCTCTACCTTTGCTTTAAACAAACTTATGATAAACTACAGAATTCTAAAGAATTTTTGAAAGCAATGTTCTCAAACAGTGCCTATGACACAAAAGAATGTTGGCTGAGCAAATACTAAGGAATTGATGGAAAAACTGATAAATTCAAGTCTTGAAAATTGTTGTAAATGAGAAACATTCCTTCCCTCCATAATGTGCTTTACCATATTCTGATCAAAAGTCCTAGCCAAAGCAGATATATTATCTCAATTATGCATGAGGATGGGAAGATATGAAAAATGAAGTAGTGGGTTGTTTCAGTATACTTACTGTTAATATTCATGCTACACCATTTTCCTCAAGAGCTAAAGTGAAACCAAACGTTTGATTGCTTTATCGGTCTACTTTAATGATTTTTTTATGCTGCCCCTCACACCACAATGGTGCCACTCACCAAGACAGTGGTTTGGCCTCAAGTGTTTTGTAACCGTCATAGATAATAACTGCACACTGGAACCACAGTTTCAGTGGAAATGTTTACCCAACATTTAATGTGGGATATTATAATTTACCAAACTCAATAAATTTGTTAAATTTAGTGATTTACTAAAGGGAAATCACATTCTGTATTATTTTAAAACTAGTTTTACTCCAAAAAAAATTATTATTAGCTAATGTACACTAGGCTCTTTTGGATCAGATCACAGGACCATGTTTAATGAACCTGTTAGAGATTTTAGGGTGCTAGGCTGGTCAGGTGAGCTGTTCTTGGGTTATAATCATCGGCGATGTTATAATCAGCACCCATGTGTTTCTACAACAGCCTCAGATGCACTCCAGTGTCAGCAGCACCAGTCAGTGCTCCCTTTCCATAGCCTCCACACGCACACGCACACACGCACACACGCACACACACACAGGCACACACTCACGCACACTCATGCACACTATTACAGAAAACATTAGACTAATAATTAAATTATTTATTAAAAATATTCAACCATACAACATTCAACACCCCATTATCTCTGTTTCATCATTTCCAAGAGAGCCAAATCAGCACTTTACAACTAGCTTATTTATAAAAAATCAGACACTAATTAATCCATGTTATAAACAGTGACATATTTCACGGTCTATTTAAGTTTACATGACAGCTTATATTACCTATCAATATTACAGATCACTCTCAGATCCTAGTTTTACAAATGAAAACTGCTGATATCTATTAAGTAGTATTAAATACTTACTTTATTAATTTTCTCTTTGGGATGTGTCAGAAGTGCTGGGAAGTGTGAAAGAGCATCACAATTCAAAACGACTTGTGTTTGCTCATCAGTTCCAGTAACAATGTTGCCTACAGCTCGAAGTGCAGCAGTCTGAAATGTAAAAAGACTTCATGGGATGTTGTTTCATTAGGGAGAGCTTACGAAGGCTAAATTCATTCATTCATTCAGCCATCTCATCCTTTCTGAGCACTTATTCTGTGTCAGGCACTGATCTGAAAACTAAGGTGAATGGGACCGATATAAGTTCCAGCTCTTAGGGAACTTTATTATAAAATAAAGTCAATTAATAAATACAACAAACACATGAGAAGGGTACTTTTAGACAGCAATCAGTGAGCGCCATAGAGAAAATAAGAACGGGGGTGGAAGGAGCAGGGTGCTGACTGATGGAAGAATCTCATATTTTTCTAAAACAATTTGAATACTGACTTTTTTCTTCTAAATAAAGTTAATACTGCACATCAAAATTTTTCAAACACTGGACAGTGGTGACGGTTGCACAACATTGGGAATGTAAAGAATACCAGTCAATCGTACATATAAAAATGGCTGAAATGACTGTTTTGTTATGTTTATTCCACTACACACACACAAAAATTCAAACATGTACTTTGTAAATAGAACTGCACTCCCCCGTCTTTTTTTTTTTTTGGTAGTGACAGAAACACGACCTATTTGGCTATTCATTCACAGAAACTCTTCTGTTAGCATCCTAACTTACTACTGGCTACCAGCTGGGCCAGTGGGTAAAAAAAAAAATCTTCTGGGTGCTGAAAAAGATAGTACTTTAGATTCACACTGATATATATATATGTATACATATGCATACATATGTGTGTGTGTGTGTATACATGGTTTTTTTCTTGGTTTTAAAAGACATTGCCTCTCTGAAGGAAAGCAAGAAGATACTTAACATGAGATTTCACTAGCAAATCAATCTGATTTATTAATAATTTTTCTATAGCTCTATTAGGTCATTTCCTGTCAAGTTAGAGCTTTTTTTCTCCCTTTAATTTTTCCTTCTACAAAACAAATGACAGCTTTAAAAAAAAAAAACTTGAGACATAATTCACATAACACAGAATTCATCCTTTTAAAATGTACAATTCAGTGGTTTCTAGTACATTCAAACTTATGTAGCCATTCTAAGTAACTAATTCCAAAACACTGTCATCACTGCAAAAATAAAGTCTGTACCTATTAGCAGTCACTCCCCATCCATTACCCCCAGACCCCCGGCAACCACTAATCTGCTTCCTGTCTCTATGGATGTGCCTAAGCATTTCATATAAATGGAATTGTACAATGTCTGGTTTCTTTCACTTAGCATAGTGTTTTAAAGGTTTATCCATGTTGCAGCATGTATTAGCACTTCATGCTTTTTACGGCTGAATAACATTCCACTGTATGGATATACCACATATTGTTTATTCTTTCAGTAACCAATGGACATTTGGGTTGTTTCCACTCTTTCGCTATTATGAATAATGTTGCTATGAACATTCATGTGGAAGTGTTTATGTGAACAGGTGTTTTCAATTCTCTTGAATACGTACCTAGAACTGCTGGATCACAGGAAAACTCTTATGTGAGGGACTGCCAAACTGTATTCTAAAGCAGCTGCACCATTGTACATTCCCACCAGTAACATATGAAGATTCCGATGTCTCTGCAGCCTCACCAGCACTTACGTCGTTTTTTAATTCTAGCCATCCTAGTGGGTGTCAAGTGGTATCTCACTGTGGTTTTGATTTGCATCTCTAATAAGTAATGAGGAGCCCTTGCGGTGCAGCAGTTAAGCGGCTGGCTGCTAACCAAAAGGTCAGTGGTTCGAACCCACCAGCTGCTCCCGGGGAGAAAGATGTGGCAGCTCTACTTGGTCCTTTAGGGTGGCTATGAGTCGGAATCACTCAATAGCAATGGGTTAATGACTAATGATGTTAAGAACTTTTTCATGTGCTTACTGGCTATTTGTGTGTCTTCTTCGGAGAACTCTATTCAAAATCTTTGCCCATTTTTAAATTGGGTTATTTGTCATTTTACTGTTCAGCTGAAAAAGTTTTTATATATTCTGGGTACAAGCCCCTTTTCAGATATGTGCTTTGCAAATATTTTCTCCCATTATGTGGGCTGTCTTTTCATTTTCTTGTTGGCGCCCGACGAGTACAAAAGTTTGTCATTTTGATGAAGTCCAATTTATCCATTTTCTCTTGTATTATTTGTGCTTGTGGTGTCACATCCAAGAAACCACTGTCTAGTTGAAGGTCATAAAGATTTACATCTGTTTTCTTCTATGAGTTTTACACAGTTTTAGCTCTTACATTTACATTATTTTTGAGTTAATGTTTAGATGTGGTATGATGTAGAGGTCCAACTTCATTCCTCAGCATGTGGTATTCAGTTGTCCCTGCGCCATTTGTTCAAGAGACTATTCTTTACCCTATCGAATTGTCTTGACACCCTTGTTGAAAATCAATCATAAATGTATGAGTTTATTTCTAGACTCTTGATTATATTCCATTTATCAGTAGGTCTAACTTTATGTCAGTACCACACAGTCTTGTTTACTGTAGCTATGAAGTAAATTTTGAAATCAGGTAGTGAAGAGGCCTCCAACTTTGTTCTTCTTTTTCAAGACTGTTTTGGCTATTCTGAGACCTCTACATTTCCATATGAATTTTAGGATTAGCTTGTAAATTTCCACAAAAATGGCACCTGGGATTTTGATAGGAATTGCACTGGCTCTGCAGATCCATTTGGACAGTGTTATGGATTGAAATATGGCCCCCTAAAATATGTGTTGTAAATTCTAACCTCTATGTCCCTGGTTATAATCTCATTTGGGAATGGGTTGTCTTTGTTATGGTAATGAGGCAGGATCAGTATAGGGTGTATCTTGAGTCAATCTCCTTTGAGATAAACACCAGCTAGCAAGCAGACATGGGGAAAAGACATGCCAAGCCATGTGAAGACTGCCAAGGAACAGAAGCTCAGAAAAAAGCCTTCCTCCAGAGCCAACAGAGAGAGAAAGCCTTCGCCTAGAGTCGGTACTCTCAATTTGGACTTCTAGCCTCCTAAATGGAGCCCTGGTGGTACAGTGGTTAAGAGCTTGGCTACTAATCAAAAGGTTACCAGTTAAAATCCACCAACCACTTCCTGTCCTATAGGGTTGCTATGAGTCGCAATCGACTCAACCACAACAGGTTTTTTTTTGTTTTTAGCCTCCAAAACTGTTAGAAAATAAATTTTTGTTTGTTAACATCATCCACTTGTATTTCTGTTACAGTAGCACTAGATAACTAAGACAGGGAGTACTGCCATTTTAACAATACTAAGTCTTTCAATCCATAAACACAGGATGTCTTTCCATTTATTTAGGTCTTCTCTAACTTCTTTCAACATTTTCTTGTTGTGAGCATTAACAAATAAATTTAAAGTGGGGGGAAAAAAGAAGGAAGAAGGAAGGGAAACTTAAGGGACATATCAACCAAATGCAATGCAGGGACCTTGTTTGCATTTTGATTTGATCAAACTAACTGTGAAAAAATCTGAAGCTGTGATACTGACTGAACATTTAAATTAAACATTTTTAAGGTGCAGTACTGGTACTGTGGTTGTGTTAAAAAAAAAAAAATAGCCTTAACTTTTAGAGAGGCAAGTGAATAAAATGATATCTGGGATTTGTGTCAAAATATTTTTTGGGGGAGTGAGTGAGGGCATACAGAAAACATATGTGAGAGTTCATTACACTATTCTTTCTACTTTCCTAAATTCCGGTGTGAAAGTTGAAAAGTTAAAAAAAATCTGTTACTCATCAGGTGAAATACAGAACATTAACTTTCCTTGAGAGTTGGCTAAAGAATAATTCCAAGCCCTATTTTCTCAATGAAGTCCAGTATTAAAATTGAAGACACATTCTGGAAAAAAAAAAAAAAAAAACCAAAATACAAACCAAAAACCTAAACCAAGACTTAACCATCACACTTAAAAAATGTAAACTAATGACAAATATCGAGTAAGAATATTTCAATTAAGTAAAACATACCCCTAGATAGCATACACAATATGTTCTATTAATCAATTCTTTTTGAACTTAGTTAAGTTTTCCCTCTTTAAAGTACATTAAATTTCAAGGCAGCAGGTCTCAATTCTGACTATACATCAGCATCATCTGAAGAGATTATAAAAGCTAAGGAATCTAAGAAACCTCCTAGGTTTAATGAAACAGAATTACCTGGGGGCTAAGCAAAGGAATAAAAAAATATATTTTTTAAAAAAACTCCACTGTTGATTTTGATGCCTGGCCAAGGTTGAGAATCAGTGACTTAGGTTAACAGTGTTCCTTATGCAATTACTGTACTTTATGGATTCTAAGCCATTACCAGATTAAAATATTACCTCAGAAGGATAGGGAGATCTTGCTGCAACCCCCTTTACCATGGTAGTTTACCACTTATAATATTTGCATGAACTTCTCATCCTATCTTTTTGGCTCTTTCTAGATGCAGGTTCTTTGGGATAAATGTTACTTGGAAGGATTAAAAAAAAAAAGAAAAGGAAAAAATTTAAATACTTGAAAGGACACAATTTAGGAAGCCCCCTAGCAGCAAATTTCAGTCCAGGGTGAAAAACCTTCATCTCAGTGCCAGTGAAGCTAAGAGTTAACTGACCCTGCCAGGTGCAGTGGGGAAGGAGAGTGAAGAAGAACAGAAAATAAGAAGATCAGGAAAAATAAAAGCATCAATACTTGTTTCAGACACCACCCAAGTTGCTATACTGAACTGCCTTAGTCTACATTAGAAATCAGTTATCTACAATGGAGCCTGCCTTTTTTTGGGGGGTGGGGTGGGCGGCATACCTATAGTAATGTTACCTAATTTTCCCCATCTTTACAATGGAGATATAGTAAATCGCTCTTTTCATCACAGATATGTTATTATGCTTTTCATAGCAGATATGTTGTTAGGCTAAGAATATACTTTAAACTATCGAGAAAAAAACAAACTATTGAAACTGTCCATTTTTGAATGTCATGCTTAAAGCAATTAGTGGTAATAAAAGTTATGTTTTTATCGGGAAGAAACTTACCTGAACTTTAACTTCCTGGTGGCTGAGCAGAGGAACCAAATGAGGAACGATCCCAGAGTCTATTACCATCTGTATCTGTTCATTGCCAGCATCAGTAAGGTAAGAGAGGGCCCAGACGGTGTCTACCAATATCTAATCAATAAAATGAAAATCCAAATAGCCTTTGAATAATTTTTCATTTCAATAACTCCTAACCATGCAGACTAATTTAAGATTGTTCTACTACCTTCTTTCTTCCATTCTTCTCTCACCTCAATTCACTGAAATCTTCATCTTTTCTACTGTATTAAACATCATCACCACATACGTCTTTATCACATATATGCATCTTTTAGTCACATTCAGAATATTTGTGTTATGATCCTGATCCAGATTAGTACGCAATCTTAATTCACACTAAGACATACACACTACACAGTACCTAAGAGAAGGGTGAGAAGTTTTTATCTTTCTCAAAAGTTCATGCTGAGAGATGATAGGTCCAAGGATACTGTGGTAAATGTATATAGTTAGAAATACTATACATACTCAACATGCACAGTGGTGCTTAACATCTGGGTTAGATAAATGGATATATTCAAGGTGTTTTCTAGTATCATCAATATCATACAGGCATGTCTAAAGCCAATACACCAGTATCAGGATTACACTAGTTTAATCTTCTCTAACTGGTTTGGCTTTGCCTTATTAAAACTGGAGGTAACTTCCCAAGTAGTGGAGAAGTCTCCTACATCTGCCAATCAAGACATTAAAAGCAACCATAGGTCAACCTGTAAGATCTATGATAAAGAAAGATTTCGTGTTAAAAATACACACCTTACACCAGCTGCCAGAACTTACCAAAAATGAAAACAAAAAAAACACACAAAAGAAACAAAGAAACCTCTGTAATTAACTTATACCGAATAGGTTACAATTTTTAATTGTATTGTATTTCATTTATATTTGAAAGTACGGCACAACACTGTGTTGTGATCATTCTTTGCATATTTAAGTCCTAAACAGAAGTTATGATCGAACAGAAGTATAACACACTATTAGACTGCTGCATAAATAACATAATCATTGACAAAGACACCGGGATAATAATCGTGCCTAGAACGTCAATTCCTAAAGCCTTTCTGGAACATGGACTCTGCCTCCAAGGACAAGCCAGAAAACTTTAAAACCTTTTAAATTCAAAACCAGGGCTCTGCTTGATACCTAAAAAGCTCCTGCAAGGAGAAAACAGCATTTTGCCACTGTTCCTTCAGGAATTCATTAAAGGTCTAAGGATATTTTTAGTGTAAAAAGAAGATACCAACGATATCAAAAACGAGAAAGAATTCATACACATAAAGGGTTATCAACCATATGTGAAACAACTAAGCTCTGTTTGCAAATGTAATTAGGACTTTTTTTCCCTCTGTCATATCAACACAAGCCAAAATTTGTTAATATAAGCAAAAAATTTCAAAAAGTGTTACTTGTGCATGACTATACATAAATAGGTATATTTTTTAAAGGCCCAATGCTAAACATGTCATTAATATGCTCAGATCAAAGTTCACAATTCAAATCAGACTGGATTTCATATACACTGTTTTTTATCAGAAAAAGTTCATATTCCATGGTAAATGTATTAATTACAACTACTGTGTTTCACTTATGGTTTATGGAAGCAGTCTTTTTTAAACTTCTCTGATGGCTGGATTTAAGAACTTACTGCTAAGTATTTACCTAGGATTTTATTTTTTAGTAAACGTTATTTAGTAAACGTGTTACTGAAAACCACAAACGTAAAGTGGCTTGAGAAATTCTTCAAGAGATATCGATTAAAAGCAAGAAAAATGGTGTCATGTAGCTCAACAGAATTAGGGTAATCAGGTGGAAACAACACAATGTATCTGTGAATAAAGTCAACCGAGATATGTAGTTTTTAGATAAGAGTTATAAACTTTGAGATTAATCTTTCTTGAAAAATTTTTAAACCAAATAATTAAAATAATTTAATCAAAGAACTTGGCTATGCCCAAGCCATGCCGATTGCCGTCAAGTTGATTCCCACTCATAGCGACCTTATAGGACAGAGTAGAACTACCCTATAGGGTTTCCAAGGCTGTAATCTTTACGGGAGATGACTACCACATCTTTCTTCTGCAGAACTGCTGGATTCGCAACACTGACTTTTCATTTGGCAGTCAGGCACTTAACCACTGTGCCACCAGGGCTCAACCTGACTAAAAGGAGCAAAAAACAAAAGCTGCTTACATGTTTTCTAAGAACCTAGAAAATCCGAAGCTAAAAAAATATCTTTAGAGGAACGATCATGTTCATTTTGTCACTGCTTGATGTAGTCTAATTCCAACCTTAATTTGTTCCACATGTTTTAAAGAGGTCCTGGCAAAAAGGCATCATTCTAGAAATTTTAAAGAAATAAAGCAGCTCATCAAACACTGATCACCATACCAAACTGTTTTCAAAGAACCACACAAGTTCCTGATTGTTGCTATATATTTCATCCGGGTAATTCCCCTAACCCACTACATCCTTAGCTTCTCTAACATGCCGGAGGATAGTCTGGCTTCTATATGCAGTCAAAGTGGTTTTCCGTATCATTTCATGCTCCCTGAGCTACTTTTTCCTTTGTCAATTGTGTCAGAAAGAATAAGCAGGATATTTATTATGTTTAAAATTTTTTCTGCACTTATTTCTCCTCCTTGTTGTTTGAATAATTACCAGTTATCTCCATGCTAAAAAAAAATCACATACAAATATCTATGAATACAAGTCCATGAATATGGACCTAAGCACAAATATTTCTCTTTTATCTTTCAAAACCAAAAATATCTTTACGTGTACGTGCTCTCACTGGTCAGGCTGTCTGAATGAGCTTCCATTAAAAAGCTTAAGAACAATTACAATCTTAGGGTGAAAGATCATGTATTAGCAATACTAAAAACTTTTATTATGAGTTTTTATAACACTAACACATAACAACACACATACATTACTGCCCTGATCAAAACAACAGTGAGTCTTGATTTCTTCACTAAAATTAAATTTTCTGATATAGCTAAAAAAGGAACCCTGGTGGTGTAGTGGTTAAGATACTTGGCTGCTAACCAAAAAGGTTGGTAGTTCAAACCCACCAGCCACTCCATGGGAAAAAGATGTGGCGGTCTGTTTCCTAAGGATTACAGCCTTGAAAACCCTATGGGGCAGTTCTACTCTGTCCTATAGGGTTGCTATGAGTCAGAATCGACTCAATGGCAACAGATCTGGTTTTTTTTGGAGGGAGGGGATATACTAAATAAATACCAAACTACCAAAATGACCCGAAACGAGAAGAAACAGCTGCAAACATCCATTAATAACTGGAACGCGGAATGTACGAGGTATGAATCTAGGAAAATTGCAAGTTGTCAAAAATGACATGGAACCCTTGAAGATAGATATCCTAGGCATTAGTACGCTGAAATGGACTGCTACTGGCCATTCTGAATCAGACGATCATATGTATGCTCTACTGTGCTGGAAATGAACACTGAAGAGGAATGGCGTCACGTACATCGTCATAAAGAACATTTCAAGATCTATCCTGAAGTACAGTGCTGTCAATGATAATATCAATACACTTATTACAAGGAACACTAGTTAATATGACGATTATTCAAATTTATACACCAACCACTAATGGCAAAAATGAAGAAATTCAAGATTTTTACCAACTTCTGCTCTCTGAAATTGATCAAACGTGCAATCAAGATGCACTGATAATTACTGGTGATTGGAATGAGAAAGTTGGAAACAAAGAAGGATCAGTAGTTGGAAAATACGGCTTTAAGAACAGAAATGATGCTGGAGATCACACGACAGAATTTTGCAAGACCAATGACCTAGTCATTGGAAATGACTTTTCGCAACAACATAAACGGCTACTACACACGTGGACCTCACCAGATGGGATACACAGGAATCAAACAGACTAAATCTGTGGGAAGAGATGATGGAGAAGCTCAATATCACCATTCAGAACAAGGCCAGAGGTCGACTGTGGAACAGACCATCTGTTGCTCATATGCAAGGTCAAGTTGAAGCTGAAAAAAATTAGAACAAGTCCATGAGAGCCAAAGTATGACCTTCAGTATATCCTGCCTGAATTTAGAGACCATCTCAAGAATAGATGTGATGCACTGAACACTAATGACCAAACCAGACGAGCTGTGAGATGACATAAAGGCACATCATATATGAAGAAAGCAAAAGATCACTAAAAAGACATGAAAGAAAGAAAGACTAAAATGGATGTCAGAGGAGACTCTGAAACTTGCTCTTGAATATAGAATAGCTAAAGTAAATGGAAGAAATGATGACGTAAAAGAGCTGAACAGAAGATTTCAAGAAGTGGCTCAAGAAGACAAACTATTATAATGAAATGTGCAAAGACCTGGAGTTAGAAAACCAAGAGGGAAGAACACGCTTGGCATTTCTCAAGCTGAAATAATGAAAGGAAAAATCCAAGCCTCAAGTTACAATACTGAAAGATTCTATGGGCAAAAAATGGAACAACGCAGGAAGCATTAAAAGATGGAAGGAATACACAGAGTCACTGTACCAAAAAAGAACTGGTCGACGTTCAGTCATTTCAGAAGGTAGTATACAATCAAGAACAGATGGTATTGAAGGAAGAAATCCAAGCTGCACTGAAAACATCCGTGAAAAACAAATCCCCAGGAACTGACAGAATACTAATTGAGATGTTTCAACAAACAGATGCAACACTGGAAGTGCTCACTCCTCTATACCAAGGAATCTGGAAGACAGCTACTTGGCCAACTAACTGGAAGAGATGCATATTTGTGCCCATTCAAAAGAAAGGTGATCCAACAGAATGTGGAAATTATCAAACAATATTATTAATATCACGGAGCCCTAGTGGCACAGTGGTTAACAGCTCGGCTGCTAATCAAAAGGTCAGCAGTTCAGATCGACCAGTTGCTCCTTGGAAACCCTATAGGGTCACTATGGGTCAGAATTGACTCAATGGCAATGGGTAACGGGCTATCATTAATATCAAACCCAAGTAGAATTTTGCTGAAGCTAATTAAAAAATGCTTACAGCAGTACATCAACAGGGAACTGCCAGAAATTCAAGCTTGATTCAGAAGAGGGGCACAGAATGAGGGATATCAATGCTGATGTCAGATGGATCCTGGCTGAAAGCAGAGAATACCACAAAGACGTTTACCTGTGTTTTACTGACTATGCAAAGGCATTTGACTGTGTGGATCATAACAAATTATGGATAACACTGCAAAGAATGGGAATTCCAGAACACTTAATTGTGCTCATGAGGAGCCTGTACAGACCAAGAGGCAGTCGTTCAAACAGAACAAGTGGATACTGCGTAGCTTAAAATCAGAAATGGTGTGCATCAGGGTTGTATCCTTTCACCATACTTATTCAATCTGTATGCTGAGCAAATAATTCAAAAAGCTGGACTATATGAAGAAGAACGTGGCATCAAGATTGGAGGAAGATTCATGAACAACCTGTGCTATGCAGATGACACAACCTTGCTTGCTGAAAGCAAAGAGGACTTGAAGCACTTACTTATGAAGATCAAAGACTACAGCCTTCAGTATGGATTACACCTCAACATAAAGAAAACAAAAAATCCTCACAATGGGACCAACATGGGGTCATGATAAATGGAGAAAATACTGAAGTTGTCAAGGATTTCATTTTACTTGATCCATAATCAATACCCATGGAAGCTGCAGTCAAGAAATCAAATGATGTGTTGCACTGGGCAAATCTGCTGCAAAAAATCTCTTTAAAGTGTTAAAAAGCAAAGACATCACTTTGAAGACTAAGGTGCGCCTGATCCAAGCCATGGTATTTTCAATTGCCTCATAAGCGTGTGAAAGCTGGACCATGAATAACGAAGACTGAAGAACTGATGTCTTCAAATTATAGTGCTGGCGAAGCATACTGAATATATTGTGGAATGCCAGAATGAACAAATCTGTCTTAGAAGAAAGACAGCCAGAGTGCTCCTTAGAAGCAAGGATGGTGAGACTATGTTTCACATACTTTGGACATGTTATCAGGAGGACCAGTCCCTGGAGAAGGACATCATGCTTGGTAAAGTAGGGTTCAGTGAACAAGAGGAAGACCCTCAATGAGATGCACTGACACAGTGGCTGCAACAATGGGCTCCAACGTAACAATGACTGTGAGAATGGCACAGAACTGGGCAGTATTTCGTTCTGTTGTACACAGGGTTGCTATGATTTGGAACCAATTTCATGGCACCTACCAATGTAACAACAACAAATAACGAACAATGTGCTACAGCTCTGGAAATGGAAAAAACTGATAAGAGTACACTGACATGATGTCTAGTATAACATTTTTCCCCCTATGTCAGAGGGGCAGACCTGCAAATACATACATACCCATGTCAATATATGACAGCAAGCTTTTACTCACATTTACGTCTGTGTGATGAATTAAAACACAAAGGGCTGGAAGAATCTGAGGAGAAAAATATATACACGTTTTTAAAAACTCACAGATAAAAAATACCATAGTTGCATCTACTCTACTTTTTTTTTTAAAAACGTGTTTACCTCCTGAATGGTTTCCATTGGGGGTGGCGGGTCTTTGTGGCGGCATAAGTTGACCATAACCCAAGTAACATTTCTTAAGAACGTTATAGGAATAGATGGACTTATGAAGGAAAGTAAAGGTTTCACAACTCCAAGGCTTATGACATAATCTCTACACTGGGGTCCATCACCTGTAGGAAGGAGGATTTATTAATTCAATAAAATATATTGACAATATGCAGTTGAGAAAATATAAAGCACCAGGTACAATATGCTGTTTTCTGTATTTTAACCAGACAATACAACTTAGTTTTATATAAAAATTTTAGGCAATAATCACCAAGTTTACATTCTAGATTTTCAAACCAAGAGAAGCAACATAAGGTGCTAAGGTATTTTTTTGCACATTACTCACATCTTGAGGTTAATAAGCTGGTAACTTATAAAAAGTTTTTATGCAATATAAACTCAGTAAGTTTAAGGTTCCTTTAAAATACTTTATGAGCAGAGAACTGTTGCTTTTATCATCTCTCTCAAACTTTCATGTAATAAAAAGGTCGAAACACTATTAAAGAAAAAAATACTATCAAAGAGAAAACATTCATAGAATTGATATCAACAATCCAATTTCAGACCATCAAGAGTATCAACTATTCAGTCCTGTTGTTGTTAGTTGCCATTAAGTCGATTCAGACTCATGACGACCCAATGTGTGCAAAGTAGAACTGCTCCATAGGGTTTTCAATGCTGTGATCTTTCAGAAGCAGATCGCCAGGCTTGTCTTCTGAGGCACCTCTGGGTGGGTTCAAACTGCCAACCTTTTGGCTAGTACTAGAGCGCTTAATTGTTTGTGCCACCCAGGGACCCACTCACGCCTGCTGAAGCAGAAACTCTAGGGGTCCACGATTCTGTAGTTTGACAAGGCCTCCAGGTGATTCTGATAGCTTGCTAAAATTTGAGAACCACTACCCTAGAGTACTGCCAAATTTCTTTATCAAGAAGTCTCACTGTAATTTCTAAAACCATGGTGAAGAATTACATTCCTTTTCTTTGCACTATAGTATTCGGAGATAAAAGACTCTTTTTGGATCCGTGTATTCTAATCAATTCTAGGATGTCACTGGAATTAACAACCAAAAATCAAAATGAAGCTTCACTAGTTTTAAATTTTAAATTCTGTATGAAAACAAAGGAGCACAGAACTCTGTACCAGGCTGATTTGGGGGACCTTGGATGTACAAACAATACAGCAATCCTAGTAACAATATGCCCTCTGCCTATAACAAAGGAACCCTCCTGTGATGGTTAAAGTTGTGTGTCAGCTTGGCTGGGCCATGATTCTCAGTGGTTTGGCAGTTATGTAATGATGTAATTTGGCAGTTATGTAACAAGGAAGTCATCCTCCATGATGTGATCTGATATGATTGGCCAATCAGTTATAAAGGGAGTTTCCTTATGGGTGTGGCCAGCATCTATTATATATACGGACGTTCCGGCAAAGCTTGCTTATTTGCTCTGGGTCCGGCATCTGTTTCATCCATTATCTGACCTCTGGTTCCTGGGACTTGAGCCTGCCATATTGCCCGCTGATCTTGGGATTCATTAGCCTCCGCAGCCTGTGGGCCAGCAGCCTGTTGTCTTACCTGCTGATTTTGGATTCGTCGGTCTCCGTGGCCCATGACCAGCAGCCTGCCGTCTGACCTGCCAATCTTGGGTTCATGAGCCCCTCTAACTTCATAAGTCAGAAGCTTCCAGCCTGATGCCTGACCCATGGGCTTGGGACCTGCCAGCCTCTACAACGGCATGAGCCATTTTCTTGAGATAAATCTCTCTCTTTCTACATACCCATACACACGCTTCACTGAAGCCACACACACACACACACACACACACACACACACGCTTCACTGAAGCCCTGGTAGTGAACTGGTTAAAAGCTCAGGCTACTAACAAAAAGGCTGGCAGTTCAAATCCACCAGCTGCTCCTTGGAAACCCTATGGGGTAGTTCTACTCTGTCTATAGAGTTGTTATGACTTGGAATCAACTCAACGGCACACAACAACATACGCTTCACTGTTTTTCCTCCTCTAGAGAACCCAGCCTAAGACAACTCCTTTTTGAAAACTTGCAATCATGGGAGACAAACAATCCCCTGCATCCTACCTTGGCCCTGTAAAGGGCAATAAAGAGAAATTACAGAAAAGCAATATCACTTCCATGCAAAAGCAAGAAAATCCTTCTCCTTTACCAAATTAGTTTAAGAATCCTAGAAAAGCACTTGAGCTATGACACAATACAGTTCAGACCCCAGATTTTTTCCATTTGCCAGTAGAAGATAGTTCTTTGGGTTAGGTTAGGCTCTAGATAAAATACAAATCCTTCAAGTACTAGAATTGTCTTCAATTATTTATCAGAGAAAATCTGAAAGGTATGGCAATCATGGTGTTTAACATACAACTAGACTGTCAACAGGCTAGAGAGAGTCCTATTGATTCATGGTAATAGGGGATAACATTACTATAGTTTAATGTACTAAAATCTGCAAGAGATAAAAATTTCACTTTAGACTCTCTTAGAACTGTCATTATGTAGAAAATTATTGGTTTATCTTTTGCTTTCTCTTTTTTAGTTCTTACTTTCTTTGACGGAGAAAGTTGAAGAATAAAACGGACTTCAGCATAAGACAGGAGGAACAGGAGTCAGGATCTAAATCATAAACGTGCTTCGTAATTACTGAAATAATTAGAAGCTGATATAAAGATATAATGGTATCATAAGCAACAAAAATTTTCATTGTACTTAATAGTAAATTTTTATAAAACTAGTAGTATAGAAAACTAGTAAAAATTTATAAAAATTACTACAGAGGAAAGTAAATAGTTTTTCTTTTAGACTACTAATAGTCATTTTAATTACCTAGTATTTGATAACAACAGATGTTGGGCTAGCATTACAAGTTTTATACAAACCTATAATATTTCCCAGTGCCCACACGGCCTGCTCACAAACATTTTGGTGAGGTGAATGGAGAAGCCTCAGAAAAAGTGGCACAGCATCTGAAGGAAGGAAAAAAAAGGGGTTATAACTTTAGGCTGAAGATACTACTCATTTTATACTCTAAACCAAAAATCAATTTTGTTCGCTGAGACCTAAAAGCAAAAAAAAACTATCAAAAATGCTTTAAATATATTCCAATTGATAAAAGTGATTTTTATGAGAATAATATTAGTGGAGGAATTCTGACTAGCAGATTATCTATTTAGGATTAAAATGACAGTTTTTAACATATGGAAAAGATCAAATTGTGCTGGTAAGTTTCATTCACAATTAAACCTGGATTTAGTTCCAATTTTAAAATTAATTCCTTATTGTGGGTTAAAGAATCTAGTTTTACCCTAAGTAAGGTGGCCTTTGTCCTTGGCTCCAGAGAAATAACCCCTGTAATAATTGGGGTGCATTGTTCTGAGACTTCCAGGAAACATCAGAGAATTTGTGCTGGCACATGGGGGCTGGCTAGACCAGAACAGACTCACCTGGGAGGCCGGTATCAACTGGCCTCAGGAGGCATGAAAGACTACCACACAGGACTGGGCAATAAGAGCCCTGAACACAAAGGCTCAGAGAGCTTCCTGGTTGGTGAGAACATCTGCTCTTGGGAGGGCAGTGCATGCCTTGGGACACGGAAGCTCCATGTTGGGAACCCTCCTAGACCTTGCACTAGGTGTCTCTTCGGTTGTATCCTTTCTGGCTATAATAAATCTGTAGTTGTAATTATGGTACACTCTCCATGAATTCTGTAAGTTATTTTAGTGCATATCGAACCCAAAGGGGCAGTAGGAGCCAGGAGGTCAGAAAGCAAAGGTGTCACGTGGACTTCTGAACTTGCGGCTGGCATCTTGAAAGGGTAGTGGGAAACCAGCCCCAAATTGGGGTCCAGAAGGTAAGAAGGCTGGGGAGTCATGCGAACTCCCCAAACTTGTGGCTAGTGTCTGTCTATTGGCAGTCTGAAGGACGGTCTCCTTTTAATTTGTGAGCTCTGGCCTAGCTCCAAGTGACTAGGGTCAGACAGAAAGAGTGCCACAGACACAGCCAGCAACAATGGAGAAGTGGGAATGTGAGTACTGGATCAGTCTCCAACATTCTGGGGACTGGATTCATGCTGTTCCTTACTGCACACTTAAGCTCAAGTATTATCTTCAAAATTGAGGGGTGGGGGGAAAGTCAATTGTTGAAGAAAGTTGTGAACAAAGAAGTCTAAGGTAACATTAAGTGGACCTACTAAACAGGCCAGTGATTCCTGGGCCACATGAAATCTTTAGAATCAGAAAGTGATTCTATTGCTCAACAAAAAGGATGGGAAACATAGAAATAGGTCTGCATACGAACAGAAATAATGCACTGAATAAATAAATGACTTCTACTTTCTTCTCTCCTTCTAATGTTACTCTGAAAAACGCAATTTGTGTGAATCATGCTTACTTACAACAAAACGTAATTTAGCTATCATTTTTGGTATATTCAAACAGACTAACAGTGTTAAAACAACTTGTAAGCCTTTTTAATCTATAAAGAGCACGTAAAACAAAGGAAAAAGAATGAGAGGGATTAAGAAATTTACTTTAACAGTAAACCATACAAAACAAACCCAAAAAACAAACAAACAAAAACTACTGAAACTCAAAACTAAACCTGTTTTACTAAGACTTAATTATCTTTCCTAAATAACATTACAACATAAGTGTCTATATACGATGTAGTTCTTAAGAGCTGAACAAACTTAGACAAGTACACAGGTAGTCCTCAGCTTACACCAGGGTTCCGTTCCAATGACTCCCTTGTAAGACAGTTCTCATGTACGTCAAATACCTTTCTCTCTTTTTTTCATTATTATTGCCTTTTATTATCAGTATCTTTATAAACCCTATCTTTTTTCTCTTTGTTGGAGACAGCGTTATAACAATGAAGTCAGTGTCGTAATGGCTATTAGATGAGTACACAGTCCAACTGTAAGCTGTTAGAGTTGAACACTGCCCAACTTTCTATCCATTACAACTCCTTACACAGACACCAACAGACTTCACTGTAGACCAGACAGACCATAGCCTGCTTTATCGCAGTTCTTTTTTTAAATTTTATTTTGTTGTTGTTGAGGATATACACAGCAAAACACACACCAACTCAACAGTTTCTACATGTACAATTTAGTGACATTGATAACATTCTTCCAGTTGTGCAACCATTCTTACCCTCCTTTTCTGAGTTGTTCCTCCCTCGTTAACAAACTCACTGCCTCATCTTTCGAGTTGCTATTGTCAGTTTGATCCCATGTAGACAGTTCTTAAAAGAGCATAATGCTCAAGGCAGACATTACTTACTAGTTAAGCTAAACTACTGTTTGGTTTAAAGAAGCTTTCAAGGGGTATTTTTGGTTTAAGGTTTAAAGATTATCTCAGGGCAATAGTTCTCCATGGCTCCAAAAAGTCTAGAGTCTATGAGAATTTGAAATTCTGTTCTGCATTTTTCCCCTTTCGATCAAGATTCTTCTATTGAATCTTTGATCAAAATGTTCAGTAATTGTAGCCAGGCACCATTCAGTTCTTCTGGTCTCCAGGAAAAGGAGGCAGTTGTTCGCGGAGGCGATTAGCCAACATCCCACATTCTCCTCGTATTCCTGACTCTCCCTCCTCTGTTGCTCCAGGTAAACAGAGACCAATTGTTAAGCCTTGGATGGCTGCTTGCAAGCTTTTACGACCCCAGGCACTATGCCAGCTTTTAAGATCCCAGGTAGAACAGAAGAACTAAACCCATTATTATGCCAATTAACTGGGATAATTCCATGAAACCATGACTCTAAACCTTCACACCAAGGAACTATACCCCATGAGGCGTTTGGCTGTACATAAGCAGCCTCAGCAACTACTCTTTTTCGTTGTTGTTGTTGGCACTGTTGTAAAAACTATCACACAACTTTTGCCAGTTCAACTTTTAACAGGTGTACAACTTGACAGTAATTACAATAATCAACCATGCAACCTATACATCAATATTTTGATCAGTAAATAGAACACATGTGAGTGAATATCTGAGAATGGTAACATCAGCAAATTACATGCTGCAACACTGTAGGTAGTACATATTACTACTATAAGATGTACAAAACAAAACACAAAAAACATGGACAGTCTAAATGTGGTTCATCATAACTTGAATATGTTGTAAATTGGGGGACTACTGGTACATGAAAACGATACACTCAGATTATCAGTTTCAATAGTTATTTTCCACTTACACCTTTTGAAACATAAACGAAAAGCAATCCTATTACAATGAGAATGAAAGAAACTGTCACACTATTCTTTCAAAAGTACTACTTTATAAAAGATTTCTCTAACATGTACAATAGAAATCAATAATTTACTACAATAATTAAGAAATGTTCTCATAAATTGAATGAATTTTCCATAATAGAAAATGTCACTTAAAGTAACATACTTAAGTTGGCCTATTTCAACTACCTTATTGGGTAGCTGTAATTTTATAATACCAATACCTATATTCTTTTAGGATAATCACTGTTTACTTTTTACAGATTTTAAAAAAATCACAATTTTGTCTATTAATAATCAACTTACTGGACTGAACTACTGCTTGAGTTTGTTCAGAGGTTCCAGATGCAATGTTTGTCAAAGCCCATGCAGCTTCAAACTGTAAAGAAGGACTACAAAAAACAAACATTCTTAACAGTAAGGATTTTTTTATACTGCCCAAATGTCTACCAATCATTTCTCCCTTCCAGCTTTTTGAAGATATTAAATACTTTGTCTCAAAACATATCCATCCAACATTTTTATTTATTTTTTATCTCTAATGACTGTTTAAAACAATCTCTTCAGTATAAAAGGCATATAACCTCCTCATGTGCTCTTCTTATTTTCTGTAAAAACTATTTATTAAGGTATCTGTACATTACTCCCCAATTTTCTCAAGTACCTATACGGCCAAACCAGTTCTTGCAAATTTTCAAAGTTTACAAATAAGTCAAATGTCTCATTCTCAGTCTGCTCTTTGTACTGTTTTTCCCTTCGACTTTCCAACTCCATCCTATATCCCTTTTCTTTTTTCTTTAAAGATCAAACTAGCTACTAGAAAATCTTGTCTTCTCCAAAGGATACATTGTAAAAGTGCTGTTATTTTTTAGTAATGTACTTACTTGTCATCTCTTTCAAGACAATGGACTAAGATAGGCAATATTCCAGATTTTATTAAGTCATCAATTGGTGGATTTCGATCACTGGACAAGAGCTTCCTATAAGAGATACATATATATCCCTTGTGAAACTTAATGACAAACATTATAATTAAATTTGAATTCATATTTGATATAGACATAACCAAACATTTGAATATTTGGCACAAGTATCCTCTCTGAAAGTTACTTTTTATAATTTCTAATACCTTTTCCCTAATTATTAAAAGAATCTATAAATGAAATTTGCAGATAATCAATACTTAGAAAAATATATAGACACGAACCACTTCACCACTTTTTTTTAATTACTACTGTAATATTATTCCCTCTATAAAGTCCCGAATATGACATAAAAAGACAACTAAGTGTTCTATACAAAGCCCTGGTGGTGCAATGGTTAAGAGCTCAGCCGCTAACCAAAAGGTTGGCAGTTTGAACTCACTTAGCTACTCCACAGGAGAAAGACCTGGTGATCTGTTTCTGTAAAAGATTACAGCCAAAAAAAACCCCTATGGGGCAGTTCTACTCTGTCACATGTGGTTGCTATGAGTTGAAATCAACTTGATGGCACCCAATAACAACAAATGTTCTATATGTGTTACCTTTGGACTTAACTTTGAGTTCAGAAGAAAAAAGTGGGCAGACTCCTTCAACATGGCATTTACCTTGCTAAGAAAGGAATTAAGAGGTCACCAAAATATCCAAAATTTTTCATCATAGGTCACAACAGAGTCAAAGGACAAAAACAGACAGGATCAATCTCAGTAATGGGCTGCTGGTTTAAAATTTATAGCTAATTCTAGTGTCCGACTCTTCATCTTACTCCACCCACTCAATTTAAGGTCATAAAAGCCCAACAACATTCTAATTTCAGAAACTAAAATGATATGGAATAAGCACAGTAACACACAGAAAAATATTCAAAGATGTGCTGGAGATACTGAGGTGAACAAGTCAAACATATTTCTGCCCTACTAGAGCTTAGAGGTTAAAAACAAAAATCCAAATCTAGTGCCCATTTATACACTGAGTAGACTGCAGGTTCAACCAGTAAGTCCTCTATGTGCCCATTTACACACAGAGTAGACTGTAGGTTCAGCCGGTAAGTCCTCTATGTGGCCTAACACAAATCTTCACCCATTCAAATTCCCCATACTACTAGATAAATAAACGCAAAGTTTAAGAAAGCTTAATTAGATCATTCATCTATATAAACCAACTGCTGGCTGCTTGTTTACTACCCTGTCAATGTAAACACTGACCTAGCTTTTAAACTGCTCCATGAGTTGGCTGTATTTTACCTAACTAATCTTATTCTCTGTAACTCACCAACAGGTCAGTTACGTCTACGGCACAATTTCAATCCATTTCCAGGCCTTTCACATCCAATTCATCTCACTTAGATGTCCTCTCTTCTATCTACTCCAAACTCTGAATACCTTTCAATGTTCATTTCAAGTTCTATATTTTTCATAATACCCTCTCTGATTTCCTAGAGTATCTGTACATTATAGTCTTACATTTGCTGTTGTGTATCACTATTTTTATTGTGTATTGTTGCCTTCCCAATTAGTTTCTAAGCTTCTTAAAGAGCAAGAATTATAACACATGCTATTTTCACAGCATCTTCTACAAAACACTGAACAGTACTTAGCTCAAAGTAAGCAAAAAAAAAAACTTGTAAAAGTCTTAACCCAGCCTTTCTCAGCCAAGATTCCACAAGAGAATTAAGCCTTACAGAAAATGATATCAGTGAAATTTTCTCAATTTTCCCAAGGATGATACATAGCTAGTACCATTCCACATGCAGAAGAGAGAAGTTAATTCATTACGCAGTTCTCATTTTTGTCACACGTAATACTTAAGACCTGCAATCAAGTCAAGACTTAATTTTTAAAAAATTACTGCTTTTTTGTAGCTCTTTTTAAAAAAATGGCCATTTTTCCCCCTCTGAGTGCATGATAGTGAAAAATACAAAATCTACAAAACATAATAAAATCAGTTTGGTGCTCCTGTCTTGATCTGTGCTAAGGTGCCAGCAGCTTTACCCATCGCTGCTTCTGCAACATCAGTGTCAACGTCAACAAAGTGTAAAAAGGCAAATAAGGTCTTAGAATTACTATAAGGTCTTAGAATTATTATTATCTCAGGGACTTCCAGGGATCCAGACCACGCTTTTGAGAATCCCTACTTTAGAAAGAAAAGACCAAAATCGATGTCAGAAAACACTCTGAAACTCGCTCTTGAATGTCGAGTAACTAAAGCAAAAGGAAGAATTGATGAAATTGAAGAGCTGAACAGAAGATTTCAAAGGGCGGCTTGAGAAGACAAAGTATTATAATGACATGTGCAAAGAGCTGGAGATAGAAAACCAAAAGAGAAGAACACGCTCGGCATTTCTCAAGCTGAAAGAACTGAAGAAAAAGTTCAAGCCTCGAGTTGCAATATTGAAGGATTCTACAGGGAAAAGATTAAACGACGCAGGAAGCATCAAAAGAAGATGGAAGGAATACAGAGTCACTGCACCAAAAAGAACTGGTCGACGTTAACCATTTCAGGAGGTAGCATGTGATAAAGAACCGATGGTCCTGAAGAAAGAAGTCCAAGCTGCACTGAAGACAATGGCGAAAACCAAGGCTCCAGGAACTGACAGAATACCGACTGAGATTTTTCAACAAACAGATGCAGCACTGGAAGTGCTCACTCATCTATGCTAAGACATTTGGAAGACAGCTACCTGGCTAACTGACTGGAAGAGATCCATTATTTATGCTATTCCCAAGAAAGGTGATCCAACCAAATGTGGAAATTATTGAACAGTATCATTAATATCATACTCAAAGAAAATTTTGCTGAAGATCATTCAAAAGCGGCTGCAGCAGTATATCGACTGGGAACTGCCAGAAATTCAAGCCAGATTCAGAAGAGGACATGGAGCAAGGTATATCATTGCTGATGTCAGATGGGTCCTGGCTGAAAGCAGAGGATATCGGAAAGATGTTTACCTGTGTTTTATTGACTATGCAAAGGCATTCAACTGTGTGGATCGTAACAAATTACGGTAACACTGCAGAGAATGGGAATTCCAGAACACTTAATTGTGCTCATGAGGAAGCTGTACATAGATCAAGAGGCAGTCGTTCAAACAGAACAAGGGGATACTGCGCAGTTTAAAGTCAAGAAAGGTGTGCGTCAGGGTCATATCCTTCCACCATACCTATTCAATCTGTATGTTGAGCAAATAATCCGAGAAGCTGGACTATGCGAAGAAGGGGGCATCAGGATTGGAGGAAGACTCATTAACAACCTGTGTTATGCAGATGACACAACCTCACTTGCTGAAAGTGAAGAGGACTTGAAGCACTGATGGATGAAGATCAAAGACCACGGCCTTCACTATGGATTACACCTCAACATAAAACAAAATTCCTCACAACTGGACCAATAAGCAACATCGTGATAAATGGAGAAAAGACTGATGCTGTCAAGGATTTCATTTTGCTTGGATCCATGATCATCACCCATGGAAGCAGCAGTCAAGAAATCAAAAGATGCACTGCACTGGGCAAATCAGCTGCAAAAGATCTCTTTAAAGTGTGGAAAAGCAAAGATGTCACCTTGAAGACTAACGTGCACCTTACCCAAGCCACGGTGTTTTCAATCGCCTCATACGCATGTGAAAGTTGGATGATGAATAAGGAAGACCAAAGAAGAACTGATGCCTTTGAATTGTGGTGTTGGAGAATACTGAATATACCATGGACTGCCAAAAGAATGAACAAATCTGTCTTGTAAGAAGTACAACCAGAATGCTCCTTAGAAGCAAGGATGGCGAGACTAGGTTTCACATACTTTGGACATGTTATCAGGCGGGATCAGTCCCTGGAGATGGACATTATGCTTGGTAAAGCAGAGGGTCAGTGAAAAAAGGAAGACCCTCAACAAGACGGACTGACACAGTGGCTGCAACAATGGGCATAAGCATAACAACAATTTTGAGGATGGCGTGGGACCAGACAGTGTTTCGTTTTGTTGTACATAGGGTAGCTATGAATCGGAATTGACTCAATGGCACCCAACAACAACAACCACCTTAGGGACAATTAGGGCTTAATTTTCTTGCAGAACCTAGATCAAGGGCTGCCCGAAAACCATCAAATAATCAACTCTGACGATGGTGAACATAATGACCATTTTATCAACTTCTCATTCTTTTTTCCTATAAACATTAATGTGCCATTTTGAGGTGTGACCACTTCTGCGATTTTCTGCCTACATAACAAAGAAGTTCTTTTATCTGCAGTGGAGAACACTGTAATTCAATAACTTCCTTACCTGTTCTAGGTTATTTAAGGTTGAATATACAAAAGTAGGAAAACTTAAGTAAATATAAGAGATCCTATGCCCTGAATAAGATACTGGATGAACCTGTGAAATCTCTTTCCACTCTGAAATTCTACAAGTCAATTTCTTGCTGAAGTGTCTCTTTCTCACTGATAGTCACAACATAAGATACTTACTCTTAAATTCATAAATATACAAAGCAACCACCATATTCTGTGACATAATCACGTTTTCCTCAAACTATTTAATATGAACGTCTTAGTAATCAGTTTTTCTGGCTTTTCCTGTAAACCATCTATGACAGCATGGGTTTCACAACAGAAATGTGCAAAATAACTTGGTATTCCTACCTGGAAAGAGAGTAGGGGTGTTTGTAGCCCTAAATCTTCTTGCCTATAACCCTGATAGAAGCTTATTAACTCTTGATTTATTGCTTGATCAATATGAGGATGATGAGAAAAATTAGCTACCTGGGCAGGATTTGAAGAGCCTGACTTTTTATAAGATTAAACCTATTAATTAGTAAAGGTAAGATTTTATAATGCTTTTCAATTCATTTATGTCATTAACCTGTCAAATCAATTTTTCCCTAGCATCTTTTATGTACACTATAGCTTCATTGTATTTATGAGTTTAAAAAACTGCCACCAATTTTAATACTTAAACTAGAGAACAACTTGGTGCATGATTGTTTTCTATTGTTTGTCATCAAAATTTAATTTGATTGTCAGGACTACTATATAATAAAAGCCCAAAATGGAACTCCTGTGTAAGTGAAAGGTAAACTGTATCCTCAAAATTTAACTTACCTAGCAGCTTGAACTGCACTTAGTTGAATTCCTTGGTTATCACTTGAAGCATTCTATTAAAAAAAAAAGAAACAATTTATGATGTAGATAAATAATCAGTTAAGTTCAAAAATATAAACGAAGAGAGAGGAAAAAAAACTTACTTGAACAATAGCTTCTAGAGAGGTATTTTGCTGGGAAAAAAGTTACAGAGAAAATGTAGTTAAAAGCTTGAAATTCTATATTTATGAAAAATATTTCACTGGTAATTTTATATCATCAGAATAACAACAACATACCACTCTATAATCACCATCTATATCAGAGTCTTCACAGATATCTTCATGTGGTACATTCCTTCTCTTTAAGAGATGTTCATCTCTTTTATTCTTAAAAAATAAAAAAGGAACTTCAATTAAAAAATTACCTGAACACTTCTTTACAAAGGTCAGGCAATATTGTGCCTACACACTGAAATATTAAGTGCTTTTTAAAAGTAAAACTCAAAAGCAGATAATTAAACCAAACTGTGAATTAAACACGCCACATTACTATGAACCCCAAACCCCAAATACTGCATTTTTAATGAACCGTGATCTATTAAAAATAATTTTTTTAAATTAAAAGATAGTGTACAGTTTAAACCAGAGCCAAACACACACATGTATTTAGAAGGGCTAAACCGTTGTGTACATCATCTGGGCGCTCCTCTTTATCACCTAAAAGCAGAGTCAAAGCAAACGTTGGGCAGTTCAAAATTAGACAAAAACCAAGTGCCACTTGAATTTTACTTAAAATGGTTGGGGCAAATTATACAAATATATTCTCACATATAACCTACTTAGAAAGTTGATAAAATTTTTAAGTAAGTTTTTTTCATGCATAACTAGTAACTTATAAATAGCACAGCGATTTAGTACAATTATCTCTATGATTTACACTTCATATAAATCATTAAAAATTACAGACAATAAAATCATCTGGAAACTTGTCGGTTATCTCTCTTTTAGGATAGTGGGCAAGTTATATCTTGCCAACTTCAACAGCTTATCAAATTTAGTCAAAATTTTTCATTTTTCAAAATGAAAAGAAATACTAAGCACTAAAAGCGTAACTATATTCAGTAAATAAAAATTTAGTCATACAAGACACACATTTTACATAAAAATATAATATACATTTGATATCTTTCTGGAGATATGTGTATGTATATGCTATAATGTTGTTGGAGCTATTCCTGGGAGTAACCCAATATTAATCAGACTCACCTTCCTTAACTCCACTACAACTTCATTTCGTTGTCTTCTCATCGTCTACAAGAAATTACAGAAAAATTTTTTTAAATCACCTCAAATTCCCATCACCCAAAGAAAACCACTATTGATATTTTAATGCATACTCTCAAATTTTTTCTCCTAGTTATATATGTATATTAAGTAATATTTTAGTCATAATAAAGAGCACACTATATATAGATGATTTTCTATCTTCATTTCACATCAACATTCCCAAATATTGAAAACCTCATTAAAACTATTACTAGCTCTATAATACTGGATATATCATAATAAAAAAAAACTCTAACATAAGGCCTATAAAACTACAGAGGTGCAAAGAACTTTAAGTGTGATTACAGGCTCTCTTTAAAAAGAGCTATAGTTGCACCACTCAGGTGAACCAATGACATTACAAAGATAATACACGAACAAGGTTAGTAAATTCAACTATTGAAAAAAAAAAAAAAGGCAGGGGAAAACCCACAGTCTCTTCCCCTAAAAGTAAGCACTATTAAATTTACTATCCTTCTGACACATTTTTTTCCTATTCTTCACCTTGTTTTTGTTTATCTTACTTATACATCTTAGAGATCTTCCATGGTGGCATATACAGATCTACTTCATTCTCTCTAATGACCATGTAACTGTTCTATCACATACTATAACTACTCTCTTATTTTTGCACACATACATCTCTTTTTAAGTTACCCACCACACGGACACATGCTCACTGTAAAGCATTCAAATGTTCAGAACAATGTATGTTCAAGGTCTTTCTATATATAGATTCACCTCACTCTAACGACTGCATATGTCAAGACACATTAAACGGAAATAGCAAGTCACAAAGTATTACTTAGATGTATAATAAATATCTCAAACTTACATTGAAAATGGAATTTCTGATCTTTAACAAACCTACTCCACCTCCATCGCAGCAAATGGCAACTCCATCCTTTCAACTGTGCAAGCCAAAAACCTTAGAGCCAGCTTTGAATCCTCTTCGCTCTCACATTACACATTCAATTTATCAGCAAATTCTGCGGACTCCACCTTGAAACATACCCTAATCCACATATCACTACCTCCCCTCTGCCACTACTCTGATCCAACTCACTCTTATCTCTTACCTGGATTACTGCAAAAACCTCCGAAAGTGTAACCCTCCTTCTACGCCTGCCCTCCACCTTCCTCCTCAATTCACTTGTATCACAACAACCAGAATAATCCTCCAAAGAGTCTTAATTTTGTGTATCACAGACTCCTCTGGCAGTCTGGTGACATCTATGGCTACCATCTCAGAATAGTGTTTTTAAATACAGAAAAGAAATACATATGGATGTTAGCTTGAAGACATTATGATATGATGAGTGAAAAAAGTCAATCACAAAAGGAAAGTATTGTATGACCTCAGGTATTAAAAAAGACAAGAAAAGGCAAAAGTATAGAGATCAAAGTTTATTAGAGGTTACTAGGGGTGGGAGGTAGGGGAAAAGGGGGGGTTATTGCCTATGGAGTACTGAGTTTTGGTTTATGGTGATAGAAAAATTACATTGATTAGGGGTAGGATTGCACAGCTGATTAATGTAATTGGTGTCAATAAGCTATACACCTGTAAAAAGCTGAATTGTCCAAAGTTGTGTGATATATTTACAACAACGACCAAAAAGAAAAGTGTAGGTGCTGAGGCTGCTTATGTACAACCAAACACTTCCACTTCATGGGATCTGGTTCCTTGGTTTGGAGGTTTAGGGTCATGGTTTCATGGGACACCCCAATTAACTGGCTTAATAACATGGTCACTGCTTCTGTGCTACCTCCTAGTTCGCTGCATACTGCCTGAAGTCTTAAAAGCTTGCAAGGACCAGCCAATGTAAAATAATTGATCTCTATTCACCTGGAGCAACAGGGGAAAGAGAGACAGGAATAGGAGAAGTGGAATGTGGCTAACTGCCTCCATGAACAACTGTCTCCTTTGCTGTGAGACCAGAAGAACTGGATGGTGCCTGGCTACCATTCCTAAACGTTTTCATCAAAGATTCAACGGAAGAACCCTGATCAAAAGGGGGAAATGCAGACAAGAATTTCAAAGTCTCATGGACTCCAAACTTCTTAGAGTCACGGTGGCTAGATAAACCCCTGATTCTATTGCCCTGAGATAATCGTCAAACCTTAAACCAAAAAATATCCCCTGGAGTCTTCCTAAAACCAAAAAATAGTTTCGCTTAACTAGTAAAAAATGTCTGCCTTGAGCATTATGCTCTTTTAAGAACTACCTGTATGGGATCGAACTGACAAAAGCAACTAGAAAGATCAGACAGGAACCCTAGGGGGCAGTGAGTTTATGTTAATGGGGGAGGAACAACTCCAAAAAGAGGGTGAGAACGGTTGCACGACTCATCAATGTCACTGAATTGAACATGCAGAAACTGCTGAATTGGTGTTATGTTTTGCTGTGTATATTCTCAACAACAAAATAAAAACAAAATTAAAAAAACAAAACATGAGATTACAAGGAAAACCAACTGTATTGATATATAAAAACCTAAAACCTGTTGCTGTCAGGTGGATTCCGACTCACAGCGATCCGACAGGACACAGCAGAACTGCCCTATAGGGTTTTCAAGGCTATAATCTTTACAAAAGCAGACTGCCACATCTTTCTCCCCCAGAGTGGCTAGTAGGTTTGAACCTACAACCTTTCAGTTGGCAGCTGAGAGCTTAACTACTGCACCACCAAGGCTCCTTTATTGATATACAGTTATCAAAATATAAAACCAAAATATGTAAATATGAAAAAAAACAAACTGTAATGCATGAGCTTCTTTATTATGGCATTAAATGGGATCTAGCTGTTGTGTGCCATCAAGTCAATTTTCAACTCATAGTGACCCCAGTGACAAAGTACAACTGCCCCATAGGGCTTTCTAGGCTGTAATCTTTACGGAAGCAGACTGCCAGGTCTTTCTCTCACAGAGCTGCTGGGTAGGTTTGAACTGCCAACCTTTTCAGTTAGCAGCTGAGCACTTAACCATTGCGCCACCAGGGCTCCTTGATAACTACTATAATTTCAAAGTAATGGTAAACATACATGGCATTTCAGGATATCAGCAACAACAATAATGTGGTTTTTATTGGTGGTGCCAAAGTCACAAGTATCTTTAATACTACTGTGGTTTATTGACTATATTATTAAATGAAGAAAGTACTAAATTTCAAGGAGCACTGGTGGCTCAGTGGTTAAGGGTTTGGCTGCTAACTGAAAGGCTGACGGTTCAAACCCACCAGGAGAAAGATGTGGCTTCTGCTCCTGTAAAGATTACAGCCTTGGAAACCCTATGGGGCAGTTCTAAATTTCAGTTAGAGGTTAGTGAAAATAAAAATTATTTTCTCTAAAGATCCCAGACCCTTCTGAATTCTACCCATTGACTCTGTGAGAAGAAAGGTCCATGGACCCATTAAAGAATGTCCTTTAAAAACGCTGGTCAGATCATGTCATTCCCCCATTCAAAACTATGCGATGGCTCCCCACTTCAGAGTAAAAGCCCAGTCTTTACAATGGCTTAGGTCCAGTCAAATCTTCCCACCTGTCAGACCTCAGCTCCTACCACTCTCTCCGTCATTCATTCTGCTGCACTCACACTAACCTTGCTATTTCTCTAACACACTGGTTATTCTCTTACCTCAAGGTCTTAACTAATACACTATACAGCAACTGCTAAGAAGATGAACTCCAGAGCCAAACTACTTAGGTTCAACTTTCAGCTCTTCAACTTATTAGCTCCGTGGGTCCCCGTTTCCTCATCTGAAAAATGGGGATAATAAAAATACCTACTTCATGAAGTTACTGTAAGGATTAAACATGTTAATGTATGTACAGTATTTAAATAGTTTTTGGCACACAGCAGTATATGTGTTAGTTATTACTACTGTTACTACTACTACCTTAGATAGAAATGCTCCTCCCCCAGCATCTGCAGGACTCAGTCTCTCATCTCCTTTGAGTCTTTGTTCAAATGTCACCTCCTTGGTGGAGGCTTCCCCTTCCTGACCATCCAGCAACACTTCATCTGGGTACTGTCTACTCTCTTCCTTTATTTTTCTCTGTATCACTTATCACATCCTTATAAACTATGTAACTTTATTTTGCGTATAGTTTCTCCCTCTACGAGAATATAAATTCCACACTGTTGTTGTTCGTTGCTGGCGTGCTGCCTCCAACTCACGGAGACCTTATACAACAGTAAGAAAGACTGTGTGGGACTGCGTCATCTTCATGATCATCAGTATGTCTGAGTCCACTGTTGCTGCAATTTTGTTAATCCATCTCACTGAGGGTGTCTCCCGTCATTTTCACCGACCCTCTATTTTACCAAACATGATGTCCTTTCTAGTCTTTCCTGATGATGTGTCCAAGCAAGCAAGCAAGCTAAAGTCTTGCCATCCTTGCTTTAAGGAGCAGTCTAGTTGTATTTTTCTAAGATTGATTTGTTTGTTTTTCTGGCTGTCCACAGTATATTCAATATTCTTTGCCAACACCACAATTCAAATGCATCAATTCTTCCGTCTTCCTCAGGAGAGGGATTTTTGACTGTTTTGTTATAGGCATTGTACCCCAGCAGTGCCTGACATACTAAATGTGCAACAAACATCTATCAAATGAAAAAACAATCTCATCCATAAAAAAAAAAAAAAAAAAAAGACTGTGTACATACAAATCTTTATACGCATACAAGCATTTTTTAGGATAGACTCCTTAAGTGGATTTGCTAGCTCAAAGAATATGCACATTTTAAATCAAGAGAGCCTACCAAACTGTCCTCTGAAAAGTCCATACACCAAATGATTTCTCCCAACAATGTTCCATGGGATCCATTTCCCTACGTTCTCATAAACACTAGACATGACCATTTAAGAAGAAGTTTTGCCAAACCAATTTCTGCCCATCTCATACTTTTTATCTGCATTTATTTCCTTGACTAGTAAGATGGAACATCTTTACATGTGTCTATTGCCGATGTTTGAAAATACATGCATGACTTCTCACAACCTTTGCCAAATATTCTTCTGTGATTTATCTCTTTGTTTCTGATGTCTAGGAATTCTTGTTAAATTTTGGATACCAATCCTTATCATTTGACTTTACTGTTATCTTTTTCCATAGAAAGGTTTTTCATTTCTATAAAGCATAATCTGTCAACCTTTCTCTTTTATAGCTTCTGGGTTCTGCATCTCACTCAGGAAGGCCCCTCCTCAAGATTACAAAAGTAGTCTTCTATTTTTCTCTCATAATACTTTAAAAAATTATTCCTCCTTATTTAGTTTTTTAGCTTGCCTGAAGTTTCTTTTGGGAACAGGGTAAGGCAGAGTCCATCTGGATTCCAAATGGATAGTCAATTGTTCAACATTATTTATAGAACGGTCCATACTTTCCCCACTGATTTGAAATACCAACTTTACTATATACTAAATTCCTATAGCCACAGGTCTACTTCTGGACTCTATTTATTTTTGTCTATTCAAGAGCCAGTGCCATGCTGTTTTAATTACAGTAGTCTTATACAATAGCTGGAAGATCAAGTACTACTTTGTTATTCTTTGTTATGGACTGAATTTAAAAGGTGTGGCTACTCCATAGATTTGAAAGGGTACGGCCACCACCTTGAGCTCCAGAGGGCATGGCTGCTGTTCCCATAGGACAGGAGAACAGGGCCACCCAGGATTGAGGGGGTATGTTCACTGTCCTACTAGGCCTAGAAAGGGGGCTAGCTGAGGGGTCGGTGCCCAGAATCCAGGCAGTGGGGCCAATACCTAGATATGCCTGGAGAACAGGTTTATTTTCAAGCCTTGAGATCTAACAGAACTTGTCCTGCTAAGTTTTGGACTGGCTTGGTACCCGTAACCCTTTCTCTCCCTCCAACTTCTCCCTTTTGGAATGGGAATGCCTACCTTGTGCCTGTTCCACTACTGTAGTTTGGAAGCAGATAACTCACATCCTAGGTTTCACAGGTTCACAGATGGAGAGGAAGTTTGGATAGGTTGTACTCAGAGTCTTGCCCGTATCTATTTCAGATGATTCAGAAAATGGGAGTTTGGACTTAAGAGTGGATGCTAAATTAAGACTTTTAGGGATGCTGGGCTGGGGTGAATGTATTTTGCAAGACAGAAGGACATGAATTTGGGGAAGCCAAAGGGTAGAGTGTTACAGATCAAACTGTGTTCCTTGAAAGTTATGGTGAAGTCCTAACTCCTGTACCTGTAATATGACCCTGTCTGGAAATCGGAGTTTTATACATGGTGAGGGGATCATGTGAGAAACCATCTACAAGCCAAGGAATAGCACAGAACACCAGGGACTACCTACAAGGAAGGACTCTCCCCACAGCTAATGCCCTGATTTGGTTTCGAGGCACCAAACTGTTTTTTAAAGCCACCCACTTGTGGTATTTTTTGTTACGGAAGCGCTAGGAAACTAAAACGTTCCTTCTCAAAATGTCTTAGCTGATCTTACGTATGCGTAAATCTTTATCTCAATTTTTTTTTGTCAGGTCAATTTATCTTTATTTAAGTGAAGCTGGGGTGATCTTCTAAGCTTTGATGCACATACGGATTTTAAAAATATCAAGACTCAATTTAAAAATTACTAATAAAATAGGCTGTAAAATGAATAAAAGTAATTAGTCAAACATTACAATAAGAGCTTTAACATCCACTATTTCATTTAATCATTACAGCTATGAGGTAAGAAGGATATTTATTTCTTTTTACAAATGAGGAAACTGAGGCTTAGATAATTATGTTACTTGTCCAAGGTCACATGGCTAGTAAGTGGGACAGCTAGCATCAGAACCCAGATGGTTGGATACAAAGCCCATAATCACTAAGCCATACTGTCTCCTACAAATCTTAAAGCCGAACAGAGTTTCAGCCAGTTTCAGAGTCTATGGTTCACATTAAATCAAAAGTACTATTACCAAGATTGAGGCATTGGTGCTTCAGGGGTAGAATTCTTATCTTCCATGAGATGGCATGCACCTCCTGCAGGGCCACCACCGCCTGTCAGTGGAGACTTGTGTGTTGCTATGATACTGAACAGGTTTCAACAGCACTTCCAGACTAAGATGGACTAAAAAGAAAAGCCTGGAGATCTACTTCTGAAAATCAGCCAATGAAAACCCTATGGATCACAACAGTCTGATCCACAACTGATCATGGGGATGGCACAGAACCAGGTAGTGTTTTATTCCGCTGTGGATGAGGTCACCATGACTAGGACCCAGCTCAATGGTAGCTAAAAACAACTACTACCAAGGCTTGGGGCTTTGCATAGTATTACAAAAAGCAAAAACAAAAAAACCAATAAATGACTGTAGGATACAAAAAACCATGTACTATGCTCACACAAAGAAAATAAAATCTATAAAATGTACTACTGTTAAATAAATTAAATAAGGTGGAATTCTGAGGGAGAGAGGTATTTCTAGTTTAAGGAAAGTTTTGGTTAGTGTCTGCTCCATCCAAAGTAGCAGGATTAAGGTACAATGGGCTTTGATTAACTTTTCCACAGAGCAAACTACTAAATAAATTCAAAATAATTACTGTAAATTTCCATATTTTGTTTACTCCAAAAAGAATTTTTCCATTACAGTAAATCTTATTATGAAATTTAGAATTTCTGATAATAAGAAATGATGAATAAAGGAGTTATTAAACCAACTTAACAATTGTAGTTGCACATAAGAGTCTACTACTACCCACAGAAACTTTGTACAGTAAGAGATCTGACAATCCCTTTATTACAGAGCAAGAAAGAGTTTTCCTCTTAAAAAAAAATCATTACCTCCAAGATAAAGAGAAGACTGAATAAACTAGTAGAAAGGTAGCCTATGTATCTCTGCTTGGCAGTATTTACCCATGTTTTCTACCGCAAAAAAACAAATACCTTAAAAGTGGTATTAGATATTTAGATATTTTAAAGTCACAACCTCATCTCAAATCAAGGACTTTTATTTTTCTGGGATCCCATGAACCAAACCCACTGCATCGCGTTGATTTCGACTCACAGCAACTCTACAGGACAGAGTAGAACTGCCCCATAGGGTTTCCAAGGAGCAGGTGGTGGATTCAAACTGCCAGCCTCTTGGTTAGTAGCCAAACTCTTAACTGCTACACCACCAGGGCTCTGGGTCCCATGAAGGGGGTATAAAAAGAAGGCTATTTTTTCTAAGTTTGCCCTTATGTTAGACAGCAGACTATGTATCGTACACACAAATATAATAGTTGTGGATTTCCACTACTTACACTGATATAGTTAAGTAGTAAACCTCAGAATTTCAAAAAGCTGCCAAACTGGCCAAATGGCTTATGGGGGGAGGGAAAAAAACACCAAACCCGTTGCCATCAAGTCGATTCCAACTCATAGCGACCCTATGGGGCAGATTAGAACTGCCCCATAGAGTTTCCAAGGAGCGCCTGGTGGATTCGAACTGCTGACCTTTTGGTTAACAGAGGTAACTCTTAACCACTACGCCACCGGGGTTTCCTACGGGACAAAGAGCTATCTAAAGGACCAAGGCTGTAAATGAGGGGCAGATCACCTAGAATGTTTTATTTATTTGCCATACAGTTACAAAATTCTAAATTCAGGTAAAAGCGGACAAGAAATTTTTAAAAAATTCAAACAAATTAATGTCACATAAACACAGAATGCTATCTCTATCAAAAAGGAATGTAATTTGTATTTAATAAATACTTACTAGGGTCCCAAATATTTACTATCTGCCCATCTAGGTGCTGAACACTTTCTCTGCTCTTCTGGGGTATAGGGTCTAGTACTTTCTTTCCAATTAGTGGCTACTTAATTCCTTTTATTTTTCAAGTGAGTTTTACCAATATACAGTTCTTCTTTAAAAATCCAAAAAGTATTAATTTACAATATGTTGATGAAATTATATACCATATGAAATTTGGATATTTTAAATATTCCTGAGCAAAAAGTAATAGGATTTAGATTAGTTAGGACTTAATTTCAGTGAAGAAATTCAAAGAAATTCTTAATTTTTTTCTAAAGTTAATTCTTTAGAGTTAGCTTTAATTCTTTCTAAAGTTAATCATCAAAGAAATGTAATGCTTTGATTTTACTTCCCCCAGCCTGTCATTCATACCCTAGAAAGGTTACTAATTAGTTAACAGCACAATCAAGAGAAAGTGAAAAATTTAAAAATTCAACAGGCAGGAGGAAATCTCCTTTGAGGTGATGGGATAGAGTTTAAAACTAGATTGTGTTAATAGTTGCACAATTCTGAAATTTTACTAAAAATCATTGAATTGTATAGTTTATAGGCAAATTTTAGGATATGTAAATTCTATCTCAATAAAGTTGTTTAAAAATCACACACACATCCTCCCAACATGGGTCACTATGATATGACTCCATTTAGAGCCTGCTGGAATGATTCAGTCCATCATTCAAATGTTTATTAATCAGCTATTTGCCAGGCACTAGAAATACAAAGATGGACCAGACATAGCATACCCAGGGCCTTAAGGAAGTAATACTCTTATGGCACAGAAATACAATTATAATTTAGTAAAATATTAAGACCAAGTATTTAGCAGACATTAGTTGCCAAACACCATTCTAAGCACACTGCTTGACTTAACTCATTTAGTAACTGTAATATGTTATAATGTGCATACAAGGTACTCTGACAGCAGACAGGGTAAGTACAAAAGGTGATATGTAAGCTGAATCTTCAAGAAGTTCATTTAGATGTAGAACAAAATTCTAACTCAAAAAACGACCAGACCTACTGGCCTGACAAAGACTGGAGAAAGCCCGACGGTATGGCCCCTGGACACCCTTTTAGCTTGGCAATGAAGTCGCTCCTGAGGTTCACCTTTTAGCTCAAAATTAGACAAGGCCATAGGACAAAACGAGACCAAAGGGGCACACCAGCCCAGGGGCAAGGACTAGAAGGCAGGAGAGGACAGGAAAGCTGGTAATAGGGAACCCAAGACTGAGAAGGGAGAGTACTGACATGTCATGGAGTTGTTAACCAATGTCATACAACAAGATGTGTACTGTTTAATGAGAAGCTAGTTTGTTCTGTAAACATTCATTTAAAGTACAGTAAAATAAATAAATAAATAAATAAATAAAGTTCATTTAGAGGACGGGCATTCTAGGTAGAAAAGATAGCATATACAAAGAAAGAATTGTAAAAGATGGCATGTGCAGAATCTTTTGAAGAATGTCAGAAGCCAGAAATGGAAATGCAGGCAAGAAACCAAATCAAGAAACCATCTATACAGCATTTCAGAGAAAAGTGAGTTAGTAGTGTTTTAAACACAAATGATTATCACAACCAACATACTTAGTAGGTACAACAGATGCTCAACCCAATTAATATAGTGAATCCAAAGTTAAGAATAGCATAACTACAAAAGTCTGTTTTCCTATTTCTCCCTCCTTTCGTCTGCACTTGTAAATCTCTCCACCAGCAGCCACCATGGTGCTTATTTATACCTCTGCCAGACAGCATATGTGCTGACAAACTGCATGCGATTAGCAGGTTGAGTTTTGCATTTATGACATTAAAAGGGAAAATTTTAAATCCCCAATATTGTTAAATGCTTACTCAAATGGGTCAATAATTGATACCCATTATCGTTAAAAACTTCTAATCCTTGGTTTAGAAAAGTTCATTTAAGTAGTCAGTTTAGTTCTAATTTTCAACCTGTGGATTTATTACCTAAGAGATAGTATTTATTAGCAGTAGCAGTATTGGAGAAAAGATCTAATTAGCATTATCAGTGATGGGCAAAACTCTTCATAAACAGAATCAAGTTCTTAACTCTCTTTAACAAGTGAAAAGATCAATGGAAATGGAGCAAATGTAAGTAACGAGGAGTTTGAAAATAAATTTAAGGTGGTTGTTGTTGTTAGGTGCCAACAAGTCGCTTCCAACTCATAGAGACCTTATGTACAACAGAATGAAACACTGCCTGGTCCTACACCACCTTCACAATCGTTATGCTTGAGCCCACTGTTGCAGTCACTGTGTCAATCTATCTCATTAAGGGTCTTTCTTTCACTGACCCTCTACTTTACCAAGGATGATGTCCTTCTCCAGAGACTGATCCCTCCTGATAACATGTCCAAAGTATGTGAGACATAGTCTTGTCATCCTTGCTTCTAAGGAGCATTCCAGTTGTACTTCTTCCAAGACGTATTTGTTCATTCTTTTGACAGTTCATGGTATATTCAATATTCTTCCCCAACACCACAATTCAAAGGCATCAATTCTTCCTCAGTCTTCCTTATTCAATGTCCAGCTCTCACATGCATATGATGATTGAAAACACCATGGCTTGGGTCAGTCACACCTTAGTCTTCAAGGTGACATCTTTGCTTTTGAACACTTTAAAGAGGTCTTTTGCAGCAGATTTGTCCAATGCAACGTGTCTTTTGATTGCTTGACTGCTGCTTCCATGGGTGTTGATTGTGGATCCAGTAAAATGAAATCCCTGACAACTTCAATCTTTTCTCCGTTTATCATTTTGTCATTTATTGATCCAGTTGTGAGGATTTTTACCTTCATGTTGAGGTTTAATCCATATTGAAGGCTGTGGTCTTTGATCTTCATCAGTAAGTGCTTCAAGTCCTCTTCACTTTCAGCAAGCAAGGTTGTGTCACCTGCATATCACAAGTTGTTAATGAGTCTTCCTCCAATTCTGATGCCCCGTTCTTCTTCATATAGTCCAGCTTCTCCGATTATTTGCTCAGCATACAGACTGAATTTAAGTATGGTGAAAGCATACAACCCTGACACACACTTTTCCTGACTTTAAAGCATACAGCATCCCCATGTTCTGTTCGAACAACTGCCTCCTGACCTATGTACAGGTTCCCCATGAGCACAATTATTTGTTCTGGAATTCCCATTTTTTGCAATGCAATCCATAATTTGTTATGATCCGCATAGTCAAATGCTTTTGCATAGTCAATAAAACACAGGTAAACATCTTTCTGGTATTCTCTGCTTTCAGCCAAGATCCATCTGACATCAGCAATGATATCCCTGGTTCCACGTCCTCTTCTGAATCTGGCCTGAATTTCTGGCAGTTTCTGTCGATATACTCCTGCAGCCACTTTCGAATGATCTTCAGCAAAATTTTACTTGCGTGTGATGTTAATGATATTGTTAGATAGTTTCCACATTCGGCTGGATCACCTTACTTGTGAATAGGCATAAATTACAGGTCTCTTCCAGTCAGTTGGCCAAGTAGCTGTCTTTCAAATTTCTTGGCATAGACTAGAGAGCACTTCCAGTGCTGCATCTGTTTGTTGAAGCAACTCAATTATTTTTCTGTCAATTTCTGGAGCCTTGTTTTTCACCAATGTCTTCAGTGCAGCCTGGACTTCTTCCTTCAGCACCACTGGTTCTTGATCATATGCTACCTCCTGAAATGGCTGAACGTCGACCAATTCTTTTTGGTATAGTGACTGTGTATCCCTTCCATCTTCTTTTGATGCTTCCTGCATCATTTATAACGTTAATATATAATTTATTATAATATCTTCTCTGTAGAATCCTTCAATACTGTAACTTGAGGCTTGAATTTTTTATTCAGTTTTTTCAGCTTGAGAAATGCCAAGCATGTTCTTCCCCTTTGGTTTTCTATCTCCAGGTCTTGGCACGTCATTATAATATTTTACTTTGTCTTCTCAAGCGGCCCTTTGAAATCTTCCGTTCAGCTCTTTTACTTCATCATTGCCTTTCGTTTTAGCTACTCGACGTTCTAGAGCAAGTTTCAGAGTCTCTTCTGACATCCGTTTTGGTCTTTTGTTTCTTTTCTGCCTTTTAAATGACTTCTTGCTTTCTTCACGTATGATGTCCTTGATGTCATTCCACAACTCGTCTAGTCTGCGGTAATTAGTTCCCACTGGGTCAAATCTATTCTTAAGATGGTCTCTAAATTCAGGTGGGATATACTCAAGGTTGTACTTTGGATCTCATGGACTTGTTCTAATTTTCTTCAGTTTCAACTTGAACTTGCATATGAGCAACTGATGGTCTGCTCCACAATCAGCCCCTGGCCTTGCTCTGACTGATAATATTGAGCTTTTCCACCATCTCTTTCCACAGCTGTAGTCAGTTTGATTCTTGTGTATTCCACCTGGCAGGTCCACGTGTATAGTTGCCATTTATGTTGTTGAAAAAGGTATCTGCGATGAAGAAGTTGTTGGTCTTGCAAAATTCTATCATGCAATCTCTGGCATTGTTTCTGTCACCAAGGCCGTATTTTCCAACTACCAATCCTTCTTTGTTTCCAAGTTTTGCATTCCAATCACCGGTAATTATCAATGCATCCTGATTGCAAGTTCAATCAACTTCAGACTGCAGAAGCTGGTAAAAATTTTCAATTTCTTCATCTTTGGCCTTGGTGGTTGGTGGGTAAATTTGAATAATAGTTGTATTAACTGGTCTTCTTTGTAGGCATATGGATATTATCCTATCACTAACAGCAGTTGTACTTCAGGATAGATCTTGAAATATTCTTTTTGGTGATAAATGCAATGCCACTCCTCTTCAAGCTGTCATTCCTGGAATAGTAGACCATATGACTGTCTGAGTCAAAATGGCCAATACCAGTTTATTTCAGCTCACTGATGCCTAAGATATCGATGTTTATGCGTTCCATTTCATTTCTGATGATTTCCAATTTTCCTAGATTCATACTTCGTACATTCCGCATTCCGATTATTAACAGATGCTTGCAACTGTTTCTTCTCATTTTTAGTACCACATCAGCAAATGAAGGTCCCGAAAGCTTGACTCCATCCACATTATTACGGACGACTCTACTTTGAGGAAGCAGCTCTTCCCCAGTCATCTTTCTGAGTGCCTTCCAACCTAAGGCGTTCATCTTCCGGGACCATACCAGACAATGTTCCACTGCTCTTCATAAGGTGTTCACTGGCTAATTTACTTCAGAAGTAGACTGCCAGGTCCTTCGTCCTAGTCTGTCTTAAGTCTGCAAGCTCAGCTGAAACCTGTCCTCCACGGGTGACCCTGCTAGTATTTGAATACCAGTGGCAGAGCTTCCAGCGTCACAGCAACACGCAAGCCCCACAGTATGACAAACAGACATGTAGGGGAAATTTAGCGCAGGACGCCAGAAAGTTAACTTTGACAAGCTACTGGAGCAGTTTTAAAGAAATAATTCTAGTCTATAGAGACCATATTTTAAAATGACCTACATTCGAACTATAAGCATTGAAACTTAATATATTAGTATGAATGTAATAAATATGATTTCTCTGCTGATATGGTGTGTTCTCAGATACGAAAAACATTCCATTTACCAAACAACATCAGGTTAAAATAAAATTAAGGAATGCTTTCCTTCTACGTTATATGATTAAAAAACATTCAAATTCATGGTTTTCCTATGGGGAAAAAATTAAACAAATAGCATTATAGAATTTTATAACTGACTTCCTCAAAATACCAAGACTCAGACAGCCTGGCCCCAATTCAGTGTTCTTTATACTATACTACACTACTTTTTCATCTTAGTCTGCTTTTGTTCCATATTTTTGTCTACCTTCAGATATTTCTCCTTCTCTTTTCCCTCAATTTTTTTAAATATTATTTAATTTTTACTTGTAAACTTTATGTTCAATGACTTCAAACTTGGCAATAAAAAAAACAGAAAACCTTCATTAAAAGCCAAATTACTTACTTCTCTATTTTAAAAGCTTAACTATTTTAACAGCATAATTCTTTAGTTATGCACACAAAACTAAACAGATGTGTACATCTACATGGAAAGCTATTCATTCATCCAACAAATGTGTACTGAACTATGTGCTACATAGTTCTTAGTGTTAAGGACATAACCCCCAAAACCCAGTGCCAGCGAGTCGATTCCAACTCACAGCGACCCTATAGGGTTTCCAAGGCTATAAATCTCTACAGAAGCAGACTGCCAATTCTTTCTCCAGCAGAGCCACTGGTGGTTTTGAACCACTGACCTTTCGGTTAGCAGTTGATCGCTTTAACCACTGTCCCACCAGGGCTCCTGTTAAGAATATAGTAGGAAACAAAACGAGAAAATTTCCTGCCTTCCTGGAACTTACATTTTAGTGGGGGGGGAAAGACACAATAAATAAAACTAAAATGTATAGTGCACAAGATGTGATAAATATTAGGGAGAAAAATATAAAGCAAGGAAGGGGGATAATTTTAAATAAAGATCTTAAGAAGGTAAGTGAGTAAGCACAGCCATGTGCGTATGTGGTAAAACATATTCAAGGTAGAAGGCTTAATAAGTAAAAAAGGCCTAGGGATGATAGAAAAGGAAAAGCAAGGAGGCCAGGGTGACTGATAGGCAATGAATGAAAAGGAGAGCCAGCAGGAAACGGGTGGGCCATTTTGGCATTTAAGCGAGATGGGAAGCCACTCATGGGTTTGGATAGTCTGACTTAAAATAGAATAATTTCAGCTGCTGTGTTGGGAATATGCTGTAACTGCAGTAATCCAGGCAAGAGAGAACAATGGCTTGGACCAGAGTGGCGGCAGTGGGCATCATGGGATGAGGCTGAATTCTGAATATATTTAAAAAATCAAACCTCCAAAATTTGCTAATAGACTGGATGAGACTGTGAAACAAAGAGACAACGATAACGTCAAGATTTTTGGCCCAAGCAACTGCTAATTACTGAGATGGCATATTAGCCGTTTTGGACATGCTAAGCTTAAGGTGCTTATGACAGTATCAAAATAAGACGCCAAGTGGTGAGCTGAGTCTGGAGCTTAAGAGAGATGTTGGATCTAGAAATATAAATTTAGAAAGTGTATACATGTTATTTATAACCAGGAGAGTAGATGAGATTCTCTATGAATTAGCATAACCCAGGGGACTTCAGAATTAAGGCAACCCAGAATGTGTGATAATCTGGAACCAAGTGAAAAAATTATTTTTCAAGGAAGCATGATTAACTGTGTCATATGCTGTTGATAAGTGAAATAAGATGAGAACTGAGAATTAATTGGATTACTAAATATACATTTACCTACTTTATACAGTAATTTAATATGGCTAATCACTTTCATAGAAACAAATGTTTCAATATTTTACAAAACACGGAGATCTTGCCAAACAAAAACAAAATCCACTTGCCAGCCTGCCCTTGTTCGCTGAAGCCACTCTGCAGGCAAAGTCCTACTTTTGACTATGTCATAGCATTTCTGGAAACATACCTTTGCCTAAGTTTGTGTAAACTGTCCACAAGTGTTCCTTCTAGCAATGCAGCCAACAGAGCAGAACTACATTTTAACATATAACTTTCCAAATTAGCCATTTCTCGAAGAATAAACTTAATTAAAAAAAAAAATCAACTATGAAATCTTTAAAATATAAAAGTATAGAAAATCATAACAGATACCTACATACTAATAAATGTTACTCTTTTGTCCTATTTGCTTTATTTTTATTTTATTTTTTAAATTGTACTTCAGGTGAAGGCTTACAGAACAAATAGTTTCTCATGAAACAGTAGTACACATATTGTTCCATGACATTGGTCAACAACCCCACAACACGTCAACCCTCTCACTTCTTGACCTTTTTATTTTGATGAAAATATACACAGCCAAAGATACACCATTTCAAAAACTTCTACACGCACAGTTCAGTGACATCGACTACGCTCTTCCAATTGTGCTGCTATTCTCACTTTAGATGAAGGCTTACAGAACAAAATAGTTTCTCATTTAACAGTTAGTACACATGTTGTTGCACTATGACAATGGTTAACAACCTCACAACACATCAACACTATCCTTATTCAACCTTGGGTTCCCTATCACCAGCTTTCTTGTCCCCTCCTACCTTCTGCCCCTTGTCCCTGGACTGCTGTACCTCATTAGTCCTATTTGGTTTTATGGGGCTGTCCACTCCCTGGTTGAACGGTGAACCTCGGAAATGACCTCACCACTGAGCTAAAAGGGTATCTGAGGGCCATACTCTCGGGGTTTCTCCGGTCTCCTTTAGGCCAGTAAATCTGGTCTTTTTTTTTCTGAGTTAGAATTTTGTTCTACATCTTTCTCCAGCTCTGTCCAGAACCCTCTGCTGTGATCCTGGGCAGAGCAGTGAGTGGTGGTAGCCAGACACCATCTAGCTGTACTGGACTCAGTCCGGTGGAAGCCTTGGTAGCTGGACTAATCTTTTCCTTGTATCCTGTGCTCTTCATTCTCCCTTGCTCCCGAAGGGATGAGACTAGTGGAGTATCTTAGATGGCTGCTCACATGATTTTAAGACCCCAGACGCTACTCACCAAGGTAGAATGTACAACATTGTCTTTATTAACTGTGTTATGCCAACTGAGCTAGATGTTCCCTGAGACCATGGTGCCCACAGCCCTCCACCCAGCAATTCAGTCCCTCAGGGAGTTTGGGTGTGTCTATGGGGCTTCCATGACCTTTCCTTGTACAAGTTGTGCTAGTTTCCCCTGTACGGTGAACTGTATCACCCTTCACCGAAGATACCACTTATCTATTGCCTATTTAGTATTTCCCTCCCACCCCTCCCATCCCTGGTAACCAACAAAGATTGTTACATTTTATGTGTGAACTTTTTCATGGGTTTTTACAATAGAGGTCTCATACAATAGTTGTCCTTTTGTGATTGACCTATTTCACTCAGCATAATGTCCTCCAGTTTCATCCATGTTATGAGATGCTTCATAGATTCACTGTTGTTCTTTCTTGTTGCATAGTACTCCATCGTGTGTATGTACCATAGTTTGCTTATCCATTCATCTGTTGATGGATATCTAGTTTCCATCGTTTTGCTATTGTGAACAATGCTGCCATGAACATAGGTGTGCATATGTCTATTCGAGTGATAACTCTTATTTCTCTAGGATATATTCCTAGGAGTGGGATTGCTGGATCGAATGGTATGTCTATTTCTAGCTTTCTGAGGAAGCACCATATCATTTTCCAAAATGGCTGTATCATTTTGCATTCCCACCAGCAGTGCATAAGAGTTCCGATCTCCCTGCAGCCCCTCCAACATTTGTTATTTCCAGTGTTTTTGATTCGTGTCAGTAACGCTGGGGTGAGATGGTATCTCATTGTGGTTTTAATTTGCATTTCTCTAATGGCTAGTGATCGCGAGCATTTCCTCATGTGTCTGTTGGCCATTTGAATGTCTTCTTTGGTGAAGTGTCTGTTCATTTCCTTTGCCCATTTCTTAATAGGATTATTTGTCTTTTTGTTGTAGAGGTGTTGGATTTTCTTGTAGATTATAGAGATTAGACCTTTGTCTGACTTGTACCGTCCAAAAATTTTTTCCTAGTCTGCAGGTTCTCTTTTTACTCTTTTGGTGAAGTCTTTTGAAGAGCATAGGTGTTTGATTGTTAGAAGATCCCAGTTATCTAGCTTATCTTTTGGGGTTTGTGTGTTGATGGTTATGGTTTGTAGCCTGTTAATGCCATGTATTAAGGCCTGTAGTGTTGGTCCTATTTTGTCTTCTATGAACTTTATAGTTTTAGGCTTTATATTCAGGTCTTTGATCCATTTTGAAGTAGTTTTTGCATACGGCCTGAGGTATGGGTCCTGTTTCATTGTTTTGCAAATGGATATCCAGTTTTGCCAGCACCATTTGGTAAAAAGACTGTCTTTTCCCCATTTGATGGACTTTGGGTCCTTGTCGAAGATCAGGTGACTGTAGGGGGATGGATTTATATCTGGGTTCTCAATTCTGTTCCATTGGTCAATGTATCTGTCGTTGTACCAGTGCCAGGCTGTTTTGACTACTGTAGCTGTACAGTAGGTTCTGAAGTCAGGTGTGAGCCCTCCAACTTTATTCTTCTTCTTCAGTAGTGCTTTACTTATTCGGGGCTTCTTCCCTTTCCATATAAAGTTAAGGATTACTTTTTCCATCTCTTTGAAGAATGTTGTTGGTATCTGAATCGGGATTGTGTTGTATTTGTAAATTGCTTTGGGTAGAACTGTCATTTTCACAATGTTGAGTCTACCTATCCATGAGCATGGTATGTTTTTCCATTTATGTAGATCTCTTTGTGTTTCCTGCAGTAGTGTTTTTAGCTTTCTTTGTATAGGTCTTTTACATCCCTGGTTAGATTCATTCTTAAGTATTTTATCTTTCTAGGGGCTATTATAAATGGTATTGTTTTCCTGATTTCCTTTTCATCGTTTTCCTTACTGATGTATAGGAACCCAACTGATTTTTGTATGCTTATCTTGTATCCTGCTACTCTGCTGAATCTTTCCACTAGTTCCAGTAAATTTCTCATGGAGTCTTTAGGGTTTTCTGTGTATAGTATCGTATCATCTGCAAACAGGGACAGTTTAACTTCTTCATTACCTGTTTGGATGCCCTGTATTTCTTTTTCTTGCCTTCTTGCTCTAGCTAGAACTTCCAGCACAGTGTTAAATAGGAGTGGCGATAAAGGGCATCCTTGTCTTGTTCCTGTTTTCAAGGGGAACGTTTTCAGGATCTCTCCATTAAGAATGATGTTGGCCATTGGTTTTGCATAGATGCCCTTTATTATATTGAGAAATTTCCCTTCTACACCTATTTTATTGAGAGTTTTTATCAGGAACGGATGTTGGCCGTTGTCAAATGCCTTTTCTGCGTCAATTGAGATGATTATGTGATTCTTTTCTTTCCTTTTATTTATGTGGTGGATTACGTTGATTGATTTTCTAATGTTGAACCATCCTTGTACACCTGGTATGAATCCTACTTGGTCGTGGTGTATAATTTTTTTGATATGATGCTGAATTCTATTGGCTAGAATGTTGTCAAGAATTTTTGCATCTATATTCATGAGAGATATCAGTCTGTAATTTTCTTTTTCTGGGACGTCTTTGCCTGGTTTTGGTATCAGCATTATGCTGGCTTCATAGAATGAATTTGGAAGTGTTGCTTCCTCTTCTATGCTCTAAAATAGCTTGAGTAGTACTGGTACAAGCTCTTCTGTAAATGTTTTGTAGAATTCTCCAGTGAAGCCATCTGGGCCAGGGCTTTTTTTGGTTGGGAGTTTTTTTTTATTACCTTTTCAATCTCTTCTCTTGTTATGGGTCTGTTCAGATTTTCAACATCACTTTGTTGTAGTTTGGGTAGGCAGTGTGTTTCTAGAAATTTATCCATTTCCTCTAGGTTTTCAAATTTGTTGGAGTATAGTTTTTCGTAATATTCTGTTATAATCCTTTTTATTTCCGTTGGGTCGGTTGTAATGTCCCCCATTTCATTTCTTATTTGGGTTATTTGCGTCCTCTCCTGTTTTTCTTTTGTCAGTCTGGCCAGTGGTTTGTCAATTTTGTTGATTCTTTCAAAGAACCAACTGTTGGTTTTGTTGATCCTTTCTATTGTTTTTCTGTTCTCTATTTCATTTATTTCTGCTCTGATCTTTAATATTTCCTTTCTGCCGGTGGCTGTGGGCTTTTTTTTTGCTGTTTTCTTTCTATTTGTTTGAGTTCTGTAGTTAATGTTTTGATTTTGTCCCTTTCTTCTTTTTTGATGTGTGCATCGACTGCTATAAATTGTCCTCTGAGGACTGCCTTTGCTGTGTCCCAAAGGTTTTGGTATGTTGTGTTTTCATTCTCATTTGATTCTAGGAATTTTTTGAGTCTATCTCTGATTTTTTCTATTACCCAGTGATGTGTAAGCAGGGTATTATGCAGTTTCCATGTAGTTGATTTTTTTTAACTTGCTCTTTCTGTTGTTAATTTCTACCTTGATGGCATTGTGGTCAGAGAAGATACTTTGAATTATCTCAATGTTTTAGATCTTGTTGAGGATTGCTCTGTGGCCTAAGATGTGGTCTATTCTGGAGAACGTTCGTTCCATGTGCATTGGAAAAGAATGTGTACTTTGCAGCTGTTGGATGGAGTGTTCTATATATGCCTATGAGGTCAAGTTGGCTGATTGTGCCCTTTAGGTCTTCTGTATCTTTGCTGAGTTTCTTCTTAGTTGTTTTGTCCTTTACTTTGGTGTGTTGAAGTCTCCTGCTATTATTGTGGAACTGTCAATTTCTCTTTTCAGTGTTGTTAGAGTTTATGTATTTTGGAGCCCTGTCACTGGGTGTGTAGATGTTTATTATGGTTATGTCTTCATGATGGATCATCCCCTTAATCGTTATATAGTGTCCTTCTTTGTCTTTTATGGTGGATTTTGTTTTAAAGTCTATTTTATCTGAGATTAGTATTGCCACTCCTGCTCTTTTTTGGTAGTTGTTAGCTTGATATATTTTGTTCCAACCTTTGACTTTTAATAAATTCACATCTTTGTTTCTAAGGTGTGTCTCTTGTAGACAGCATATTGATGGATCCTGTTTTCTTATCCATTCTGTCACTCTCCGTCTCTTTATGGGTGCATTGAGTCCATTTACATTCAGTTAATTATTGATAGATGTGAGTTTGTTGCTGTCATTTTGTAGTGCTTTTTTTTGTGATGCTGACGTTTTCTTTGTCCTTCTTACTCTCTTGTGCTGAGTTACTTTTGTTTGTGGATTTTTTTTTCATTTCTTTTGTTTTTGTGGGTTTTGTTTTTGCTGAGGCTTTATATTTTTCCTCTATATTTTTATGAGTATGCTTGTTAACTTCCTTTGTGGTTACCATGAATTTTACCCGTATCTTTCTAAGTTTGAAACAGTCTACCATTACTTGGTATCGCCTTGCCTTCCTCTCCATTAGAAGGTTCTATACCTATGCTGTTTATTCCCTCTTTTATTGTTTTGATGTTGTTGTCATTTACTGATTAATTGCTCTGATTCCCTGTTGTATTTTTGGTTTTGGACAGTCCTTGAGATTTCATTTCCTAGATCGGTATCTGGCTGGTACAATCCTGCGTCCTAGACTGTGCCTCTGAGTTGAAGTTGTTTGTTCTCAGATCGCAGAACTCCCTTTAATAATTCTTGTAAGTTTGGTTTGGCTTTTACGTATTTCCTTAATTTCTGTTTATCTGCAAATGACCTAATTTCACCATCATATTTTAACGAGAGTTTTGCAGGATATATTATTCTTGCCTGGCAACTATTTTCTTTCAAGATTTTATATATGTCATCCCATTGCCTTCTTGCCTGCATGGTTTCTGCTGAATAATCTGAGCTTAGTCTTACTGTTTCTCCTCTGTATGTGACTTCTTGTTTTTCATGAGCTGCTCTCAGGATTCTTTGTTTATCTTTGGTTTTGGTGAGTGTGATTATGATATGCCTTGCTGATTTTCTTTTGGGTCTATCCTATATTGGGTTCGTTGAGCTTCTTGGATGGCCAGCTTTTCATCTTTCATGATATTGGGGAAGCTTTCTGTCAACAGTTCTTCAATGATCCTCTCTGTGTTTTCTGTTTTCTACCTCTGTTCTGAAACTCCAATCACTTGAAAATTTTGGTTTTGACTGTATCCCACATAACTCTCAGGGTCTCATTTTTCTTTGTTCTTTTTTCTGAGTTTTCCTGAAACACAGTTGTATCCAAGTGTTTGTCTTCAATTCCACTGATCCTGTCTTCCACCGTTTCAAATCTGCTTCTCAGTCCTTCTTTGACACCGTCCATTTCTGAAATCTTGTTGTTCATCTTTTGGATTTCTAATTGTTGTTTTTGTATAATTTCTAGTTATGAATTCATTTTGGCATTTTGTTGCTGCATTATTTTCCTGAACTCTTTGTTTTTTCTCTGTATTTTCCTTGAATTTGTCTATTTTTTCCTCATTTTTGTCTGCTTTTTCCTTCAGCTCTTTCTGAGTATTAGAGATCTGCATTCCCTATCAGGTAGTTCTAGTGCCTTTTCTTCCACTGAAAAGTCATCTGGTGTTTTATTTTGGATGCCCACTGGTACCATCCTGTCCTGTTTTTGTAAATGTTTGGGTATTTTCTGCTGTCTTCGAGGCATTCAGTAGTTATTTTTTTCGTTTATTGATCGTAGATTTGTTTGTTTCATTTTTTTTTTTTTTAATTTGGCTATGTCTTGGCAGGCGGGCTGTGTGGTCTTTGTTGTTTGCTCATGTGTGGGCACAATACTTTTCGCCTCCTTCTCCAATTGGCAGGGTCAGTCACTCAGATATGGTACAGCAGGGTAGGTCTAGCTGAACAGGAGTTACTGGGACGGGTTGTTTGTGGCACTTACTACAGCCACCAGGGCAGGTTGGTAATCAGTGCAGGGCAGGTTCCAGTAGACCATGCCTGTGCTGCTTGGTGGCGTGATGTTAAGCGCACGGTGCAGCTAGGCAGGATGAGCAGAGAGATTGTTATGTGTGGAGCTAAGATGGATATGGGAAAGAGGAGAGAGTAACAGGAGCCAAAAACATACAAAGAAACAAAAAAGAATGATAGGGGAGCTTGCCATTGGAGTAGAGAGATGAGAGACTACGAAATGGAGGAAAACAAAAATGGGAAGAGGAAGAAAAAGGAAAAAAAAATGAATAAATAATAATCAGAAAGGGAAAAGAACAGCAAAGTTCCCAGGGAACCCACCGGTGCGGCTATGAGGTCTGGGGAAGTTGTTCTCAGGTGTTGCAGTACAGCCTGGCTAGAAGGTGTAGAGGTATACAACACCAGGTATTCAGAGAACAGAAAGAGAAGCAAGATATAGAGAGACGAGAAACTGAGTAATGAAGAAAGACGAAGAGGGAAATGAAAAGAAAACAAATTAAAACAAACAAACAAACAAAACAAGAAAAGCCCCAAGGAAAACAGAAGGGGAAAAAGAAAAAAGAAAAAAAAAACCAACGAAAAAAGAAATGCCCTCAGGGATTCCTCTGCGTGTCTGTGAAAGCCAAGGGGGTAGTTTCCAAGCCACGCAGCACCGCCTGGCCAGAATGGGCTCCCAACTCAAGAAAAGGAAAAGAAAACAAACAATTCAAAACATACAAACAAATAAAAGCCCTGGGATCCCAAGAGCGGGGCAGCCCCGACTGGGAAGCAGCTCCACACTTGAACGGAGCTCCATAGCCCCTCAGGAAAAGGCAAAGATGGCGCACGGAGCCAGGTATTTGAGCGAAAGGAGGGGGAGGTGGTGAGAGGTAAGGAAGAAATCAAAAGAAGCGGGAAAAAGCAACACCCGCAGCCAACAAATGGCACTCAGAGAGCTAGCTAGTATGGGCTGGTGGAATCCAAGCACCCGGTGCTTCCGGGACAAGAGACTGTGTCCGCGGGAAGTAGAGGAGGTTGAGTGGGGGTGAAGAAGGGTAGGGGGTGGGAAAGCGTATATCGCAAATTACCGGTTGGTTTGTCTCCCGCTGGAAGCTCCGTGAAGCTGCTTTCTCAAACCCCGTTTGCTGGTCTCCGATAGGAGTCCAAGATGGTGGATCCGCGCTGCTTTAGCTGATAGGGGACCTCTGCATGAATCTCTTCTCGCTCTCCGTTCTCTGTCAGTTTTCTCACTCCATTTGGTGCTTGGCTGAGTTATCTCTTCATTTGATGTTTTAGGGTTTCAGGATTGTTGTTTTCTCTGTTCGGCTTAGTTTTTCGGATCTTTGCTGTGGAGGGACGGCGTGGTGCTTCTGCCTAGAGCTCCATTTTGCCGGAATCCCCCTTGCTTTATTTTTAAAGAAATAAAAATAAAATGCTATAGATACTGCTAAAACCTCACTATATCCTCAATGCTGTCCATTTTCCTTTTTTTTTTATTTTTTATTTTTCCCCTCCAGAAGTAATCACTTTTCTGATTAGATTAGAGTAATTCTCATGGATGTTTTTATGCTTTTACTGTGTATCAATAATATTTTTATGTTTAAAATTTTCTACATGAGTGGTATAATGCCATACATATCCTCTGCAATTCTCTTTTCTCTACAAAAAAACATGACACGTAAAAACAAAAGAAAATACCAAAATATGGGTACAGAAATAACTACTCTAAAGAGTTCAATAAAGGAATGAGCAATATGAATTGATGAGATTAGGGAAAATTTAACTGAGGCCTGGAGGCTTAAGTTCAACCTGTAAGCATAAATAAAAAATGGCAAGGTAAAGGGAAGACTAGAAGGTATTTCCAGTAGGGACCCAACAAAAGCAAAGACAGAAATGCAGTACCGAATGTTAAAGGTGACGTGGGTTCACCTGCCTGAAGTGGTAGGTGAGTCAGAGATGAAGTTATGTGAATAGGGAGTCAGCAACTAAAAAGATAAGAATTAATTTGGTCAGGAAACTTTATGTTTGCATCTTCACTGGCATGTAAGAATTCCTCATACACAGCAAACACTCAAACGTATCTGCTAAACTGAACTGAAAGTCTGAAATGTCTAGCTTATTAAGAGCTGCTGACTGCGTCTTGTAGAGGATAATAGGAAGCCACTAAAAGTTCCTGAGTAGAAAACTAAGAATGACAATGGTGCTCTGGGATGTTTACTGAAGTAACTGTGTCCCACTCAAGGGACACGTGGCAATTTCTGGAGATATTTCTGGTTGTCACAACTTAGGGGAGGAGGAGCTACTGGCATCTAGTGGGTAGAGGCCAGGGATGCTGCTAAACAACCATTGTATTTGCACGTATGATACACAGCCTGCTCTCTAACATAAGGGCAAACTTAGAAAAAGCAGCCTTCTTTTACACCCCTTACATTGAACCTCAGAAAAATAAACGTCCCTGATTTGAGATGAGGTTGTGACTGGAAAATGCCTTAATGTGCTTAACTTTTGATTAGCTTGTTCAGGGATGGTCTCTCCAAAGCAAGAGATGTTGGAGAGAGAGGCAAGCACCAGATTTGGCAGGGCCTTGAAAATCTCAGTAAAGAGTTTGGATTTTATTCTAAATGCAATAAGAAGCTACTGAAGCAGGAGGGAGTGGGCATGATTTACGTTTTTAAAGAACCACGATGGTTATTTTATAAGCTGGAAAGGAACAATAGCAGAAACAAGGTGACCACCGTGGAGATAATAATGAGGTAATGATTTGCCCTAGATTATAACTGAGTAGAAAATTAACAGAAGTGACATTAATAAATAATGTCATATTTAAAATGTCTAAGAGAAACTGCTCTTTTCAGGGAGGTTTCTGCAGAAGCAGTCAAAGGATGCTCCTTACCATGTGACAACCTTTGCTCCCCCCACCCCAATTCTACACACCACAGCTGACTGATGGTGGGGTAAAGGGAAAAGCAGGCACCTGACTCAGGGAAAGCCAATCTATAAGCAGGCCAGCAATAAAAACGACCTCGTGCTGCTTGGGCAGAGTTTATTAACTCAGTCAGATTCCCTCTCTTAGTAATTTAGCACAGTATTACGTAAAGACTAAGCCAACATCTAGGAAAGAGACGATTTCATAACCGAGTTAGTGGCTGGGAGAGCAGTACAGGGAAGATCCATGAATTCCTACCACCAGGATACTTATACCTGAAGTATACTGGATACTGTGAGAATTGGTCCCTTAACTTTCTTAACACTAAACAACTTTAAAGCAAGTCTGAATACGGGTGCTTCTTGCATTCTTAGGAGCCTAATCAAAACAAGTACCAAGATGGAATTTTAATTTTACAGATGTAGAAATTGAAGCTGGAAAAAAAAATTAAACTTACCTACTGGCATAAGGAATGCTGGTGGTGCAGTGGTTAACAGCTACAGGGAGCTATGGCTGATAATCAAAAGGCTGGCAATTCGAACACACTAGCCGCTCCCTGGAAACCCTATGGGGCAGTTCTACTCTGTCCTATAGGGTCACTATGAGTCAGAACCGACTCAACGGCAACGGGTTTTTTTGTGTGCGTTTTAGTGGCATACAGCTAATGAGATGCAATCCAAGGTCTTCTCATTCTAAAAATCAAGCTTTCCTACAAATCCCAAGGGAAGAGTTACATATCTGACACAAAATATTTAGGATTTCCTTTCCCTTCAATTTCAAGGATTATCTGTTGTAAAATTGAGTTTAGGAAAGAAAGATAAGGGAAGATGCTACAATCCTAGCTCACAGAGGTTGAATATCCCCACAGGATCAGTTTAGGGTCAGAGAGCGATCTTGACCTGCTAGAATGTAAACTCCATGAGAACAGGGATTTAGCCTCTGTTATTCATTGTTCTGTCCTCACTGCCTGGAACAGAATTGGGACATAGATGCTGAATAAATACTGGCAGAAAAAAATGAATACAAGGAAGCACAGAAGGGCAAATCAGCGAAAAAGAGCTGCCTAGAGTTTCACTGTGACCCTGAGGTAGTGGAAAGTTGTCCCAGCCCCCATTCTTTTCTCTTAATTCTTTATTTAAAAAAAAAAAAAAGCCTTCTTGAGATGTAATCCATACAATTCATTCATTTAAAGTGTACAAGTCAGTGGTAGTTAGTATATTCACAAAGTTGCACACCAATCACCATTATCTAATTCCAGAACACTTATCACCCCCTGAAGAAAATCCCCAACCCACTAGCAGTCACTCTCCATTTCCCCCCAACTACCTCAGCTCTAGGTAACCACTCATCTACATTCTGTCTCTTCATATCTGTCTATTCTGGACATTTTATATAAATGGAAGTATATATGATCTTTTGTGACTGGTTTCTATCCCTTCGCATGTTTTCAAAGTTCACCCATGTTGGAGCATGTATCGTTAATCCATTGCTTTTTACGGCCAAATAATATTCCATTGTATGGCTATAAGGAGCCGTGGAAGTGGAGTGGTTAAGATGCTCGGCTGCTAACTGAAAGGTTGGCAGTTCAAACCTACCAGTCACTCCACGGGAGAAAGACGTGGTAGTCTGTTTCCTTAAAATATTTACAGCCTTGGAAACCCGATGGGGCAGTTCTACTCTACCATACAGAGTCACTATGAGTCGCAATCAACTCCACGGCAATGGGTTTGGATATGGATATACCACATTTTGTTTATCAGTTGATAGACATTTGTGGTATTTACCCTTTGGGGCTATAAATATTCATGTACAAGTTTTTATGTAAACATATGTTTTCAATTCTCTTGGTCATACACCTAGAACTGCTGGCATACATAGAAACTCCGTTTAACTTCTTGAGGGACTGCCAAACTATATTCCAAAGCGCCGTACCGGTTTACATTACCACCACCAATGTGTAAGGGTTCCAATTTCTCCACATCCTTACCAATCCGTTGTTTTTTGTTTTTCTGATTATAATCATCCTAGTGGATGGGAAGTGATATTTCATTGTGGTTCTGATGTGCATTTCCCCTAATGACTAATGATGTTCATCTTTTCATTTGTTCATCAGTCTTAATTAAGCTTTTTTATCATTTAAATATTGTTACTGTTTTAAAGCTGGAGAACAAAAAGGACTTAGGAAAAAACACACACTTGTAACACAATAAACACCTCCACATCATATTCAAAGGTGAAATAAGGAACCATTCTATATCTGCATTGCATGGTGGTGCTTTATAATTTTGTCTTCAATAGGCTTTTCCTCCTTTCTTCTTATTGTAACAGACCCCTCATTCTTGTGGCCAACCTGTGGTTTTAAGCAGAGCTAACAATACCCTCTCATCTCCAACACACACACAGAGCTGGATACACGGCACATGACCTCGTCATGGTCAATCACAGTGCTGTATTCCCCAGCCCACAGTGATTAGTTAAAAGTATAAGCATGCAATCAGAGCTTGGCCAAGAGATCAGACTGACAACAGCGACTCAAAAGATTAGACAGAAAACTCAGGGGACAGTGAGTTTATGTTAATGGAGGAGGTACAACTCAGAAAAGGAGGGTTGAAGAATAGTTGTACAACTTGAAGAATGTAGTCAATGTCACTGAACTGTGCATGTAGAAATTGTTAAATTGGTGTATGTTCTGCTGTGTATACTGTCAACAACAAAAACAAATTATTCAAAAAAAGCTTGGCCAATCAGAGCCCTTCCCAGACTTTCACTGGCACTTGTATCTATTACATGCCGCTGCAGCCCTCCACTTACCCGTTATGAGAGCCAGATCCCCCCATTATGCGTAAACTAATCTGCGTTAGGTTTCTGTTGCCTAAAACATAACTACCTAATATAAAGATCAGCTTTTTTAGCCTAAAGCTATCAGCCCTAACTTTTAATATCAACGTTACCTAAAAGGACTTTATAGTATCCTTAAAGTCACTATTATAAAGTACTCAAAAAATACTTGTGTTTCATATTTACTAAAGGAACAGGGCGAATGCAACAATTATTTGAAAATCTCCAGACTATATTTTGCTTCTTTTTCTGAAGCAGTAACAGCTAAAAGCAGCTAAAGAGGACCAAGGTGAAGAGGCACAAACGATGGTCAATAGGAGAGACTACTTAACGTAAGGCTTTCAGGATACAGCTACTAAATAAAACTGATGTAACGCCAAATTTAAAAAAACCACAAAGATACAATATAAAAAATTAGAAAACATGTCCATCACCAAGTTAGGAAACATCGCATTATTTTAGGATTCTGACTTGTTAAAAAATTTAATGAAATTCCAGGTTTGCAAAAACAAACAAACCCACTATTATAAATGTAATTTACATTAATTTTAACATAAATTAAATTTAAGGTAAAGGTGACAGGTGACCAAATTTTGTTCTACTTGTGATTGAACAGTAACAGAGAAAAGGTGAACCTTTATAGGACTCAAACAATTCCTGTATTATCAGCAAGTATCTATGATCTTAAACCATTTTCTAATAAGCATGTGAATAAGAGCTGTTTTCAGGTTAAATTTACAATCTTGTGGGAGAAATTATAAAATCTACATAAACATAAAATATCTACTAACCTACTTACAACACAGGATTAGAGAAATGGAGTTAGAAACTAGCAATCTTGTGACAATTTGGTTGAAGCAGGTGGGAGAGAAAATAAGCCGTTGAGGCCGAAATTAGGGGAAAAGGAAGGCTTCCTCATTTCTTGTGATGCTCTTTGGATTATAGCACATAGTTCTATAAAAGGAATCGCAAACAAAATGCTATTCTGACAGAAGACAGACAGGTTTACTTAGATGCAATTTATGAAGAAGTTGATAGAAATAATAAGAGTCTCCATTCACTCTATGTATTATATGCCAGGCACTGTTAAGCATTTAATCCCTTACAATTTTATAAGGCAGGAATTTCTATTCTGGTTTTCCAAGAGAGGAAATGGTTTAGGGAGATTATGTAACTTCCATAACTATTAAATGGAAGAACCAGTATTCAAACCCAGGTCTAAATGACTCCATCGTCCATGTTCTTTAACCCCTATACTCTAATGCCTTTCAAGAACATACACTAATTAAAAAATGACAGTCACTTTTAACAGAAATAAGTATAATAACTAAAACAGTGGTTCTCAAAGCGTGGTCCAGGGGCCTCAGTGGGGTCAAAACTATTTTTACAAGGTCAAAACTATTTTTACAATAATACTAGTAAGATTAATACTTTTTTATTACGTTAACATTTGCACTGATGCAATGGTGAGTAAAACTGCTGGAGCCTTAGCATAAATTAAGGCAATGTATTAACAATCACTGTATTTTACAGTTAAAAAAAGCCAGTTTCACTTAAGAATGTCCTTGATGAAACAGTAAAAATTATTACTTTTATTAAATACCAGTCCTTTCTTTCTAATATTCTGCGATGAAATAAGAATTACGCATAAAACACTTCTGCAGCATACCCACTTCTGCAGTTGATGTTCTCAAGGAAAAAGCACTTGTGCGACTGAGTTGCAAATTGAACTAGCCACTTTTTTCAGTGAACACCATTTCTACTTGAAAGAACAAATGACAAATAATGGTTATTCAGACAGTGTTTGGCAGATGTTTTCACAAAAATGAATGATGTGAGCTTATGGCTTCAAGGAATACAACTAATAGTACTACTTGCTGATGATAAAATCTGAGCTTTCAAGTGAAACTCTGAATTTTTGAAAACCTTTATTGTAAAAACGATATGAGGGCAGTGTCTGACCTCCTCTAACTTCACACGGGGGAAGGAGAACCAAGATCAACAGTCCAAGGCTGACTCCCATGAAGCAGAGGTCAGACATGCCTTCTCTCTCTGCCATCTTTACCAATTCTGACACCAACTGTCCCTCCCACAGCACTCTCTACTTCTCTACTGGGTTCAATCACTCATTGCAATGGCCACACTCACAGACCACGCTCAGGATTGTGGGATTTATTAGAGAAGTAACAGTTACAATTCAGGCTCAGAACACTCAGAATATGGTTCTTCCATCAAGACAGCCTCTCCCCAGCTGTGCTTGCAGGCCTCTGCCCAAAGCCACTGCACTTTCTCTGTTGGCCGGGAAGCCCACTACGCCGTCTCCTGCTCCTGGGTCTCTCCCGCCACCACTTCTCACCGTCTTCAAGGTTACAGCTTGCTGTCTCTCACAGTCTCCTGCTTCCAGGAGCTTCCAAACCTGGCTGTTCTTCCTGGGTGGTGGTAGAATCCTCTTCTCTGCTCTGGAACTGGCTCTCTTTTAAGGCAAAACTGATCAATCCCCTTGGTGGGCCACAATTACCTTCTCACATTGTCCTGCCCAGTCACCTAGGTGGGAGTTCCAAGACCATGGCTAGAAAGGCCATACACAAAAGTAATCAATCGCACCATAAGTATACAGCACTGTGAGTCTGACAGATTTCCAATACTTAATCTTTTGATGAACTGTGTCCAGTACTTTCCAAATGACCATTACATGATATTACAAAATCAGGTACACGTAAAAGATACAAAGTGCAACACAGACCAGTGGATTTTAATGTAACAAAGTAAGAAAAGTTCACTGATGTGGTTTCAGAATCGGCACTGCAACTAACCTTTAAGAAGCTACCATTTGTGGAGCTGTCGTGTAATAGCAAAGAATAATTTCTGTAATTATCTGAAAAGACTATTAAGATACTCCCTATTTCAACTGCCTATTTGTGTGAAGGTGGGTATTTTACATGTACTTCAACCAAAACAGCGTATCAAAGCAGACTGAACTCAAAAGCACATATGAGAACCCAGCTGTTAAAGAGAAGTGAAAAAATGGGAAGCACAGTCACTCTTCTCACTAAAATTGTTTTGGAAAAATTATTTTTCAATAAAAATGTATTTATATTAATATAAAATATGTTTATTATTTTAAATGAATTACTAAAATATTAAAAATTCTTAGTTTTAATTTCTAAAATAGTAATTATCAATAGAAACCCACAAACAAAAGGTCTTTGAAGGTCCTTAATTTTTAACAGTGTAAACAGGTCTTGAGCCCTAAACTTCTGAACTACAGTCATTACAAGCAAATATATATTGTCTTATTTTGTAGATATCAGTGTAAAGATTGTTCTCCTATAACTGTAAGAAAAAATACCCCTGTACTTTTAATACATTGTACTTAAACCTAAATTGAAAGCATAGAAAACTGATTGTGTTCTCTACTGCCTTATGTCCACAAATGATACACAATTTCCAAAAACCTTTCTAGGGAATAAAGGGACACATTTACTGAATACCTATTATACCCCATTTACTGTGTTGGGTGCTTTCATATTCATCCTCTTCATCAGCTTTTGAGACCTGTATTAACGTTGTTTTGAGAAAGCTGAGAAAAGTTAAAAGTAGTATGATATAGTACAAAAAAGTAAGCTTTATTTTAACACACGAGTTAAAATCATTCCCTTGATTGTTATGCTATTAAGCCACTTTTTCCTTCTTTAAAATAAATGCAGTAATAATTTCTACTTATGTAAGACTGCGAGAAATGAGAATAAAGAGCATATACAGTATTTGCTCAAGAAGTTTGTTCCCTTCATCACACTCCTCCTCTGTCTCAAAACTAGAGAGCACCCAAATCAGGATTCAAGGATAGATTTTACGAATAAGCTATCATTTCATTTATATCACTTGTTATAAAACAAGAAAAGTGGCAGGAAGTACTGATTTTTAATTATATTTTTATCAGATATTTCATATTGCCACACGCTTGGACTATTATATGAAAAAATAAGACAGTAGTTATTTTAAGAATAGTACATATGTTCCAAGATTTGCGATGAGACAGGTCAGTCTCTAAAAGTTAACAAGACTTAATAGCTTAACAATGCTTTTCACTCTGTATGGTTCAGCAAATCACTAAGGCTATGACTAAACACAGTTCATCAATTTGTTAAACTTCTGCCAACCAAGCAACTAATTTTGCTAATATGATTTTAAAAGTTCAAGTTGACTTGATATTTTATGTTTTGTGGACAATTACAAGTTTCTAAATACATTGCATTTTAATATTCTTTTATATTTAGGGTAAGTTGTTTTCTAAAGTTGTGTTTTTATAAGATGTAATTACCTTCCTAACATTTAGGCTTTATGTGTCAGCTCTACTTGAACCTGGGTACTCTAGGAACATCTATAAAAATCATTAGAAAATCTATAAGAGCTCCCCTCTACTTTTGAAACAAACTGTTGCTGTGTGCCATTGAGTCAATTCTGACTCACAGTGACCCAATGTAACAAAGTAGAACCGTCCCACAGGGCTTCCTAGTCTGGAATCTTTACAGCAGCAGATCGCCAGGTCCACGTCTCTTCTTCTTCCGAGCCGCTAGTGGGTTCAAGCCGACCTTTAGCAGCCGAGCCCTTAACCAAAGTGCCACCAGGGCTTCTGAAAATATAAACTAGATGAGCTTAATTTGCTTTATTCTGACAAGTTTTTTATTTGAAAACTGGTCACTCTTCATTTCCTGTGCTGTTCTGCATACCCTTTCCATGGTTATTCTTCTTAAACTAATAACGGTGATCCTACCACACTAGGAACGAGGCAAGTCTTGGTGAATATCATCTGACAGTTCCTGAAAATTATTTTAAATGGATATTCACATACGCCTTCTTTGATGTTTTTGTCTTTCAAGAAAGTTAGCATGATCACATTTTGGAGTAGCCAGAATGGTAGACTGGAATCTATGCAACAGTTCTGGCATTATAACTTAGAAACTATGACTTTCAAAGGGTCACTAATTTCCTGAGCCCAAACTGCCCATCAATGATGAATATGAGCAATTACACATTTCTATATTGAAAAATTTTCCCATTAATTGTAAAGTCAGTGTAACTTAAGTTATACATGCACACAGAGAGCAAAATGAAAATAAGGGAATAAGAAAATTACAATTAATCCCATTAAATTCCCTTCCTCCTCCCAAACAGGAAAGCTAAGGTGGTAAAATGCTCAGAGAATTACAAGGCATCTTCTTAACATTCACCCATTAATCTTCACAACTCTCACGAAGCAGATATCAAGTACCTATAGTTTTACAGTTGGAAGAACTGTAAAACTAAATGATTCCCCCAAGGTCACACACAAAGTTAGACATGAGATAAACTAAACTCTAGGACTCTGTACTCTTCATTTCTAATAAAACTAACAGTCAAATTCCTAACTAAAAAGTGATACAATTCCCTCACTCTGTATGCTGTCCTCTACATCTGTGCTGTCCAATAAGATAACCACTAGCCACATGTGACTATGAAGCACTAGTCCAAACTGAGATATGCTGTAAGTATAAACTACAAACTGGACTTTGAAGACTTAGTATGGAAAGAATATGAAATTTTATTAAATTTTTTTTTTACACTGATTACATGTTGAAATGTTACTGTGGATATACTGGATTAAATAAACATTACTAAAATTAATGCACCTGTTTCTTTTAACTTTTGTTTAATATGGCTATTAGAAAATTTTAAATTACATATGTGGTTCTCAGATGTCATGGTAAAACCTAAACCAAAGAGCAATTTTTTCCTAAAATTTGTTGTAGCACAACATAGTAGCCATAATGGGGGGGGCGGGGGGGGAGGACGACGACACAGGCATAATAGGTATTTTGAGAGACAGGCATGTGTCTAATTAACAAATACACAAAGGAGACCACTCTAGTGCTCTCTTAGGCAACAAAAGATGTTTCTACTTCTTTACAGGTATATGTGACTTTGAGTAAGTCGTAATTAAGAGAAAGTATAACTCTCCATTAGAGTCATACATTGTTTCCTTAGGTGGAAAGTAAAAATAATCCTATTCTTAACGCACTTCCAAGGATATCAAAGTCACCAGATGATGCCGATAAGGCACTATGAACTTCTCAAAAATATGCCTAATGTATATTTATAGTTATATTTTTAAGTATCACATAGCATAAATATTCTTTTACTATAGACTCACTGCTTATTCTTATTTTGACTAAAGTAATAAGTATACAGTTAGAGAAATAACAATTTAAAAAATAAGGATCATGGGATAGCTGCTTTAGAAAACAGTCTGCCAGTTTCTCAACAGGATAAACACAGTTACCATATGACCTAGCAATTCCACTCCTAGACATATACCCAATAGAAATGAAAACATATTTACACAAAAACTTGCACACGAATGTTCACAGAAGTATTTTTCATAATAACTAAACAGTGGACACAATCCAACCGGCTACCGAGATGAACAGATAAACAAAATGTGTTATATTCCTACAACGAAATATTACTCGGCAATAAAAGGAATGAGCTAGTGATACATACAACAACATGGATGACCCTTGAAAATATACTCAGTCCCAAAAGATCACATACAGTATAATTCCATTTATATGAAGTGTCCAGAATAGGCAAGTCTGTAGACACAAAAAGTAGAGGAGAGACTGTCTAGGGCTGAGGCGGGGGGAGGGGGGAATGGAGAGTGACTGCTAACAGGTAGGGAGTTTCCCTCTCAGGTGATGAAAACATTCTAAAATTGATTGTGGCGATGACTGCACAACTCTGAACACGCTAAAAACCATTAAGTTGTACACTTTCAGTGAATGAAGCTGTTTAAAAAATGCAGTCAGAAATGAAGAGAAAAAAGGATTATAGTATATTTTTAAGCATGTAATTGCTATTTTTCTGGATTTTGTAACTTTGTGGTACTTGACAGCTTTTTCAAATTTGCAATTAGTGATTTTTTTCTCATTTTAAACAAATACTCATAGTAAAAAATCGTTCATCACATTGTTGCACGACTTGGAAAATTTACTAAAAATCATACACTGTGCATTTAAAATGACTGAATTTTACAGTATGTAAATTATATATCAGTAAAGATGTTAATTTTATAAAAACAGATCATAAAGATCACCTTAACATTAAAATAAACCATATCCCCAGACACTTAATACTCCCTCAAACTATGAAACCCATTTAAGGCAGTATAAAGTACCTTACAGTACGACAGAACGGCCACTAAAACAGCACGATCTACCCTATATTAAGATTGAATTAAAAAAAAAAAAGATTGAATGGCTTTGTGGAAAGCCCCCAAAATAGTTACGCAGTCAAGCAAATGCTCTCAGTTGAGAATAAGATGGAAATTTGAAGCTCTCTCTATAAAAATGTGTAGAGACAACGTAACACATACCACTTGACCGCTTTCTCCTAAGAAATAGACTCTTGATTCAGATGCAGAGCGGAAGCATTAAAAAAACTACCTACAACTATTTACCTAGTCTGAAAACTGAAGGGAACATGTATTCTATCAAAAAGCTCAATGATTTCTGCGTGTGTTTAACCCACACACCTTTTGTAGCCTGAGAACTCTGAGAGCAGCAGTATCTAAGACAGTGAAGTGTTTTTTTTTTTTTCCCCTTTTTAAATAATAAAACGTGATGGTGGCATTCCACAGCCCACCCCATCCCCCACTACCACCACCAGCAGGTGGAGGGAAAGGATACTGTAGACTAGAGGATGACAGGTTTGTAAAATCCTCTGCACTTTACATATAAGAATGCAGCCGGTGGTCTCCCCTCAGAAGGGAGTAAAGATAATTGTGGACCAGCTGAAATAAGGGGCATCCTTTGCCTGGAAGAGGGCACACCGTGAGCCACGTCTTGAATCAGCTATATCCAGTGTAAAACACAGGCCGCTGGAAACACTGTTAGCATCACCAGGATGGCCTCTCACGCCGGGGGTGTTTTTTTTCAACAGAGAAGTTGACTCCTGTAGTTTGGATGTCGGGGGGAGGCAGTGGTAAAGCGGGAGTCGGGAAGACCAGAAAAAACGCCTTTAAGTCAAGCCGCCTGGGGCCTCGCTGAGGAAGTTGCGAGCCCCACTCGGTCGCCACATGCTGGTCCTCCCCCCATCCGCGAAGCGTCAAACGTCGGAGCCGAGCCGGAGCCGGAATCTCCGCCGCGGCTGGGCTGCGGGCCGGGCCGGGCCGCACTCGCACGCCTCCTCCACACCCGCCGCGCCCGGCCTCCCGGCTGCGCCGCCCGGCCTCCTCCGCACCCGCCGCGCCCGGCCCCTCGCATCCGCGCCGGGCCGATTCCGCGGGGCAGGCCTAGGCCGCGCCGGTCGTACCGCGCACCTCGCTCCCGCGGAGGCGGAGCAGGCCCGACACAAACTTCCCGGCGCGCTAGCACAGGCGTCACGGACGGGCCGGCGGACAGCGCCATTCCCCCGCGGCCCGGCGGCGGCTCCCGCCCCGACTCCCCACACTCGGAGTCCCAGCGGAGACCGGCCCCAGGCCCAGGCACCCACCCCTCCGACGCACCCAAGTGTACCTCCAAGTCGCGGCCTTTGTTCTTGAAATTCTTAAGCCGTTGGTTGTCCAGTTTCTCGTTGTCCGCCATGGCCGGGCCGGTGACTCCTTCCCCCGCCCGGGCCCCGCGGGATCCGCCCCAACCACCGCGCCGCACCGACACTCCCAGGAACCGGCCGCCGCCTGAGCTGCTATGCTTGCCGCGCCGCCGCTTCCTTCCTCGTCTCCCTCGCCTCCGCCGCGGCCTTCTCCTCCTTTCCCCGCAGGCCCCCCTGCTCTAACCCCAGCACTACGGCAGCTCGGGCGAAGACAACTGCGGGGCCGGGGGGCTGCAACGGCGGCGGAATGTGCTGCCGGCTGAGAGGGGGAGGCAGCCTCGATCTGAGGACCCCGGCGCCGCGGCCACGCCCATCGCCGCCAGCCCAGCTCGCCAATTGGCCAACCGGCCTCCGGTGCGCTCAACCAATCACAAAGGGCGATGGAGAGCGGGGGCGGAAGAACGAACCCCGGGGGGAAGTGAGCGACGCTGGGAGGAACGGGCCCGCGGACTGGAGGGGAGGGAGGGGAGGGGCACGGCCGGGCGGGGCGGGGCTGGGGGGGGCACGTGCCTCTGGAGCTGAGGGGAGGAAGCGAAAGAGAAGTAGAACACTGAGTGGAAGGAGAGGGACCTGGTGTTGGGCGGGGATGAGATGGCTCGCTCCGGTTCTCAGGGCATCCCCAGACGGCCGGGGTACGTTCTTTTTTTTCTGCCGCTGAGCCCTCTCTTCCAGGCCGTTCCTTGCGCGCTCCGCTGGCTTTGCGGGGAGTAGAGCTACACCTCGGTACCATCCCGGCTCGGGGGACCGCCAGCAGCACCAGTCCCCGGCAGGGGATCCCTGCCGCCTGTGGCCGGGCCTCCGGGCCTAGGTTGGCAGGAGTGAAGTGGGTGCCGGAGACGCCCCGGAAAGCGAAAGGGACGGTGGGTGGAAAAGGAGAGGCTCATTGTACAAATCTGATTCATCCCCTCAGACGAAGTGCTCGCAACAGGTAGGAACTTGGGAAAGCTAACAGTGAGGACACCACCTCAGGGATTTCGGAAGTTAAAGAAGCTACTTGGCCACAAAGTGCGGTACTAACTTCTGGAGGGCGGGGACCATCGCACCTGACACGGTAATATTGTAACTCTACTGGGAGAGGAAATAACTGTAAAGGTTACACATCTTTACCAGGAGCGTCGTTACCAGAGGCAGAAATAACACCAGACACAAAAGAACATATTCAAATATTTTTGAAAAGGGGAGGAGGAAGTGGTTTAAATATATATTTAAATACCAAATAATGGCTCTCAGATGTACAGGGATACGTGAACTAGTGAGCAGCACCTCGAGTCAGAAGCGAGGAGCGGTAGGGTTAGATGTGCTTAAATTCGGCGAAGTAGGAGGACGAGACCTTGACACAAACTCCTGCAGGGACTTTGGCTCCTCGTCCTCTTCCCTCCCGCTTCTTTATGTTTAGTACAACAACGAGCCGCGATAAAAAGTTTAAAATGGCAAATGTTCGTTGAGGAAACACTTTTAAAGTCCAAGGAGGGAGAAAAGAAGAAAAAAAAAGTCAATGAGTCTATCAGTATAAACCTGCTGTGTTCTTTCTGGGTGATGGGGATGAAGAGAGCTGGAGGACTTTAGAAGTCACATAAAACTCTGCCGTTGAGTCGATTCCGATTCATAGCGACCCTATGGCACAGAGTAGAACTGCCCCATAGGGTTTCCAAGGAGCGGCTGGTGGATTCGAATTTGGTTAGCACTACGCCCCCAGGACCCCTGGGAGTCACATCGAGAGGTGTTACAATGTGCGTGGGTGGAGGGGGAGTTAAACTTCTAAGCAGAATAATACCTTTGAAGTCCTCAATACTTTGTATACCTTCAACTGGACTGTAGCAAACAGAAGCTGTGCATTTACATGGAAGGTTAACTTGAATGTAAATTCAATGCAGATTTTAAAATGCGCATTATGAAGTTCATTATAAATCTTTATTTCCCAGTGAATTATTTAATTGAATAAACATTCTATTTGCATGCTGGAACACTGATGTTTTTCAAAATGAGTTTAGGAAAGTTCAGTTGAAAAGTTGTAGTATGTGTGTGTTTTCTACTAGTTTTTCAGTTGATCATGAGGAGAGTTCTAGAAGACAAAGGTGAATTCCTACCCTATAGTTAGAAGTTATCCCATCAACATGCATGTATAGATGACAGTGCTTCTTGGAATAAATTCTATGATAGCTTTCGTGATGTTATAGAATGTCTACCATTATAGAAGTCTTCATGTCTCCCAGCTACAACTACTTGTTTCTGACAGTTAAACAACAACTCGATATTCTCTCTCCAGAATACTCCTAAGAGAAGGGTGTCATCACAGCTACTAACTGAGAAAGATTCAATACAAATAATAACTACCGCTTGTAATTTAATTTGCTCAATGTCTGTTTAAGGCCTGTCTCCCTCTCTAGACAGTAAGCTCCCTGAAGTGAATGACTATATTTGTTCTGCATGTTACTGTATACCCAACACCTAGTAGTACTTGGCAAATAGCGTGCACTCAGTGACTATTTGTCAAATCAAGAATGAATGAATGATTTGAATCTAAGCTTCCTAAAATGTTCCTAAAGTTGAAAAGCCGGTTAACACTTTTTGATAAAAATGTGAATTGAATTGTTAAGGCTTCTAATTTACACTGGGTTCGTTCTGTACTAAGAATTTTGGATTTGGTATCATGCTCATTCCAAGGTTTAAGTTAAGGGAATAGCTCAGTTATAGGTTTCAGGGCAAAACCCCCTGCATGTTTAAAAAAGTTGTGACATACTTTGCTAAGACAATTATCCTTAATTATAATTCTTAGGTAGTCTGTTTGGCAGCCTAAAGTTTTCATTTGAAATTTTCACACTCACCCTCCATTAGCTACCCAGTTTAATGTTTACTGTCTTTACTCCCAGTTCGTTCCAGACAGAATAAACAGAATTTATCAGAAGGGCAAAGAAGTTCTTCAGGGTGTTAATAATAGGTCTAAAAGGCAGATCAGCAATCTAACTGGCAAAATATGGCAGGCCTAACTCTGGTTAAGAGGTTTCAGATGTTTAATTTGCTGAACACAAAGAGTACTTGAAACACTTACTGATGATTCAAGACTGTAGCCTTCCGTATGGATTATACCTGAAGATAAAACAAAAATCCTCACAACTGGACCAATAAGCAACATCATGATAAATGGAGAAAATGTTGAAGTTGTCAAGGATTTTATTTTATTTGGATCCACAGTAAATGCCCACGGAAGCAGCAGTTAAGAGATCAAATGACGTATTGCATTGGGCAAATCTCCTGCAAAAGACCTCTTTAAAGTGTTGAAAAGCAAAAAATGTCACTTTGAGGACTAAGGTGCACCTGACCCAAGCCAAGATATTTTCAATTGCTTTATATTAATGTGAAAGCTGGACAATGAATGAGGAATAAGGAGAACTGATGCCTTTGAATTATGGCATTAGCAAAGAATATTGAATATACCATGGACTTCGAGAAGAAGGAACAAGTCTGTCTTGGAAGAAGTACGGCCAGAGGGCTCCTTGAAAGCGAGGATGCCAAGTCTTCATCTCACATACTTTGGACATGTTATCAGGAGGGACCAGTCCCTGGAGGACAACATGCTCGGTAAGGTAGAGGGTCAGCAAAAAAGACAAAGTCCTTCAAAAAGATGGATTGACACAGTGGCTGCAACAATAGGCCCAAACATAGCAATGATTGTGAGGATGACACAGGACCGGGCAGTGTTTCGTTCTGTTATACAAAGGGTTGTTATGAGTCAGAAATGACTTAATGACACCTAACAACAGTAACAACAAGGAAGTAGTAAAATGCAGAGCTATTAATACCATTTCAAAGTAGACTAACAAAGAGTCTTGTATATATACAATATAGTTATTATAACCAAACACTACAAAACCTATTCTGCCCAATGACAAAATGGGCAGAAGACTTGAATAGACATTTCACCAAAGAGGACATTCAAATGGCCACTGAACACATGAAAAAATGCTCAACATACTAGCCCTTAGAGAGATGCAAATCAAAACCACAATGAGATGCCATTTCACTCTCACTAGGATGGCTAAGATTAAAAAAAAAAAGGGAAATTTTTTTTTTCAGTGACGGATGTGGAGAAATTGGAAGCCTTATCCATTGCTGGTAGGAATACAAGATGATACAGCCATTGTGGAAAGCAGTGTGGTTGTTCCTCAAAAACCTAAAAATAGAACTACCATATGACCATGTAACTCCACTCTTAGGTATATGTCCAAAATACTTGAAGGCAGAGACTCAGAGACTTGTACACCAATGTCCATTGCAGCCCTATTCACAATATCCAAACGGTAGAAACAACCTAAATGCCTATCAACGGATGAGTGGGTAAACCAAATGTGGTACATACATACAATGGACTACTACTCAGCCAGCAAGAGAAATGAAGTCTTGATACATGCTACAGTATAGATGGAATGTGAAGACATTATGCTGAGTGAAATAAATCAATCACAACAAAAGCACAAATATTGTATGACCTCACTTGTATGAAAAGACAAGAACAGGCAAACGTATGGAGACCAAAGTTTGTTAGTGGTTACCAGGGGTTGGGGGGGAGGGGGAAAGGTGTGGTTATTGCTTATGGAGTACTGTGTTGTGGTTTACAGTGATAGAAAAACTGCATTGATTAAGGGTAGGGTTGCACAACCGATTAATGTAATTGCTATCAATAAGTTGTACACCTGTAAAGAATTGAATTGGCAAAAATTGTGTGATATATTTATAACATGACCAAAAAAAGCATAGCTGTGAGCGTACTTATGTACAACCAAACACCTCGTGGGATTTGGTTCCTTGGTTTGGACATTTAGGATCATAGTTTCATGGAACATCCCAATTAATTGGCCTAATAATGTGTTCAGTGCTTCTGTTCCACCTCCTAGTTTGTTGTGTAGTTCCTGGGGTCTTAAAAGCTTGCAAGTGGCAGTCCAGGGTACAACAATTGGTCCAATTGGTTTATTTGTCTGAAGCAACAGGAATAGGAGGAGGAAATGGAATGTTTGGCTAATTGCCTCCATGAACAACTGCCTCGTTTACCATGAGACCAGAAGAACTGGATGGTGCCCAGCTACCACTACTGAACATTTTGATCAAATATTCTATGGAAGAATCCCAATCAAAAAGGGGAAACTACAGAACAGAATTTCACGTTTTCATGGACTCCAGACTTTCTGGAGCTATGACAGCTGGATGAACTTCTGAAACTATTGCCCTGAGATAATTTTTAAACCTTAAGTCAGAAATATCCACTGAAGAAAGGTTAGTCCAAAGGACTAATGGACCACAACTACCATGGCCTCTATCAGACTGAGTCCAGTACAATGAGATGGTACCTGGCTACCACCACTGACTGCTCTGACAGGGATCAGAACAGAGGATTCTGAACAGAGCTGGAGAAAAATGTAGAACAAAATTCTAACTCACGAAAAAAGACCAGACTTATTGGCCTGACAGAGACTGGAGAAACCCCAAGAGTATGGCCCCTGGACACCCTTTTAGCTCAGTAATGAAGTCACTTCTGAGGTTTCACCCTTCAGCCAAAGATTAGACAGCCCCATAAAACAAAATGAGACTAATGGGTCACAACAGCCCAGGGACAAGGACTAGAAGGCAGGAAGGGACAGGAAAGCTGGTAATAGGGAACCCAAGGTCGAGAAGGGAGAGTGTTGGCATGTCATTGGGTTGTTAACCAATGTCGTAAAACAGTATGTGTACTAACTGTTTAATGAGAAACTATTTGTTCTGTAGACCTTCATCTAAAGTACAATTAAAAAAAGGCAAAGAAAAAAATAATAAAGTACAATAAAAATAAAAATTTTAAAAAAAGCTAACCCACAAACACATTCAAATGTGTGATATGCCAGATTTTAACACACTGGAAACCCCCAAAGTATTAATGTACATTCTCATTGTTTGCCTGTTTAATAAGTAAATATTTTGCATGTCAGTGTATTAAATAAGTTTGTATTAAAGATACTATTTTACCTGTTTAAAAAAAAATCCTCTGAAGTCTTCTTTTGTGAGTGTGTTTGTTGATTAGATATATATAAAATAATACTTCATTGTGTTTTCAGTGAAAGTTTACACAGCATATTAGGTTCCCATCCCCTGAAGTCTTCTTTAAAACAAACAGTAGTTTAGCTTAACTACTAAAGAATGTCTGCCTTGAGCATTGTGCTCTTTTAAGATCTATCAATGTGGGATCAAGCTGACAACAGGAACTTGAAAGATTAGATAGGAACCTTAGGGAGCAGTGAGTTTATGTTAACGGAGGAGGAGCAACTCAGAAAAGGAGGGTGAGAATGGTTGCACAACTTGAAGAGTGTAATTAATGTCACTGAGTTGTACATGTAGAAATTGTTGAATTGGTGTATGTTCTGTGTATATTCTCAACAAGAACAACAACAAAAATAAAATTAAAAACTATTCTGTATATGAAACTTGTTTTCAAATAGGGTACTACTCAGTGTTAGGTAACTTAATATCCTGACTTTGTTATTACTTTTGATGTAGGAAAAGTCTAAGATATTATGGAGATGTTTGCTTTCAATGTATCATCAAATTCTCCTCTTAGAGTTAACTTTCTGGATGAAGAAATCTCTGTTCTATGGTAGAGGTTTGTGAGAGGATTTGTGAAGCCTTACAAAGGGCTTTAGTTGATCAAACGTAATCTCAAAAAGAATTATAAATGATAATTATTTCATTTAAGCATTTTGAAGTATTCTTATGATACACAGCATTAAATTGAAGATTGTGATAGCTCTCTTTATAATACGGATCTTACAGTTTCTGTTACTGTTTGGATTATGTGTGATTTCATGAGCAAAATGCTAGGTAGTGTTTGCCAAAACAGGTGAAATTTTATATGTTGCTAAATCTTACTAAAATATAATTTGTGACAGTTGGGCTGATTGTTTTTCAGAGGAAAACATCGTTTGGCAATATACCTTATTTTTCTCTAGAAACAAAGTTAATCAGGTATTGAGGACTTCATTCATTCCTCTTTATTGCCAGGTCTTTTCTGACTAATAACTTCAGAGACATGGAGAAAACTACCTCTTTATTTTGACTGAAGTCCTCAAATGGCAATAGATTGTGAATTAAAATGCTAGCATTGATATTAATTTGATTGTGATGAGCCACCCAGTTTTTCTTTAACTTAGTTTTTAAAAAAAAACAAACAAACTTAATTTTGACTTTTTATTCAATCATAGAAAAACCTAGAATTCATGTGTAGGATGAATACAGTACGTATTTGTATTGCTGCCAGGCAGACATGCATAGATTTTCTAAAGCTTTTTGCACTTGCTTTTTATTTGGGGCTAAAATACAGGAAAACAAAAGACATGTACTATTTGTGTTTAATTTAAAAAAAATTAAAACCACAGGAGTTACTTATGAAGCCAAATATTCAAGGAGACTGATGTTATGACTCGGGGCGGTGTTTCTCAAGGAGTCCCCCAGAACTAGATGGTAGTAGGTGTTCTTAAAAAAAAAAAGAAAAAAAAGATTCCTTGCTCTGATAACGTTGGGAACTTTGTCAGGACGTGCCTTGAGACATTAGTGTTAAGCAGAATACTTTCTGGAAACTTAAAATCAGTGAAACTAGAAAGATCACTATCCTCCCTTGATTTTAAAGTTTCGCCTTGATAGTATCAACCAAGTACAGTATACCCCCCCCCAAAAAAAAAAACCAAACTCATTGTCATCCAACTCATAGCAACCCTATAAGACAGAGTAGAACTGCCCCATAGGGTTTCTAAGGAGCACTGGTGGATTCGAACTGCTGACCTTTTGGTTAGCAGCTGCAGCTCTTAACCACTGCAGGGCTCCAAGTACAGTATAAAAAACCAAAACCAGAGCTGTTGCAGTTGAGTTGATTCTGACTCATAGTGACCCAATAGCAACCCTATAGTATAGTGACTTGCAAATGGTTTACTTGAATGTTAATTCTGAAATGCCTTAATGCAGTGGTTCTCAACTTTAGAGTGCATCAGAATCACCTGGAGGGCTTAAAACAGATTGGTGGACTCCATCCCCAGAGTTTCCATTTCAGTGGGTCTGGAATAGGGCCTAAAGATTTGAATTTCTAACAAGATCTCAGGTGATACTGATGCTGCTGGTCCACAGAACACATCTGAGAACTGGTCTGACAGGTCTCATTATAAGGCAGTCTCATCTTTAAGGTAAGGACAAAGTTGCAATACCGGTAATTAGGCATTACAGTAATAGATGTTATAACATGCAAAATTTCAAGGTAATGCATTTTTAAAATAATGGTTTTATATCTCTTACTTGAAAAATGTACTAAATATTTTGTGTTTCAAGGAAAAAAGTTGCAGGCCAATGATATCCAATTCCATATTACTTTCTGAATAGATTTATGCAATATTGTCCTGGTTGTCTAGTTTTTCTCTTGTGTTTTCTCAAATACAGCTTTCTTTAGGACATTCTTTCAAAGACTGGCTCCATTGAACCTGTTAAGTCTATTCGGAGTTCCTTAGTGTTAGCTCGAATCTCATGCACTCTGCTATGGTAGCTCCTTCAAGGCACAATCCTGTCCCAGCTCTTGAGTCAATCCCCAAGAGGCAGAATGTGTTCCCATTAACTGTTCTGGGGACACAGTCTTAAATTCCCTCTGGTCCTGAATTCCAGCCCATGTGCCAGGCATGCTCCTTTCCCTCTAGTAGCTTTCTTCTCAGGGCCTTTCCCCCACAGATCCAACCAGGAGTGGGGTCTCCTGCCACATCTGGGCTGACCTCTTGGAACCACTTCTGATACCAACAAACAAAACAGGAATACAGAGTTAACTTCTCTATTTTTAGTCACCCCATTCAGAAGGATTCCTTCAAAATCAAAACAACGAAAAAAGAAAAATCTGTTAATTCTTAATTCTTTTCATTTCTTGTCTCTATTAATAGTACTACTCTACGTCATTTCTTGGACTGAAAACATCAAGACCTTTCATTTGTCATCCTTTTCTCCTGCGTCCCACTTCCAGTCAGTGCCAAGTTGTTTTGAATAAATAGGCTATCTCCACTGTGTCTCTCTCATTTGCCTCCTGTCTGTTCCCAGTGCTACCATCCTCTACCTTGTTCAAAACCGGTACGAATTTTTTTCATATTCATGATGTCTCAGAGTTGGAAGATAACGTAAGTGTTACCTAGTTCAACCACATATTTTGTGCTTGAATTATCACTTCAACAACCCCAGCTACTGATTTTTCCAACCTCTGCATGCAACACATTCGTTAATGGGAACTCAGTATTTCTTTATGTCATAGCCCATTCAGCCTTCAGAGAATGCCATGAGAAAGTTCTTCATGTCATATACACGTGTATATAATACAATAATTTTAAAAAGTCATTGTAGTATTTGAAGTAGAAGCTGTTAAGTATCTATTGAGATAACAAAGAGCAAATGCATTAAATAGAGCTCATTTTGTATTTGTAAAAAATGATAGATTCCTACCTTAAGTAATATCTTACACCTGGATTATAGGTTCTGTTATGAAATTTGAGAATAGTGTTAGACTGCTGAAAATTAGTTCTCATGAATATGAGTGGCTTTAATAACTGTAATGAAGACAGAACTGATGACCTAAAACAAATAACTGCCTTGGATAATCACATGTAAGTAGGACTCTAGTGCATTTATTAGTTGTTTTTCCCTATTACTGAGCCATAGATTATATGTGACATATGGTACCATGTATATGCATATAATTACAATTCTGGAGCAAAAATTAAAAAATAGTACAAGATTGAATAATTTTAAGGCATAGAAATTAGTCTTGAAATACATACCTCATAGGATTTATCAGCTTTCTATTTATAGTTCTGTCACCATGTTATACAAAGCCCTGAAATGTCTTGGATAACTTCTCAAATACAGTTTCAGCAGATTCTTCAGATGCCTCCAGAAGTCAAAGGTCTATAGATCCTGGTGTGCCATTTAGACTTAACTACAACTGACTATTTGATGGACTTAAGGAAAACATTTAACAACAAGTCTTTTAATGTTTTTCTCACTCCTTGCCTCCTCTGTTGAAAATCCTGGAAACCCTTGTCCTTCCACCTACAGGTTCATCCCAACACTCTTAGTAAAAAACCAACCAGTTGCCATCCAGTCAGTTCTGCAGCCAGTTGCCGTCCAGTCAGTTCTGACTCATGGTGGCCCCATGTGTGTCAGAGTAGAAATGTGCTCCATAGGGTTTCCAATGACTGATTTTTTGGAAGTAGATCATCAGGCCTTTCTTCTGAGGAGCCTCTGGGTTTGCACCACCCAAGCTTACATTCTCAGTGGGACATTGTAAAGGCTGCTGCTTTTATGACTAATGAGAATTGGAACCTGGTAAGTCTTAAATCATCTTGTTTAGAGCCCATTAGGTGTTAGAATGTCTTGTACTCTTGCGTTTTGGCTACAACCCTAAGATCTGCCTAATCAAGCCCTGATGTTCTACATGGCAGAACATAAACTACCATGCTGATCCCAAATTAGACTTCCCAAGTTTTTAGTTCTACTCATAAATAGAAGCATCAGAGGAAACATTTAACTTGTAGATTGATCAAGCCAATTATGAACAATAATACTATTACTTGGTTAATTCAAGGATATCATGGAATCATTTAGAACAGTAGAAAAATATTTATCAACGTCTAGATGGCCTAGAAGAGCTATGTAATTCCTAGAGACAGGAAATTCCTGCTTAACTGTTACATATTTGTACTTATTTTTTTCTTATACTTCTACTTACCACATGAAAAGAGGAAAAAAGTTGCTTAGTATTCACCTGTCTAGATAGTCGTTAGCATTAAAAACTCTTAAGACAAGTAGTTTAAATTTGCCATAGGACTCTTAATAGCTGCACATATCTGTCTGCTCCCTGGATCTCTGTCAGTCCTCTTGGAGGCACTCTTGTGGCATGTGAAGCACTCCAAAGGGTACACTCACAAATCACACATTTCAGCACCCTTACTGAGCTCTTCCTTTAGGAATAATTTAAACTCAGCCGTATTGCTCTTATCACAAGGTATCAACAGTTATTACGATACTCAAAATAACAACGGGGAGGAGATAGACAACATGTATATTTATACCCACTTGACCATACACAACCACTTAGCACATACCTAAGTGGTTGTATAGTATAGTGTAATCTTAGTGTATATAGTATAATGTATAGCAGAGTATAGTGAATGTCTATAGGGTACTGCCCTGTATAACGTATAGTGTAGTCAGGACCGGCTTTACAGCCGTGTGACCTGTGCACTCACACGGGGCTTGCACTTAGAACTGCTATGCCCTTAGAAGGGCCCCATGCTTGATTTAAGCTCTACTTTCATTGTCTTAAAATTCTTAACTTTTAGCAAGGGGGCCCATGTTTTCATTTTATAATGGGCTCTGCAAATTATGTAGTCAGTCCTATATATGGAATGGTATGTAGTGTAGTGTATACCCTTCTAATTTCCTACTCATCACAATTCTTTTTGACATGTATTCCTTCCATCTTAAAAAAAAAAAAAATTGCTCCCAAGAGGCAGAAAGGGCCACGTAAACCAGAGACTTCATCAGCCTGAGACCAGAAGAGCTAGATGGTGCCCCGCTACCACCAATGACCGCCCTGACAGGGAACACAACAGAGAGTCCCGGATGGAGCAGGAGAAAGGTGGGGTATAGAACTCAAATTCTAGTAAAAAGACCAGACTTAATGGTCTGACTGAAACTGGAGGAACCCCGGAAAGCATGGCCCCTGGATTCGCTATCAGCTCAGAACTAAAACAGTTTCCGAGACCAACTCTTCAGACAGGGATTGGACTGGACTGTGGGACATAAAGTGATACTCGTGAGGAGTGTGCCTCTTAGCTCAAGTAGATGCAAGAGACTAAATGAGCACTTCTGTCCGGACGTGAGATGGGAAGGCAGAGAGGGTTAGGAGCTGGTTGAATGGACATGGGGAATCGGGTGGAAAGGAGGAGTGTGCTGTCACAGTATGGGGAGAGCGATTAGGGTCACATAACACTGTATGTATAAATTTTTGTATGGGAGAGAATAAGAAAAATAAAATTTGTGTGAGAAGAAGGGCGAATGTATGTTGAGGGGCCAAAGTGACCTGCAGTGGCAGATATTATTAACTGGCTCATTCCACACTATTCCAATCCCATTGGAGCATGCCTTCCTGAGCTTTAGAAACTGGAAAGCTAAAGACAATAATTCAAGACTCCATTGAAGTGTAGCTAGGGTTACGCATGCTTTCTGCCAAGCAGATACATCCCCGCCAGATTTGGCAAGCATAAGCAAGCATCACAAGGCAGAGGCCATGTGATTCTTCTGGCAAGCACAGTTGTAGAGGTTTTTATTTTTTCTACTGCAGCTGTTGTAGAGGTTCTGGTGACCAGATCCTGGATTCATGAGTATTAAACAGCAGTTGGTGGCAGCAGGGACAAATCTGCTGGGAAGTTCCCATGGTATGATTGGGCATTTCTCCTGGCTGACTTGTCAATGTCTGTGTAACATCTGAGCTTGGTTCTTTGGCCCTCCCAGACATCCTGTGAGTGAACCAATAACCTGTAATAAATTCCTTTCTGTTTAAACTAGTGAGAGTATACTCTATTGTCTAAAACTAGGATTCTAATCTGTTTCTAAACTAGTCAATGGCAAAGGGAATGGGATTCCCCAATTTAGGGGGAAGGTGGATGTTTGAGAATCAGATACAATAACCACTTAGCCTCCCATTCACTCCTTACCACTGAAATTTTGCATCTACCTTCTCTGCTACTGTTTTTGATGAGGTCACCAAGAATCCCCTGTAGGTTACTTCATTTAATCACTACTACAACTAGTAGGTACTAGTGTTCCCATTTTATGGATGAAGAACTTGAGGCATAGAGAGATATCACTAAATCACAGACAGATGTTTAGAGCTGGCTGGAAATTCTCTCATAGATCAGTTAATACAAGCCTTCGTTGTGCTGAAAAGAAAAGCCAGCCCAGAAAGGAGGCTGTGACTTATGAAAAGATCACCTAGTTTGCTAGAGATAGAACCTAGATTAGAAGCCATATCTCTCAACTTCTTGTCCAGCGTTGACAATAAGTCATCAGTGCACAAACTAGATAGTATTAATGATAATCAAAACACACACACTTAAAAGTGTGCTTAACTCCCTTCAGAATTTAGTTATTATGACCTTGGTTTGTGGAATAGTTTCACCAAGTTCTACAACTATTTTAAAAGTGTCAAGCAAGGTCATATAAGAAAAAGATTCCTGTTTGGTGATGGCAAAAGCTTATACAATTTAGGAGGACCTGTTAAGAAAAAGAATATAAGAATATCTTATTTTGGGAAATTCCACAAAACCATACGACCATGTAAACATATTGGTAGGGCCTGATGGTAGTCAAAATCCAAGATGCCCCCCAATTATTCCTATGTTCTGGTATTCATGTCTTATACTACGTCTCCCATATTGCCCTGGGGTTGGTCTAAGAAACCAACAGAACACAGTAGGAGTGATGGTATGTCACTTCTGAGGCTAGGTTATAAAAGATATGACTTTAGCCTCTCTCTTGGGTGGCTCACTCTGAGGGAACCTAACTACCATGTTGTGAGGACCCTCAGACAGCCCTGTGGAGAGGCCCACTTGGTGAGAAATTAAGGCCTCGAGCCTCTAGCCATGTGAGTGAGCCATCCTGGAAGTGGATCCTCTAGCCCCAGGCAAGCCTTCAGATAACCCGCATCCTTGGTTGACAGCTTGACTGCAACCTACTGAGATATCCTGAGCCAGAATCACCTAGCTAAGCTGCCCCTAGATTCCTGACTTTCATAAACTGTGTGAGATCATAAAAAGTTTATTGTTTTAAGCTTATAAGTTTTGGGGTAATGGGTTATATAGCAATAAATAACCAATACAGCCCGCTTACAGGAAGGAACCCATGCAAGTAAAATGCCCTGAAGCTTAAGTTTAGAAATTTTGTGGTAAATCAGCCTCCTCCTCTGTTAATGACCAAGTCTCCTAGATTGTTGTGTCAGAGATTGTTGTAGCACCAAAATCTATTCTCTCTTCCATAGCAGATATAGCTAGGTCATGCCTGTGGAGCTAGAAACCACATTTCCCAACCTCCTTTGTAGCTAGGTATTTCATGTGACTAAGCCCTTGCTAAGGAGCCCTGGTGGCACAGTGGTCAAAAGTGCTTGGCTGCTAACTGAAAGGTTGGCAGTTCAAACTCACCAGCCACTCCACGGGAGAAAGATGTGGCAGTCTGCTTCCTTAAAGATTACAACCTTGGAAGCCCTATGAGGCAGTTCTACTCTGTCCTGTGGGGTTGCTATGAGTTGGAATCAACTTGACAGCAATGGGTTAAGCCCTTGCTAATGGAATGTGAACAGAAGTAATGTGTGCTACCTCTGGACTGTGCTTTCGAGAGACTGGACTTTGTGCTTCTTTCCTCCTTTCTGTGGGCAGAGATGATGACAAGCAGAATGTCTTTGGAAGCCACATGTTGAAAATGGAAGAACCTCTTTTAGGCTGAGTCCTATATGGAGCAGAGCCTCCACTGTTAAAGCAGTTTAGCCTACTCTAACTAAAAATACAGTTTTGGATAATCTGGGATGTGGAAAGGGAGTAGATCCCACATTCCTCAATTTTAATGACCTCCCTCATCAATCAAAATGCTCTGGTCTTTATTATTTCTTTTCTTCTGGTAGCTTTGGGCTTAGTTTGTCTTCCTTTTCTAATTCCTCAAGTTGTAGAGTTACGCTACTCATTTGGGACCTTTCTTCTTTTTTAACATAAACATTTATTACTATAAATTTCCTTCTGAGTACTGCCTTCGCTGCATCCCACAGGTTTTGGTATGTTGTGTTTTCATTCTTGTTCAATTCTATTTTTAATTTCTATCTTGAATTCTTCTTTGACCCATTGGTTGCTTAAAAAAAACCAAATCAAAGCAAACCCGTTGCTGTCGAGTTGATTCCGACTCATAGTGACCCTATAGGACAGAGTAGAACTGCTCTGTAGGGTTTCCAAGGAACGGCTGGTGGATTTGAACTGCCACCCTTTTGGTTAGTAGCCAAGCTCTTAACCACTGCGCCACCAGGGCTCCATTGGTTGCTTAGTAGTGTGTTACTTAGTTTCCACATATTTGTGTATTTTCCAGTTTTCTTTCTGTTATTTTCATTCCATTGTAGTCATAAAATATACTTTGTATCATTTCAGTCTTTTAAAATTTATTGAGACTTGCTTTGTGTCCTAAGATATGGTCTATTCTGGAGAATGATTCATGTGCACCAGAGTAGAATGTATATTGAGCTGTTGTTGGATAGAATGTTCTATATATGTCTGCTAGGTCTAGTTGGTTAATAGTGTTGTTCACGTGTTCTATTTCTTTATCGATCTTCTTTCCAGTTGTTCTGTCTAGTACTGAGAGTGGTGCATTAAAGTTTTCTGTTATTATAGGGTCACTATGAGTCAGAATTGACTCAACGGCAACGGGATTTTTTTTTTTTTTGGTACTATTATTGTAGACTTATTTTTCACTTTAATTATGTCAGTGTTTGATTTATAAATATTGGGGGTCTGAGGTTAGGTGGAATCAATTCAATTCTTTCAGCTAAAAAGAAGAAGAAGAAGAAGAAGAAAACTTCATCAGAGAGAAAGGGTCTGCACTTGGAGAGAAATGCTTGGAGTTCTTCTAATGGTGACTGTCATAGGGTCCTAAGAAATGCAAAGTAAAAAGAAATTTCTTTCTCTGTTGGTGAGGCTGTGGGGAAACAGGTACCCTCATACATTTCTGGGAAACACTGGTATAATTCTCCTGAAAGGCATTTTGGTAATATCTGTAAAATTTCATATGCATACACACTTGGATCCATGGAAATCCTGTTTCGTTTGGACTCAAGCTGGAAGTTATTCCTCCCCAAAAGGAACTGGATATAAACTTCACTGAAAGCCTCAGTATGGGCAGAATAGAGAGGGTCTGAGTTTGAAAAAAGATGCAAGTGTGGGAAAAGGAGCTGACCTCAAGTAGTAGGAAGCTGGTGGCAGGTTCAGCACAATGTATTCAAGCAGAACTAAACCCCTAGAGTCAACAGCTAGGGTGATGTCTAATTAGAAATCTGTCCTTTGAGCAATTGCAGATCCAAGTTTTGAGAGTTTTTTCAAATGAGCAGTAAGGAAGCATTTGTTCCTGGGAAAACTAGTATATGATAAGAACAGAGTGTTACTTGGAGGAGGATCAGTAAAGCCTGGATAATATAAGAAGTAAAACCCAGTTGAGAACAGAAACATTTCCTAAGAGTTGTCATCACTTCTTTAGTGAAGAGACACTAGAATATGAAACCATAATGCCTCTGTGCAGTATTATAGTATTAAGTGTGGGTATAATTACTGAACTGCTTGAGTTTTCTTTTATATTGTGACTCAATCACTGTCCATTGGTCCTTGTATTGTTTTTATAAACCCTCAAGCTAAAGAACCCCTGCAATATTGTTATAGATAGATAATGATCAGAGCTGGGTGGACCCAAACCTACAGTTGTAGTCAGTTGCCCAGGACAAGGCGACCAGGTGGACTGTGCCCCTGGCAGCATGGTGCCCGAGTGTTCCTGTCTGGTGTGCTGACGGTTACAATGGCACTGGGCAAGGAGTAAGTGATATTTGTTGTGGTGACTCTGGCCCCACAAGAAAGGAGTACTTCTGTTCCAGGAGGCAATGAAGTACATAATGTGTTATAGACATATTTTCGTATAATAAATACATATTTTAAAGTTTCTATGGTCTAATGCAGTGGTTCTCTAATATTACTGTGCATCTGAATCACTTTGAGTGCCTATTGAAACACAGATTGCTGGGCCCCACCACGAGAATTTCTCATTCCGTATGTCTGGAGTGTGGCCTGAGAATTTGCATTGCAAGCTTCCATTATCTTCTGGAGCATCCACGTGGTAAATTTCTTATTCCTCATAACGCTGAACACTTAATATATTATTGCCAATTAACATGTTAAGCAGGGTGCTCATTACAACTAATTCTACTTCATTCACTGCATCAAAGGCTTCTGGGATCACACCCCCCTGGTGTACTTCCTCCATCCACCTACCAACACCCACCTCCAAATTGGAAATCTAAAATGAGGTTTCTCTCTTGACTTTCACTCTTCTTTATTCTTCCTTCTCCGTTATTAATTTCTCTCTTCTTTTTCCTCTATTCCCTGGAACTAATACAAGTAAAACAATAGTGAGTAATACATGCTGGTTGTTTTTGTTAGGTGCCGTCAAGTTGGTTCCAACTCATAGCGACCCTACGTACAATAGAACGAAACACTACCCTGTCCTCTGCCATCATTACAATCATTGGTATGTTTGGGCCTGTTGTTGCAGCCACTGTGTCAATCCATGTTGCTGACGGTCTTCCTCTTTTTTGCTGACCCTCTACTTTACCAAGCTTGATGTCCTTCTCCAAGAACTGGTACCTCCTGATAACATGTCCAAAGTATGTGAGACGAAGTCTTGCCATTCTTGCTTCTAAGGTGCATTCTGGTTGTACTTCTTCCAAGACAGATTTGTTCATTCTTCTGGCAGTCCATGGTATAATACATGGCAGAATACAGGTATTTAAGCAATTGTGCTTTAGGAGTTCAAAGAAAGGGGCAATCAAGAAAGACCCATGGTGGAATTGAAATGTCAGCTCGACCTTGACAGAAGGATGGCACTTGGCTAGTCAGGAGACAGCATACATTCAGGAAAAGGCAGCATCTTCGGCAAAGGCCTAGAGGCAGGACAATGGAGGGACAGACCTGAGAGAGGTGTGCTGGAGAGTACTAAGAACGAAGGTTGACTAGGTAGGGTGGGCTGGAGGGCCAGAGTTCAGACTTGTTTTAGTGAAACATTGGAAGGTGTTGAGAGTTTTATAGTGATTAAAGACTTATTTTGGACAGATTAGCCAGGTGATGGAAGTGTGCAGGATGGCTTGACGATGGAGGCCACCCAGCAGGGTGTTCTGGAAATCCAAACTCATACAAGCCAGCACTAGGCTCCTTCTTATAACTTGAAATGTGTTTATTCCATGGGTTAAGACATTCCTAGATATTATGTCAGTGTGTCTGGGTAAGTTGGGCTACATTATGTTCTGCTCATCTTCTTATATTTAAACTCTGAACTTTCTAAACACATTCACTTACACCATTTTATGTAATTGTTCAAACTGATATATATACTGTATATATGTACATATATATATAATACATAAGGTTGGTAAGAGTCGGAATTGACTTGATGGCAACAGGTTTTATACAGACACACACACACATATATGCGGAGAAAGATGTGGTAGTCTGCTTCTGTAAAGATTACAGCCTTGGAAACCCTATGGGGCAGTTCTACTCTGTCCTGTATGGTCGCTATGAGTGAAATCAACTTGATGGCACACCACCACCACCACAACATATGTATATATATATATTTTTTCTCCTACCAAAGCCTTATGTTTTCAAGCTTAAAACTCTACTCATTACATCCCATGATATTAGTTATTATTTCCAAACTAGCATTTACTTTCCTTGTACCACTTTATTTCACATCCCAATAAGCTTTTCTTTTCCTGCTTCAATACCTTTTCTCCTCATTTGATAGTCTAAACCGAAATAATCTTTATAATCTTTTTCTACTCAGCTTAGTTTAGAGGCAAGAATTTTCTTCTGCCTGATGATCAAACTCACTGAAATATACAGTGACAGATGGTCCCCCCCAATGTTGCCTCTACTTAATTTATGTCATATATGATTCATAGACCATCTCAGAATAAAAACAGGATATTTCTCTCATTTGAATAATAGAGTATGAAGACTGTCCTCTATGTTATATTGTAACATACAGTAGTGTGTGTCATAGTCTTTACCACCAAAATACAGAGACACCAGGCCTCAGACCTTTCATAGAACCTTTAGGGTGTCTGTTTCTGAGAGGGGTCTTCCTGGCTCCCAGCAACTTCATTTGTCTCTCCTGGCATCAACCATGTGGTGCTGTTGCCCTGATATCCCTTTCCTGTTCATGTTCTCTCCTTAATTCCTCATGACCGTCATGCCACCCTTCTCACCTGGCTTATCTTCTTCCCAGGCCCCAGAACAGATGGGCTTTGTGGTTTACAGGGCCTTTGTTCTTTATCACTACCCCTTTCTGGGAGCAAAGCACAAGCGCAGAGGCTGAGCTGAGCAGCAATCACAGGGACACCTCACTGTGCTGCCTTATAACCATCCTCCCCTTTGATCTCGAGTGCACCCAGATCAAGTCTCTGTGACTACTCTCAGGGAACAAACAGAATTAGGAATTACATTACATGGTTTATATGACTGATTTAATAAACTAGGGCAGTTCTGTCATGGCTTCCACAACTACAGAATTTGTCTTTGGGAAATAATGGTGCAGTACATTTTCCCACACTTCCTATTTCTTATCCCCCTTCCTATATGCTATATGTTGTTGTTAGGTGACATCTTTGCTTTTTAACACTTTAAAGAGGTCTTTTGCCGCAGATTTGCCCAATGCAATGTATCTTTTGATTTCTTGACTGCTGCTTCCATGGGTGTTGATTGTGGATCTAAGTAAAATGAAATCCTTGACAACTTCAATCTTTTCTCTGTTTATCATGATGTTGTTTATTGGTCCAGTTGTGAGGATTTTTGTTTTCTTTATGGTGAGGTGTAATCCATACTGAAGGCTGTGGTCTTTGATCTTCATCAGTAAGCGCTTCAAGTCCTCTTCATTTTAAGCAAGCAAAGTTGTGTCATCTGCATAAAGCAGGTTGTTAATGAGTCTTCCTCCAATCCTTATGCCCCGTTCTTTTTCATATAGTCCAGCTTCTTGAATTATTTGCTCAGCATACAGATTGAATCAGTATGGTGAAAGGAAACAACCCTGATACATACCTTTCCTGACTGTAAACCACTCAGTATCCCCTTGTTCTGTTTGAATGACCACCTCTTGGTCTATGTACAGGTTCCGCATAAGCACAATTAAGCGTTCTGGAATTCCCATTCTTCGCAATGTTATCCATAATTTGTTATGATCCGCACAGTCGCATGCCTTAGTATAGTCAATAAAACACAGGTAAACATCTTTCTGGTATTGTCTGCTTTCAGCCAGCATCCATCTCACATCAGCAGTGATGTCCCTCATTCCGTGTCCTCTTCTGAATTCAGCTTGAATTTCTGGCAGTTCCCTATCGATGTACTGCTGCAGCTACTTTTGAATGATCTTCAGCAAAATTTTACTTGCATGTGATATTAATGATATTGTTTGATAATTTCCACATTTGATTGGATCACCTTTCTTTTGAATAGGCATAAAATATGTATCTCTTCAAGTCAGTTGGCCAAGTAGCTGTCTTCCAAATTTCTTGGCATAGACGAGCAAGCACTTCCAGCTCTGCATCCATTTGTTGAAACATCTCAATTGGTATTCCATCAATTCCTGGAACATTGTTTTTTGCCAATGCCTTCAGTGCAGCTTGGACTTCTTTGTTTAATACCATTGGTTCCTGATCATATGCTACTTCCTGAAATGGATTAATGTTGACCAATTATTTTTGGTACAGTGACTCTGTATTCCTTCCATCTTCTTTTGATGCTTCCTGTGTCGTTCGGTATTTTGCCCACAGAATCCATCGCTGTTGCAACTCGAGGCTTGAATTTTTTCTTCAGTTCTTTCAGCTTGAGAAATACCAAGTGTGTTCTTCCCTTTTGGTTTTCTAACTCCAGGTCTTTGCACGTCATTATAATACTTTGTCTTCTTGAGCTCGCCTTTGACATCTTCTGTTCAGCTCTTTTACTTCAAATTTTTTCCATTTGCTTTAGCTACTCGACATTCAAGAGCAAGTTTCAGAGTCTCTTCTGACATCCATTTTGGTCTTTTCTTTCTTACCTGTCTTTTTAATGACCTCTTTCTTTCTTCATTTATGATGTCCTTGATGTCGTTCCACAACTCGTCCAGTCTTTGGTCATTAGTGTTCAACATATCAAATCTGTTCTTGATGCTATATACATGGCCTCAATGTGTCCAGGAATGGAGTTTCTGAGGTTTTCTTTCAAAACCACCAGCTCTGTCAGTATCCCAAATACCACCAAAATGCCTAAATTTCTGATGTGCACAAGTTAGGCCCGTTTATTCATTCAATATATATATATTTTGAGCAGTTACTCTGTGCCAGGCATTGTTCTGAGCACTTGGATTATAGCAGTGAGAAAGACAGACAAAATTTCTGCTCTGAGAGAAAGCATTTTTTCCTAGGAGAGAGAGAATAAATAAATAAACAAATAATTTCAGATAGTGATAAGACAGTGATGGGGATGGTCAGGGAGGCCTCTCTGAAGATGTGACACTAATCTAACACCTCCATAAAAAGGAGGCAGCTGTGAGAAGCTCTCGACAACAAACGCTACAAGCAGGGAGAAGATTTACGTATAAAGACTTGAGTTGAAAGTGGGAAGGTCTGTGAGCCTGGTATGTGATGTAAATGGGACACTGAGGGGGTGGGGGCAAGAGGATTGATGTGGCGGTGAGATTAGAGAAGCAGGTAGGGGTCATATCATATAGCACCTTGTAGGCCAAGGTAAGAAGGTTGGAATTTGAGTGCTATAGAAACCTACTGAAGAGTTTAAGTAGTGGAAGATCATGATCTGATATTAGGTTTTTTTTTCCTTATTGATTTTTTTTATTGCAATATGATTCACATAACATAAACTTTACCATTTTAAAATGGACAGTTCAGTGGTTTTTAGTAAATTTACAAAGTTATGCATCAATCACCCTAAAAAGAAATTCCAACCTGTTAGCAGTCACTCCTCATTCTACCCCTAAAACCAAAAAGCAAACCCATTGCCGTTGAGTCGATTCCAATAGCGACCCTATAGTACAGAATAGAATTACCCCCATAGGGTTTCCAAGGAGTGGCTGGTGGATTTGAACTGCCAACCTTTTGGTTAGCAGCTGAGCTCTTAACCATTGTGCCAACAGAGCTCCATTCTATCTCTAGCCCCTGGGAACCACAAGTCTACTTCCTGCCTCTATGGATTTTCCTATTCTGGATGTTTCATACAAATGAATTGTACAATATGTGGCCTATTGTGTCTGATTTCTTTCATTTAGCATAGTGTTTTCAAAGTTTGTGTTGTAGCATGTATTAGTATTTCATTCCTTTTTATGACTGAATAATATTCTATTGTAAGGATATACCACATATTGTTTATTCATTCATCAGTTGATGGGCACTTGGGTTGTTTGATGGCACCTAACAAGAACAACAACGAGTTATGATGTTGAGCATCTTATTGGCCATTTGTATATCTTCTTTGGAGAACTGTCTTTTCAAAGTATTTGCCCATTTTTAAATTGGATTATTTTTCTTTTTATAATTGAGTTGTAAGTGTTCTTTATGTATTCTGGATACTAGACCCTTATGGTACATGTTATTGTTAGTAATGTGTATGACATACAATGTTGCATTGTTAAATTTGCTGATGTTATCATTCTTATGCCAACCCCAAAAGACAAATAAAGATCAAGTTTATAAAGATACTGATGGTGAAAGGCAATAATAATAATGAAAACTAAAAAAAAAGTATTCTACTTATATCAGAACCGACTTACCACGGAGTCATTAGAACAAAACTCTGTCATAAGTTGGGGACTGCCTGTACAAAAAAGGAATAGGAGTAGTATGTAGGTCCAGTGGCTCATAAAGAGGGCATTAGAAAAGGTGAATATATTTTAATTGTTGCTAGTTCAAGAGTAGTGATTGGGCCTAATGAAGAGAAATGAAGAAAGTTAAGACCTCAAAGAGCTGACTGAAGTTACCACCTTACCCCCTCAGAAGTCAGGATCCAGGAGTAAACTGAGAGGTTCCTCTGAAAGGTGCAGTTGGAGAATCCACAGTAAGAGCTATTGGGAAACAGTTGTTGAATTGCAAGAGTTCTTTATATATTCTGGATAAACCAAACAAAAACCAAACCCAATACCGTCAAGTGGATTCTGACTCATAGTGACCTCATAGGGTTTCCAAGGCTGTAAATTTCTATGGAGGCAGACTGCCACATCTTTTTCCATGGAGCCGCTGGTGGTTTCCAACTGCCGACCTTTTGGTTAGCAGCCGATTGCTTTAACCACTGCACCACCAGGGCTCGCCCTATATTCTGGATACTAGAGATATGATTTTCAAATGTTCTCTCCCATTCTATGGGCTGTCTTTTCACTTTCTTGATAGTGTCTTTTGACCTTTCAAGAAAGATTGGAGTACTTATACCAAGTGGTTACAAAGGATTTGGACAGATTTGAGAGAGGAAGAGTATGAAGAAAAGCATAAAATACACAAATGATTATTATTTGGGTTGGATTTGGGGACAGTTAATGCAGGTTGCAAGCAGATTTTTCCTGTGCCTTGAGGTGACAGGAAATTTATGGAATTGGCATTTTAAGGGAAAGCACAGCAGAGACGAGGCATAGTAAATGGAAAGCCAGATAGAACAGTAATCAACTGAGTTTAGGCCTGGTTGGATGTTGGTTTGATGGGATAAAGGTAGCCAAGATTTGTTTGAACAGTGTAGCTTTTGGTCGTCTTAGAATTTATTGATTTCATATCTCTCACTAAGGTGGATCCATTCACATCAAACTCTAGAGAAATATACTAGAAAAACTGTTTTGGGGGGCCAGAAAATCAGGGAAGGAAGACAGTCAATTCCAGCCCTACGTGTGCTAGAAAAGGAAAGGGGCCTATTATAGGAGTAGGTTAAACTTTTAGAAATTCAGTTGAGCCTTTCTGGAAGGAGCAGGGTAACAGCACAGGGGAATAAAGAACTAGAGGCATATACTAGTACTTCAGTTAAAGATGTCCCAAATATAAATTCTACTCGAGACCTGGAGTATTCAAAAGTAGAGGAAAAGTGAATCAAGGAGCCCACTGGACAGCTGCTGAAGCTCTGAAGCATCAATAATAATTCAGTTCAGCAGTCTGTTAAGGGTAAATCAGATATGATGGCTGGGCCAAAATCTCTTTGCTAGAAAGATTTCATAGGCCCTGGTGGCATAGTGGTTAAGAGCTTGGCTGCTAACCAAAAAAAGTCAGCAGTTCAAATCCACCAGCTGCTCCGTGGAAACCCTATGGGGCAGTTCTACTCTGTCCTATAGGTTTGCTATGAATCGAATAGACTCGACGGCACACAAAAACGAGCGAGAGGCAATGAAAGCATCCTCTGTGGCCTAGACCAAAAAGGCCTGCTTATGGATGGTTGATGAGGCTCACATTCAGTTCAGCACTGGAGTGCCAGAAACATGGGGCACAGAGGAGAAATGGAAAATTAGAGATTATAGATAAATAGGAAAGAGGGGCACATCAAATAAAACCTGGTGATTTGGGCTGACACCAGTACAAATTTCTAACTTTGCAAGAAGGTAAAGTCTCAAATGCTCCTCCATTAGAAAGAGGGTTGTGTATAGAGGTAGATCTTGCCACCTTCCTCCCCAAATATGTAATACACAGTGCCAAAAATAACCATTTGTTGGAAGATTGATCCCGATTCAGTGTAAGTTCAGAGACTGGACTTCAGGTAACTAGCCCAGACTGACTGACACCATGGAGAGGCTAAACCAAGTTATGTTCCTTGTCCGATCTTCTTCCAGCGAGTGCCACTGAGTCTCTGCTAGTAGGGTCTTTGGAATTCTGGGCTCTGGAAATATAATTTTGCTTGTGATAACAAGATTGTTTTGTTTTCTAGATTTGGTGGTTAGGGGAGCAGTGCTGTGATAGTCTTTTATGTTCTATTAAGTCTTAGAGTCTTTAAACATGGAATATACGGGAGACACATTCAATTTGTAAAGACCTAAAGGACCTACATTCATTCCATTCCATTTGGCTGCAGCTGCCAAAGACACCACAGCTCTACCTGGGCAGCAAGGACCCTTCTAGCTAAGACTGAGCAGAATAAGAAATCAGGGAGGATAAAGTCTGGACTCTAATTTCTTTGGACTTTAACTCACAGTTGCAAACGAATGTGATTTTGGACTTTAATTCATTTGACCTCTGAAACATTTGGACTAATTTGCAAGAGAATTTAATTTTTAACTTTAATTTCCTCCCAGAAAAATCCATAAAAGGAGGCAGTTACCATGAAAATTTGGGACTGTTTATGTTGTTGGCATTTTTGTTATTGGAGTATTTTTATATTGTTATTTTAGTCTAATTGCCAAAGTTTTGATGAGCTGTGTTGGACAATGTGGCTGGACATACTTTAGGATGGGAAATAAAAAACTGAAGAATTTCCAGCTTTGGATGCAGGTTTTAGAATTTAAATTAATTTAGAGCCTCCCTGAGTTAAAAATACAACACTACCTACCCACGGTTCCAGAAGAGGTGTGGTTGGTGTTGAGGGAATGATCTTTTGAAGATGGGAACAGGATTGCCCTGGTGGATTGCTGACTTTGCCCCCAAAAGGAGGACAGTCACACCCACTGGTTAATAGTTAAGCCTATTGGGGTGTGAGAATAAAAATTTAGGGAATGTTGGAGGAGGAGAATCTTCCCTGTGACTTCCTGGCTACCTCCTGCCTCTTCTTTCATCCTCACTCATTCCTCCCAGAACCTGTCAGACTTATAGTCAGCTGCAGGCTTGCTGGACAGTGCCAACATGTTCCCCTAGCCTCTCTTTCCTCCTTTCTCTCTGAGAGCTGCCTGTCTGCCACAAACATGTATTCTGCCCATGCCTCCAAGCAGTAAGTATTACAGAGCTGGGCACTGTCTACTTCTGCACGGGGTCTGCAGGGGTCTACGCACCCTGTGCCTGAGTAGGAAGTCTGTCTAGCTGTGATACACTATTAGGATGTGTTCTTACCTGCAGACTGAAGGATGAGCTATTAATATTAGCTCTATTACTGATAAAGGTGATATTTTGATCTCCATTTGTCTGACTCCTTTGTCTACCTTCGGCTGGTTCTTAACTTGGGGTGGAAATAGAATTGTCAATTATTGGGTGCTCTTTAACTCTGACTGTTAGAATTACTTTGTAGTTTTGGAGGTCGAGCTGACAGAACTTTCTGATTAATTAGATGTGGGATATGAAGGAAGATGAAAAATCAAAGGTGATTCCTAAGTTTCTGGCTTGAGTGTCTAGGAAAATAGTGGTGCTGTTTAATGATATAACCCCATTGCCATTGAGTCGATTGCGACTCATAGCAGCCCTATAGGACAGAGTAGAACTGCCCCGTAGGGTTTCCAGGGAGCAGCTGGTGGATTCAAACTACCGACCTTCTGGTTAGCAGCTGAATGCTTAACCACCATGCCACCAGGGCTCCATTTAAAGACATAGGAGCCCTAATTCTGAGACTAGAAGTATACATGTGGTAAGAATGACTTAGTGGAGGGTAGAGAGGCTTGGAGGTAGAGACAGTAAGTAGAAGGCCATTGATATAGTTTAGGTAAAACATAAGGGCCTCAAGTAGAGACCTGGGAATACAGACTGGGGATTAATGTAAGAGACATTGGGAGACAGAATCAATAGAACTTGGTGTCCAGTTGGATATGGGTACAGAGGCGTGGAAAAGGATAAACTTCTCTGGAGTCTATAGTCTGCTATTTAAAGGAAAACGCTATCCAAACCCTTAAAATTCTCTGCTAAAATGGATCCTTTTGGTTGAGATGGTCTTGCTTTCATATATAATACACTATACCAGGGATTGGCAAACTTTATCTGTAAGGAACCAGACAGTAAATATCTTTGGCTTTGCAGACCATAGGTCTCTGTTGCAACTACTCAACTCTGCAGTTGTAGAGCAAAAGCCACCATAAGATACATAGAAAACAGGTACATGAATGACTATGTTCCAAGAAAACTTTATTTAAAAACAGGTAGCAGACAGGATTTGGCTCACAGCGTATAGCCATAGTTTGCTGACCCTTGGACTATACTGACTTAAAACATCATAATATCTCACACGTGTGGTGAGATTGTCCTTCCCTCAACTCTTACTAGAGGACAATAGCTAGTCCCAAGACTAATTAATAAGAGAAGGCCTTGAAATATGTTACACAAAGTTGGGAGGAAAGCAGTGCTCTTTTATGTGATAAGGTCCTAAGTTAGAGTAGCAAGGAAAATATGACTCCCATATGTGAACTTGTAGAGGGCTGTTGGCAGGAGATTAACTCTCCAGTGCAAAATGTCTGAATTTTTTAATGGGATGACCAAAGCAGGAAGAGGGGAAGAAAAGGAAAGAAAACAAATTTCTTCAACACGTGTCCTTCTGACTATATCTCTGCTTTCAGAATGTAAACTTTCCTTTCTTCTCATCTGGCAGTAGGAACAGGTGGAAGAAAGGTTGTGACTTGTAACTCATGCCAGGGACTGAGAGGATTTCCAGGCCATAGGAGGAGGCTAAGGGCTTGTTAAGTGTTGGGGAAGGGCCACTCCTGGAGAGGGAAGGTAGGCGACAACAAAAGGGGAGAGAAGTAAGTGAAAGCACTCTGAGGGTAGGTGGGAGGAGGTGGTGTGATAGAGACAAGGGGTCTATAAGGACACTTTCCACTGACAAGGGAACATCCATTGGGGAATACCCTCAAGGACTGGTCAGTGAGAATTATGCTCAGAAATGAATCAGTTAGATTAGGAGGGCAAGTGTGAACGCCTTTCCCTACTGGACTCACTCATACACTTTGGAATCTATCTCTGAGAATGCTTGAGTGAAGAATTGTTTGACTCGGTCTCTCTGTGTATGTGTGTTCTCTTGGCCAGAGAAGGGGCATGGATCATCCTCTATCCCCACTGAATGGCTGCACTAGAGACACTGAATGATATAAATGAAAACAAAAGCGAATTCTGATTTGATGTTAGTCTTATGAACAAGTCAGTCTTGGAAGAAGTACAACCAGAATGCTCCCTAGAAGCAAGAATGGCAACACTTCAGCTCATTTACTTTGGACACATCATCAATCAGGAGAAACCACTAGAAAAGGACATCATATTTGGTAAAGTAGAGGGTCAGAGAAAGCGAGGGAAACCCTCAGTGAGATAGATGAACCCAATAACCACAACAATGGACTCAAACATGAAGGTGGCACAGGACTGGGCAACATTTTCTTCTGTTTACATAGGGTCTTCATGAGTCAGAGCTGACTTGAGGGCAACGAACAACAGCATTAGTCTTATGATCATAAACCACAGAACTGGAAAGGATTATAAAAGAGTGATGTGGTCTTCTGCTTTTAGAAAAGTCAGTCTTACCAATGTACCTGACAAAATACCAGATATTCTCCCTCGATAATTCACTCCAATATTTTTTTCATTCTGGCAGTCTGAAAGTTTTGCTTTATGTCCAATATAAATGTCTCCTACTTTAATTCCATTTTCTCTTATTTGTTTTTCTGTGCTATAGACCAAAAAAAAAAAAAAAAACCTCTTTCTAAAATTCTTCATAGTCTTCAAGACATAGTAGAGGATCATTCATTAGGATGTTTGAACACTGAGAACATCCAAACAACAGAATTGTGAAGATTGTTCCCTCTGCCAGTGTTGGCCTAGGGCTACAGATCACTCAGTGCAAACAGGGTGGTGCTGATAATAATGGACAAATAGAAAATAACCATGTCAGTGGCTATTTCAGGGTCAAAGAATCTTATACGTTTTTGTGAAATAAGGATCACTTACTGTCTTAGTTATCTAGTGCTGCTATAACAGAAATACCACAAGTAGATGGCTTTAACAAACAGAAATTTATTTTCTCACAGTTTAGGAGGCTAGAAGTTCGAATTCAGGGTGCCAGCTCTAGGGGAAGGCATTCTCTCTCTGTCAGCTCTGGAGGAAGGTCTTTGTCTCTTCTGAGCTTCTGCTTCTGGACCATCTTCATGTGGCTTGTCATTTCTCTTCTACCACCTCTGCTTGCTTGCTTGTCCTTATCTGCTCTTTTTATATCTTATAAGAGATTGACTCAAAACACACCCTACACTAATCCTACCTCAATAACGTAACAAAGATAACCCATTCCTAGATGGGATTATAACTACAAGCATAGAGGTTAGGATTTACAACACGTATTTTTTGGGGACACAATTCAATCTATAACATTTACAACCGAACAGAAGAAACTACTGTTGTACAGGCTGAAATAGACATTTGAAAAGGAAGAGGATTGCAAAAGCAAGCAGACATTGCAGTCATCTCTCCTTTAGTGTTGCCAGAAGCTATTTCAACAAATCCTGGTGACTTTCTCACACTTCTCTCTGCAGACAAACAAGGATTTCACAACAAATAAGGATGGTTTCCTTTTTTGTTATGGAGCCATGGTGGTGTAGTGGTTTAAGCGTTTGGCTGCTAATCAAAAGATTGGCAGTTTGAATCCACCAGCTGCTCCTTGGAACCCCTATGGGGCAGTTCTACTCTGTCCTATATGTTTGCTATGATTCAACGGCACTGGGTTTGGTTTTTTAAATTATTGTGTATTGCTTTTTGAAGGGTTATTTTAAGGACATTAATATGCACCACATATTCTGCTTTCTTGACTGTGAGAATTGAAAAGTATAATCTGCTGTATTTTCTGCAAATAATGTGCACTTTCTACATTTGTTTGCCAAACTGCACCCTTCCCCTGTGAGGTATTTTCGTAAGCACAGCTATGTCAACTTTTTTTTTACATGTAGCTGTGAAAAGAAATTAGCATAGTGGTGCTTACAAAAATACCCCTGGGGGGAGGGCACGGTTGGCAAATAAACATAGAAGACATGCGTTATTTACGTAAAAATACAGTATTTGTTGTTTATAACATCACTAAATATTTAGAGGTTTTCATAAAGTGTTACATTTCTGTTGTTTTCAGGTATACTCAGATATATTTGTTTGATGCAAAATGACAACAAATCCTTAATCCATCCTATTTGGTTTACTTGTATTACATAAAGTGTTCTCTAAGACACTGTGATGGTTAAGATTATGTGTCAACTTGGCTGGGCCATGGTTCTCAGTGTTTTGGCAGTTGTGTAATGTTTTGATCACTTTCCTGTTGAAATTTGATATGTGATCACCTGCATGATGGAATCTGCTTAGTGGTACCAGTGGGGGCAGGGCGTGTAGTGGCTCACTGCTCCCTCAGCCTTCATCTCTCCACCCTCCGTTGCCTACTTCTTACTGCTCGCCTTCCCAAGGTTTTGGCTTATTCTGGATCCTGCAGCTACCGCCTGTTCATCTGACGTCTGATTCTTGGGACATGAGCTAGCAGCTTACCTGTTGACCTTGGGATTCGTCGATCTTCACAGCCTATGAGCAAGAGTCCTGCTCTCCAACCTGCTGATCTTGGGTTCGCCAGCCCCTGCAGCTGTGTGAATCAGGAGAAGCTTTGTGGTCTTGCCTGCCGATCTTGGGATTCATCAGCCTTCACAGCCTGTGAGCAAGAGCCCTGCTCTCTGACCTGCCGATCTTGGGTTTGCCAGCCCCTGTGGCTACGTGAATCATGAGAAGCCTCTATCCTGATCCACGGACTTGGGACGTTCCAGTCTCTACCATTGAGTGAGCTGTTTCCTTGATATAAATCTCTCTCTATATATATATGTTTATGTGCTTTACTGGTTTTGCTTCTCTAGAGAGCCCAGCCTAAGACAGACATAAAGGCTTTTAAACTCATATATTTATTTAGTTTGACCATTAATCAATCATATGCCATACTATATACCATTGTGTATTAATCAGGCTAGGCTAGGGTGTGCCATGGTGGTAACAAATTAACCCCAAATCTCAGGAGCCTAACATTTCTTGCTTACATTACATGTCCTGTTTGGATCAGTGGGGAGCTCTCTTCCACACAGTCTCTTAACCTGGGCTGAGGGAGGCCCCAGCATCTTGTATCTGCATCATCAGGAACATGGCTGCAGGGTCTCATACCAAACCAGTAGCCGTCAAGTTGATTCTTACTCTTGGTGAACCCATGTGTGTCAGAGTAGAACTGTATTTTACAGAGTTTTCAATGGCTGTTTTTTTGGATATAGATCGCTAGGCCTTTCTTCCAAGATGTCTCTGGGTAGGCTTGAACCACAAACACCAATTCTTAAGTGCTTGGGCCTGGAAGTGACATTCATGACATTTACTTACTAAAAGCTATTTTATTCAATCACAATGTTCTTTTGACATTAAGATGTTTAATGTCTGGACATTAAGGTAATCCAGAACCTTCTGGTTGAATGATCTTTTTAATTATGCCTCCCGTTATTCATCTTTTTAAAAAAACTCCAGTTTTTTTTAGCCTTTTCTATCTGTCAGCATTCTTAGCTGCAGATAGAAGAATCAACTCTAGCTCGTTTAAGTGGGGAGAGATTTATTAAGGGATATTAGAACACCAAGGTAATCACTGGAAGGCTGGAGGAACAGGCTCTAGGCTGAAGTACCACCAGTCTCAGAATCAAACTGTTTTTGTTGCAACTGGGAAGCTACTCCTCCCGCTGCTGACCCCAGCACCATGACACTGAAACTACCTGTGCCATCAAGGGACGTCCAGTCCCTGTTTCTTCAGGTAGGTTTTGTGTGTATACGTGTGGTAAAAACATGTATGTAACACAACATCTGCCAATTCAACATTTTTTACATGAACAATTCAGTAATATTGATTATATTAATCATGTTGTGTAACCATCATCCATATCGTTGTCAAATTTTCTGTCACTATTAGCAGATACTCAGTGCTTCCTAAATAATGACTCTCTCCCTCCCACCCCTCTTCAGATAGTTTTTGACCAGGTGCAACTGAGTGCCAGAAGCTAAATATAGGACCTTACTTTAGAGGCTAGGGAGACCAAGAAATACAAGTTTTGTAATTTACTTTGGGAAGACAAGGTATCCAATATGGAGAACTATGAAAATGTGGAGTGGTTTTTGAAAGATTTGGAACTGCCATAAGTGACAGATGTTCACTATACTTTTACTTTATAGAACTCACTGCTTTTGTATTTATAAATTTATATTTTTCTGTTACAGAAGTAATATAATTAGAGATAAGAAAGAAGCACTCATATTGCCTCCACCCTAACACAGCTACTAACTGTTATTATTCTGGTATATTTCCTTTTTGTCCTTTTTCTGTGCCGAATCCTTTATATATAATTATGTGACAATTAATACTGATTTTGTAATGAAATATTAGAATGCAAACATTTTCCCCACGTTGCCACATTATCTTCAAAATCATGACTTTTAGTGGCTACACAGTATTGCAACAGTAGGAATGGCCACTATGTAAATATAATATTGTGATGCAAGTCAATAGGTACGACTTCTGTGATTACCATGGTATGTTTGTTCCCTCAGTTTGCTGCAGTTACACCAACATATTGATGGTTAACTTATTTTCCAGTTTTCATCAAGATGTGTGACTTCATTAAGACATAATCCGAAATTCAACGTAGTCAGGGAAAGGAATGTGAAAATTTCAGACAATTGTTTCATTAAGTACAAAAACATAAATTATTTAGAAAAAGGGACTTTTATTATGTATCACCCATGCCTGCAATTAGCCTTCCTTTATATAATGCCAAATAATTTTTTTAAATTCCAGATAACTGTTCCATTATTCACTTGTTTATATGGTCATAAACTTAATGTAGTTTCTAACCATTATATATAGCAAAATCCAATTTTGTTGAACTATTACCCCTCCCCCCAAGTCACACACACTATGGCCTTAAAAAGGCCTTTCATTCATTTGAAATATTTGTATCCAGCACTTTTTAAGCTGAAGGACTCTGCTAGGCCCTGTGTGAACCCAAAGATATGTGATTTCTGCCAAGGAGATATTTAAAATCTATTATCAGGAACTTTTCTTTTTCAAAGCAGTAGTATGTTATACAGCCTTTTAAAGTTTCATTTAAAGGCACCAAAAGAACACTGGATTGGCAATCAGGAGACTTGAGTTTTGTTCACAATTCTAGCACTGTGTCATTTTAGACAAGTTACCGAAACTGTCTAGACTTCAGTTTCCTCATCTGTAAAGAGAAGTTGTTAGGCTAGGTAAGAGCTCAGATCTCTTTCAGCTCCAAAGTCCTGCAAATACATGAAATATCCCACAGGCTGTCAGTGGTTCTCTGTTAAAAAGGAATACTAAGTCAACATATACATATATAAACATACACACACACACACACACACACACACACAGGAATGATAATTTGCTTTGACAGAACCTATATAAAATGGGTATCCTGTATAAAATTCATGAAGCACTAATATAAGCTTTAAAAAATGATCATGAAAAAGAACAATTACCCTTTAAGAGTTAGTTAGCTATAGCACAGCTGTGAAAGTCCTGATCTGCTAAGATTCTGTTAAAGTGATAATGAACCACTGGATAAGATTTTCTCAAACAGGATCATTTAGGCTCATGTTTAGGTACAGGATTCAATTAAAAGAGAAAAGTTGTTATTTTTGAGTGCCTAATGGGCAGCCAGAAACCATGATGGTGTAGTGGTTAACAGCTACAACTACTAACCAAAAGATCGGCAGTTTGAATCCACCAGGTGCTCCTTGGAAACCCTATGGGGCCATTCTACTCTGTGCTATAGGGTCGCTATGAGTTGGAATCAGCTCAACGGCAACAGGTTTGTTTTTTTTTTTTTAATGGGCAGCCAGATGCACTAAAAGGCACTTTTCAAATGTTATCTCATTTAATCCTGACAGCAACTCTATGAGGGAGGTTTATAGATGAGGAAACGAAGACTCAGAAGGCTAATTTGTCAAGTCATACAGCTAGCAAGTGGCAGAGCCAGGTTTCCAACTCAAGTCTGTCTGGCTCCAAAGTCCATGTTCCATCCATCACAACCTGTTTTGTGGACCTCCCTCCCTGGATTTAATTAATATCGATATTCCTTTTACCATAATAATCATATCTTATCTGAATGAATTTCTCATATCCTGGTCATTATTTTTGGGTGTGATCAAAACCAGCAAAATTCATGTAGGGAACTGAGGTGATTTTCCAAATAAAGTGTAAAATAGATTTTAATAAAGTTATTTGGATGTTTTTGGTAAACCTTCTGTTTCTTTGTGGGGGAGTGGTTAATTACCGATAAAAATCTAGCCTTTTTTTTTTTTTTAATGTATGTAAAAGTATATGGGCTGGCACTGGTAGAGACCACTATTGTCTATAACATAAGTAACTTCCTTTATATTCTGTTGTTTTCCATGTATCTTTCTAAAATGAGATAAAGAAGAGATTCCCCCCCAATCCCTAGCTGTTCAAGAATCTTTGAGTCAAAGTTTTCTTTGTGTGTCAGTCATTCCCAGATGAACCCACAAGTAGATTCTTCTGTTTTCTAAGTTTCTTTTGAAGGATGTTGTTGTTGAATGCCATCAAGTGATTCCGACTCATAACAACCCTGTATGACAGAGTAGAACTGCCCCGCAGGGTTTTATTGGCCATAATCATTACAGGAACAGATTGCCAGTTCTTTCTCCCAAGGAGCTGCTGGGTGGGTTTGAACCACTGACCTTTTGGTTAGCAGCCGAGTGCTTAACTGGCTAATAAATTCTTCCTACTTCTGAGGAGACCAACATTTTACCAAAAAGCAAAGTGAAGCACAGATATGTTCATTCATTGGCCAGAGTGACAGTGACTCTGCAGACACAGCCAAGGGAGAGCTGAAGCAATCTTGGATTAGTAAAGCAGAAACTCTGCTCCTTGAATGATAACCTTCAACAATTGTGCTGACTGCACTATCCAGATCCTGTATTTGCAGAACAGCCCCTTTACTTTGCAAATGATCATTGATAGAAGTGCCTTTAAAAAAATCTAGAGTTCCCAATTTGCTACCTATAATTGATTCACCTAATTTTCCAGTTACCTTTCAAGTGTTTGCCCTTAAATTAATTGATAAAAGCCTGCTTTAGCTCTTCACGCTTACCTTTAATTTTTTTGTATTGACTTCAAAATGAGGGACAATGCTATTTTACGTACAGTAGGCTTCCTTGCCACCATTTGGCTTGCTCTTTTAAATTCTTGTATTAATATGAGGCTTGATGCTATGTAAGAAGTGTGAGAGAAGTTGCAGCTCTCCCCATAAACCGATGTCCTCCTGTATGTGTCTTCTAGCCAGATCCACCTGAACATAGGTCTCTGTTATTAAATCAGTGTTTTCTGATTCATTTTATTGTTCGCTGTTGGCAAGAGGAGCTTCCGTCTTTTAACCTTTCTGATGACTAAGCTGAATGTGTCTTTGGTGTGGATGAAAAACTATACAGCTAAGAGACAGTAATAAATCTTTGCTATATGGTTAATAAATTAGACTGTGGTATTGCATATTTGATTTCTTGATGCTTTTAGTTTAGAGTTAATAAGCACACTCTAAAGCATCATATTAGTAATGAAATGCTCAGATTTATTTAAAATTTTATGTTAGGTCATATGATAATTTGACAATACCATTGAATAGCTACAAAGGAAATGAAACACCAGTAGAATTTGAGAAGCTGTGTCATCCTGTATATTTAGAATCAGAAAAATAAATCTCCAGTAACAGAAAGCACTAGTATATTTTGTTAAGTAAAATCTGAACAATAATCCTTAGATTTATTTATTGGTAATTTTTACAAATGGGACATTCATTAATTTCTCTGAAGTATAATTTAGAAGTTTAGGAAGAAAAATAATTTCATTACTTGACAAATATTGGCAGCCCCTTCACAGCTGATCTTTTTCTGAACTCTTTTAAGGATGTTTTCTTAAAATCAATTATGATTATATTTTATTTAATTGGTTTAACTTTTTGAATTAAATTGTTTCTTGAAAAATATTTGTTAGGTCAGGTTTCTTGGGAAATCCAGATTAAGTGGAAATAAATTTATACAGCTGGTAAACTTAATGTATGTATCTAAAACACACGAACATAAATTCAAACACTTCTGTTTGATAGCTCTAATGTGATATACTTTTGTCTTTATAGAATTAATTGGTAAAAACTGGATTAGTAGAAGGATGTTTCTGCCAGTAGATTAGTCAGTTGCTTCATTTCTTGGCAGAGGAAGTGAGGTTGTGCACATGAAGTAGTCACTGCTCTGGGGACCCAGAATAACTGGGTCCAAACCCTGGCCCTGTTGCTGATGAGTCACTTAATGTCCGCACTCACAGAATGTTATAATGATGTTTTTAGACTTAGGTGGATAGTGAAAGATGTTATATCAAGTGCATATAAAATGCTTGGAAGGTTACAAGACCCGAATGTTATTAAATCACAATATCCAGCGTAGATAGAGCATTATAAGGCTGCTCTCCCATTACTTCAATGGATTTCTTAGGATTGAGAAACTTACTTAGCTAAATATAGAGCCTGGTTGCTGGCATTCGAAGGAAAAACTGCTGTGCTGGACTCACAAAGCAACTGTATATCTGTTTCTAATGTGGACTTACACTCCTTACTTGATTTCAGTTAACTGGGTATCATTCAAGCCTATCCTCTGGAGATTTCATAATTTTATCTTTGTAATTAAAATTATTTTAATATTGTTTTTTGTTCCATCCAGTCATTAAGGGCAGGGAGATATTTGCTTGAGTCCAATCACAGAAATGTAAATGGTTCTACTACGTACTGGTTTAGCTGTGACTATTTACTACCAATGTTCTGATTATCATGTCGCTGATTGCTGGAAACTCCTGTTTTAAAGCTGACCTGGTTATAGAGATACCTTAGTTAATACCCTTCTGAGAATCTCCAAAGTATAACAAAAATATATAACAAAGTATAACATAAAACCTCAAGATCCTGAACATCAGCAGGCACATAAAATTATGTGATCATTTAAGTCTCTTCTAGGTCTAAAATGCTGTCATTCCACGATTTAAAGGAAAAAAACTCAAACCATCCTGGCAATTCTACTTGTCCCTGCTGAATGGAAAGTAAACAGGGTTGACCTTCTGCTACGCTGTGGTATCTTCAGTGTGTGTGTTGAGGAGAGACCTGGAACACCAAGGCACACACAAACAAGGCTGCTCAAAAATGTCAGACCACAGAGGGCCTGTGTCTTAGGCTGGGTTCTCTAGAGAAGCAAAACCAATGAAGTGAATATATATATATATATATATATATACATTTATCGCAAGGAAATGGCTCATGCAGTTATAGAGGCTGGCAAGTCCCACGTCCGTGGGTCAGTTGTCAGGCTGGAGGCTTCTCCTGACTCATGTAGCTGCAGGGCTGATGAACCCAACATCAGCAGGTCAGACAGCAGACTGCTCGCTGGCTCACGGGCTGTGGAGGCCGATGAATCCAAGACTGACAGGAAAGCTGCTAGCTCAAGTCCCAGTAACTTGAGGTCAGATGATGATGAGCGGGATGCAGGATCCAGAGGAAGAGCCTTGCTGGAACATTCATTTATGTACTGGAGGCGGGCCACATCCCCAAGGAAACTCTCTTTCAACTGATTGGCTGTTCATGGCAGATCTCATCACAGACTTGATTACATCATTACATAACTGCCAGATTACGTTGTAAATGTCAAACCACTGAGCATCATGGCCCAGCCAAGCTGACACACAACCTTAACCATCACAGCCTGGGAAAGGAAGAATTTTTATTTCCAGGTGGGAAAAAAGGACCTAGACTAGGATGAGTTGGAGAAACCAATCAAATCAAACGGAAGAATTAGATGAAGTTCTTTGTTTTTTTGTCTGCGTCTCTGACCTCGAGGCACTAAATTCCAGCAGTTTCACAACCCAAGCTGCCCCCCCCCCCCCACGAATTTCCACTCTCCCAGGAGCACCCACGAAGAGGGAGGCACAATTTTAGTGGTCAATATGGAGACAGCAGAGAAGGAATATGGTGTTAAAAAAAATAAAAAGCAAGGCCAGAATAATTAGGTACACAGAGGCTTGGCTGTGGTGTTCCTCCTAGGTCGATGCACCCTTTCTGGACTGGATGTGGGTCCTTGAGGGAGCTCCTCCCTGCCAGATGGCTTCAGAGCCTGGCCACCCCCTGAGGGGCCCTTTCACCCTCTTGATAGTCACTGTTCTCCTTTGCACAGAGTCTAAGGTAGCCAGACCTGTGTTTTCAATTCATAAAACCAAACTTAAAAATCTATAACTGAATTTAATTTTTATTTCAAGATTCTATTCTGCTTGATAACAGAAACGTAGTTCAGGAGATGATAGATAAGCTCACTTTTGAGTTTTTTCATCATTTCTGGCAAACTCCATGAATTCAGTTTCCTCTTGCCCCTCTGTCTCCTCATTAAAAAAAGAAAAAAAAAAAAAACCCTCTAAAATCTACCGAAAAATCCAACACCTCTACAACAAAAAGACAAACAATCCAACTGAAAAATGGGAAAAGGATATGAACAGACATTTCACCAAAGAAGACCTTCAAGCAGCTAACAGACACATAAGGAAATGCTCGGGATCACTAGCATTAGAGAAATGCAAATCGAAACCACAATTACCTACCTTCTTACCCTGACATTACTGGCAAGAATCAAAAACACAGAAAACAGCAAATGTTGGAGAGGCTGCAGGGAGATGAGAACTCTTATGCGCTGCTGGTGGGAATGCAAAATGGTACAACCATTTTGGAAAACGATATGACACTTCCTTAAAAAGCTAGAAATAGAAATACCATATGATCCAGCAATACCACTCCTAGGAATATATCCTACAGAAATAAGAGCTGTCACATGAATAAACATATGCACACCCATGTTCACTGCAGCATTGTTCACAATAGCAAAAAGATAGAAACAACCTAAGTACCCATCAACATATGAATGGATAAACAAACTATGGTACATACACACAGTGGAATACTACTCAACAATAAAGAATAATGATGAATCTTCAAAACATCTCACAACATGGATGAATCTGGAGGGCATTATGCTGAGTGAAACAAGTCAATCACAAAAGGACAAATTTTGTATGAGACAACTACTACAAAAACACATGAAAAGGTTTACACACAAAAAGAAACAATCTTTGATGGTTACGAGGGAGGGGAGATGGAGGTGGAGATGGAAAAACTCTAAATAGACAATAGATAAGTGGTAACTTTGGTGAAAGGTAAGACAGGTCACAGTACTGGAGAAGCCAGCACAACTTGACCAAGGCAAGGAAGCTCCGTAGACACATCCAAAGTCCCTGAGGGACCGAATTGCTGGGCTGAGGGCTGAGGGGACCATGGTCTCGGGGAACATCTAGCTCAATTGGCATAACATATTTTATAAAAATGTTCTACATCCTACTTTGGTGAGTAGCGTCTGGGGTCTTAAAAGCTGGTGAGCGGCCGTCTAAGATACTGCACTGATCTCACCCCATTCGGAGCAAGGGAGAATGAAGAAAACCAAAGACACAAGGGGAAAATTAGTCCAAAGGACTAATGGACCATAAGTACTCATAGCCTCCACCAGACTGAGTCCAGCACAACTAGATGGACAGCACAACTAGAGGACACTGAGAGCTTCACATGAAGCTGTGGCCAAAGATATCTGAGTCATCTGCCCTAATCTGATTCATCTTCACAAAGACAAAGGAGTGTGACCGCCCCTATCGAGCTCCAGACACAGCCCTCAGGCTGCCCCTCTGATGTTGTGTTTTTTCCTTGTTCATTTCAATCTTATTTTGGGAGGATAAAAATGTTGGAGTGTTGGGGAAGGGGTCCAACACGCAGTGATTTATTCTTGCAAGGGAATATTCTGATGGTAATCATCAAGTTGTTCCTCATCTGGGGAAAGGTTAAGAATTTCAGGTATTTTAAAATGTTGGCTAATATACAAAAATTGTGAGAGGAAAGGAAGATAACTCACATCAACCATATGTCAAGTCCTGTGTTTTCACATTTGTTATTTTAGGTAAAGTAATTAATTATCACAACATCCTTGATTTTGTCACGATTTAATGATGAGTAAGTGCCAGAGGCTGGATTTGAATTCAGACTCAATGTTCTACCCATGTGAGAAAAAGAAGAGGCCCCCACCTGTGGTGATGTCTTGGAAGAAACAGCACTTGGAAAAATTTTGTACAAGATTGGAGTACAGGTAGTCCCCAATTTATGACGAGGTTACGTTCTGATGACTTTGTTGTAAATCTGTTTGACCTAGGCTGAATACTTCTTTTTTTTTAGTTTTCATAGCCTACTATACAGCAGTGTTTTGAATGGTAAATTGATTGTAACATTGAACATCTGCGAGTGAACATCTGAGAATGATAGCATCAGCAAATTACGCACTGCAACGTTATATGAAGTACATATTACTAATGATAAGACTACCCAAAACAAAACAAAACAAAAACCCCGACTCAGAAGATCGTTAAGTCCAGTTCGTGGTAACTTGAATATGTTGTAAATTGGGGACTACCTGTATATCATTGTATCATTCTTCACAGCATCAAAGAATGTTGGCTGGGCAAAGAGTGACTTGATCAGGAACAAGTATATTTCTGGCAACTGGGTGTAGAAGTGGTTAAGAGCTTGGTTGCTAAGAGGTTGGCAGTTCAACTCCACCAGCTGCTCCTTGGAAACCCTATGAGGCAGCTCTACTCTGTTCTGTAAGATCACTATGAGTCAGAATTGACTTGATGGCAATGGGTTTGGTTTTAATGGGTTTTGGGTGTAGAAGCACTTGAGGTCTGAAATTTTTATTTGCAACAAAAGTGGAAAATTAAAAATTAAGCTTGGACTCAGTGGTGGTTATATAGGTGTTTACTATTTGGTGTACATTCATGATTTGTGCATTTTCCTATATGTATGCTATACTTCAATTTTCTAAACTTTATTTTGAAAAAGACAAGTTATTTGTAGGAAAAACAGGGGAGGTTCCTAGTCTGCATAAGCTAAGTCACTACCATATCCTGATTCTTACTCATCTGTGAAAAATAAAGGTAATGGAATAAGTAGCTACCTTTTTCCAAGAGATAAACTTCTATATTTTCACTCATCTGTCAGTACATGATTGAGCTTCTAAGTCAGAGCTATCTTTTTTTGTCTCCCACCTCCACGGTAGAATGAAAGAAAATGTTGCTTTCATTCCTATATTTAAAACAACTTCCTGTAACAGCATTAAGCCTGCTAGTAACTTTCTCACAATCCTACCTTTATTTGCATAATCTTAGAATGATTTACAGAAAACAAATGCCTGGCCCTCCCTTAGGTTTTGCTGGAATACATGGATCCATAAATGTTTTGGGACAGTAGGAAAGGATGTTGAACATTTGTGAGCTCTTCTATGAAAATTAACGTTGAGAAAGAAAGCATTTTACTCCCTTTCCTAGATGAGAGAGTCATATTTTTATTTTGATATAATATTCATCCAGAATTTAGCCCCTCATTTGCATGGTTATCCTGAAAACAAGGCACAATTGGTCAAATGGAAAACAGAATGAAGGCATATATGTATGATTATCCTCATTATAGCCAAAATAAATTAAAGTATGCCCCAGTACTGACAGTCGAACTCATAAAGAACATGTTATCATCGAGTTTAATATGAAATAAATGTTCAACCTTTTCTTATTTAATTTACTGAAAATATGGGGTTGGGGAAGAGCTCACATAGTAGTGCAATCAGAATTCCCTAAATTCACCCTTGGGAGTACAGTCTTACCACATATGTCAACTGAATTATTTCTCTATATTACTACAAAATTCAGATTAATTTCAATTTTAAGGAGCCCTGGTGGCACAGTGGTTAAGTGCTCGGCTGGTAACTGAAAGGTCAGAGGTTTGAGCCCACCAGCAGCTCTGCAGGAGAAAGATGTGGCAGTCTGCTTCCTTAAAGATTACAGCCTTAGAAACCCTGTGGGGGCAGTTCTGCTCTGTCCTTTAGGTTCGCTATGTGTGGGAATCGACTCAACGGCAACAGGTTATTTCAAATTTATTCTTCTTTTCATCATATTGTTTTGAAAAATTTCAAACCCACAGAAAAGTTAAAAGAATAGTACTACAACGAACACTTGAAACCTCTCACCTAGATCCACAAATTGTCCCTTTCTCATTCTCTTTCTTTTCTTTGTGTTTCCGGAACCAATTGAGATTGCTGATACCCGTTGCTGTTGAGTTGATTCCAACTCATAGTGACCCTATAGGACAGAGTGAAACTGCCCCATAGAGTTTACAAGGAGCGGCTGGTGGATTCAGACTACCGACCTTTTGGTTAGCAGCTGAGATCTTTTTTTGTTTGTTTATTGTTGTAGTTTAAGTGAAAGTTTACATTTCAAGTTAGTCTCTTATACAAAAATGTATACATACATTGTTCTGTGACCCTAATTGCTCTCCCTGTACTGTACCAGCACACTCCACCTTTCCACTCCTGATTTCCCACGTCCGTTCAACCAGCTCCTAACCCTCTCTGCCTTCTCATCTCACCTCCGGACAGAAGCTGTCTATTTAGTCTCATGTATCTACTTGAGCTAAGAAGCACACTCTTCATGACTATCATTTTATGTCCCACAGTCCAGTCCAATCCCTGTCTGAAGACTTCGCCTCGGAAATTGTTTTAGTTCTGGGCTAATAGAGAATCCAGGGGCCATGCTTTTTGGGGTTCTTCCAGTCTCAGCCAGACCATTAAGTCTGGTCTTTTTACTTGAATTTGAGTTCTGCACCCCACCTTTCTCCTGCTCCATCAGGGACTCTGTTGTGTTCCCTGTCAGGGCAGTCACTGGTGGTAGCCGGGCACCACCTAGTTCTTCTGGTCTCAGGCTGATGATATCTCTGGTTTATGTGGCCCTTTCTGTCTCTTGGGCTAATACTTTCCTTGTGTCTTTGGTGTTCTTCATGCTTCTTTACTCCAGGTGATTGAGACCAATTGATGCATCTTAGATGGCCGCTTGAAAGCTTTTAAGACTGCAGACGCCACTCACCAAAGTAGGATGCAGAACATTTTCTTAATAAGCTTTGTTATGCCAGTTGACATAGATGTCCCCTGAAAGCATGATCACCAGACCCCCAACCCTGCTACTCAGTCCCTTGAAGTGTTTGATTGTATTCAGGAAACTTCTTAGCTTTGGTTTAGTCCAGTTGTGCTGACTTCCCCTGTAGTGTGTGCTGTCCTTCCCTTCACCTAAGATAATTCTTGTCTACTATCTAGTAAGTAAATAACCCTCACCCTCCCTCCCCACCCTCGTAACCATCAACGAATGTTTTCTTCTAGCAGCTGAGATCTTAACCACTGTACCAACCAGGGCTGTAAGTTGCTGATAAAACCAAAACCAAACCTGTTGCCCTCGAGTCAATTCCAACTCATAGTGACCCTGTAGCACAGGGTAGAACTGCCCCGTAGGGTTTCCAAGGAGCAGCTGGTGGATTTGAACTGCCAACCTTTTGGTTAGCAGCCGACTCATAGTCGGCTCAGAATGACCCTATGTACTACAGCACGAAACACTGCCTGGTCCTGTGCCATACTCACAATTGTTGTTATGCTTGAGCCATCACTGCAGCCACTGTGTCAATCTATCTTGTTGACAGTTTTCCTCTTTTTCGCTGACCCTGTACTTTACCAAGCATGATGTCCTTCTCCAGGGACTGATCCCTCCTGACAACATGTCCAAAGTATGTAAGACGTAGTCTCGCCATCCTTGCTTCTAAGGAGCATTCTGTTTGTACTTCTTCCAAGGCAGATTTTTTTCGTTCTTTTGGCAGTCCATGGTATAGTCAATATTCTTCACCAACACTGTCAATTCTTTGTTCTTCCTTATCCGTCGTCCAGCTTTTGTATGCATATGATGCGATTGAAAATACCATGCCTTGGGTCAGGCGCACTTTCATCTTCAAAGTTACATCTTTGCTTTTCAACGCTTTAAAGAGGTCTTTTGCAGCAGATTTGCCCAATTCAATGCATCTTTTGATGTCTTGACTGCTGCTTCCATGGGCATTGATTGTGGATCCAAGTAAATGAAATCCTTGACAACTTCAATCTTTTCTCCGTTTATCATGATGTTGCTTATTGGCTCAGTTGTTCATTTGTGAGGTGTGATCCATACTGAAGGCTATGGTCTTTGATCTTCATCAGTAAGTGCTTCAAGTCCCCTTCACTTTCAGCAAGCAAGATTGTGTCATCTGCATAACGCGGGTTGTTAATGAGTCTTCCTCCAATCCTGATGCCCTGTTTTTCTTCATATAGTCCAGCTTCTCGGATTATTTGCTCAGCATACAGATTGAATAGGTATGGTGAAAGGATACAACCCTGATTTTAAAACACGCAGTATCCCCTTGTTCTGTTCCAACAACTGCGTCTTGATCTATGTACAGATTCTTCATGAGTACAAATAAGTGTTCTAGAATTCCCATTCTTCCCAATGTTATCCATAATTTATTATGATCCACACAGTTGAATGCCTTTGCATAGTCAATAAAACACAGGTAAACATCTTTCTGGTATCTGACATCAGCAATGATATCCCTGGTTTCACTTCCTCTTCGAATCCTGTCTGAATTTCTGGCAGTTCCCTGTCGATGTACTGCTGCAGCCACTTTTGAACGATCTTCAGCAAAATTTTACTGTGTGTGATATAAATGATGTTGTTCAATACTTTTTGCCTTCGGTTGGATCACCTTTCTTGGGAATAGGCATAAATATGGATCTCTTCCAGTCGGTTGGCCAGGTAGCTGTCTTCCAAATTTCTTGGCATAGAAGAGTGAGTACTTACCGTGCTGCATCCCTTTGTTGAAACAGCTCAATTGATATTCCATCAATTCCTGGAACCTTGTTTTTCGCCAATGCCTTCAGTGAAGCTTGGACTTCTTCCTTCAGTACCATTGGTTCCTGATCATATGCTGCCTCTTGAAATGGCAGAATGTCAATCAATTGTTTTTGGTATGGTGACTGTGTATTTCTTCCATCTTCTTTTGATGCTTCCTGCGTCGTTTAATATTTTCCCCATTGAATCCTTCACTATTGCAACTCAAGGCTTGAATTTTTTCTTCAGTTCTTTCAGCTTGAGAAATGCCAAGTGTGTTCTTCCCTTTTGTTTTCTATCTCCAGCTGTTTGCACATGTCATTATAATACTTTACTTCAACTTCTCAAGCTGCCCTTTGAAATCTTCTCTTCAGTTCTTTTACTTCATCATTTCTTCCTTTTGCTTTAGCTACTTGACGTTCAAGAGCAAGTTTCGGAGTCTCTTCTGACATCCATTTTGGTCTTTTCTTTCTTTCCTTTCTTCTTAATGACCTCTTGCTTTCTTCATGTATGATGTCCTTGATGTCATTTCACGACTCACCTGGCCTTCAGTCATTAATGTTCAACAAATCAAATCTATTCTTGAGATAATCTCTAAATTCAGGTGGGGTATACTCAAGGTCATACTTTGGCTCTGTGGACTTGTTCTAATCTTCCTCCGTTTCAACTTGAACTGGCATATGAGCAATTGATGGTCTGCTCCACAGTCAGCCTCTGGCCTTGTTCTGACTGATGATATTGAGCTTTTCCATCTTCTCTTTCCACAAAGGTAGTCAATTTCGATTCCTGTGTATTCCATCTGGCAAGGTCCGTGTGTATAGTCGCTGTTTCCGTTGGTGAAAAAAGGTATTTACAATGAAGAAGTCGTTGGCCCTGCAAAATTCTATCATGCGATCTCCAGCATGGTTTCTATCACCAAGGCAATACTTTCCAGATACCGATCCTTCTTCTTTGTCTCCAACTTTTGCATTACAGTCACTAGTAATTATCAGTGCATCCTGATTGCATGTTTGATCAATTTCAGACTGCAGAAGCTGGTAAAAATCTTCAATTTCTTCATCTGTGGACTTAGTGGTTGGTGTGTAAACTTGAATAATAGTCGTATTAACTGGTCTTCCTTGTAGGAGTATGAATACTGTCTTATCATCGACAGCACTGTACTGAGGATAAATCTTGAAATGTTCTTTTTGACGATGAATGCAACAGCATTCCTCTTCAAGTTGTCATTCCTGGCACAGTAGACCATATGATTGTCCAATTCAAAATGGCCAATACGAGTCCATTTCAGTTCACTAATGCTTAGGATATCGATGTTTATGTGTTCCATTTCATTTTTGATGATTTCCAATTTTCTTAGATTTATACTTCATACATTCCCTTTTCCCATTATTAATTGATGTTTGATGCTGTTTCTTCTCATTTTGAGTTGTGCCACATCATCAAATGAAGGTCCCAAAAGCTTGACTCCATCCATGTCATTAAGGTCTACTTTACTTTGAGGAGGCAGCTCTTCGCCAGTCATCTTTTGAGTGCCTTCCAACCTGAGGGGCTCATCTTCTGGCACTATATCAGACAATGTTCCACTGCTATTCATAAGGTTTTCACTGGCTAATTGTTTTCAGACGTAGACAGCTGGAACCTTCTTCCTAGTCTGTCCTAGTCTGGAAGCTCAGCTGAAACCTGTCCTCCATGGGTGACCCTGCTGGTATGTGAATACAGGTGTCATAGCTTCCAGCATCACAGCAACACGCAAGCTTCCACAGTACGACAAACTCACAGACAGATGGGGGCAAGTAGCGGATATCACACCTAAATACTTTAGCAAGTATCTCCTTAAAACAAGGTCATTTTCCTATGTAACCACAATACCACTATCATACTCAAGAAATTTAACATTTACAAATAATGTAATCTAATATACAGTCCATATTCAAATTTCCCCAACTGTTATAATTATTTCCATAAAATTTTTGTTGGACACAGGATCCAACTAAGGATCATACAATCCATTTAGGATTTAGTATCCATTTAGTATCTTATAATTTAGAACAATCTCTTCCTTTTTTTTTCCTTTTCTGTTTCATGACATGAACATTTTTTGAAGAATTCAGATCTGTTGTCTTGTAACATGTTCCACAGTTTAGATTTGTTGGATTGTTTTCTTATGATATTTAAACTTTTTAATAGAAAATAATTACATGAGCCTCTACTGTGCATTTCTATTGTTTTTCTGTATACATACTATTGTTTTTCCATTTTTGAGACTTTGCTCACATAGGCCATCTCCTTATGATTGCACTTCCTTCATCATATCTCTGCGTGGCCCGGGTTAATATTTAACCTTCTCTAGGAAAATTTCCCAGTGTTCTCCATCATGAAATAATCTTTGAATATCCAGTGTATTTTAGTTTTTCTTATAGCATTTATAATTTGTTTTTTACTTCATGTTATTGTTTTTATTTGTTCACATCCTTTAAATTTCTCTCTAATGAAAGCCACTGAAAGGCAGGTCAAAAATATCTTTGTGACTTCCCTGGAATCTAGCACACGGTCATTCACATAGTAGGCAATCTATATATTTGTTGAATGATGAATGTATGAGTAAATGAATAAAGATAGTATCTCTGGTTTCTGAGATATAGCAGAGTGGTTAGGAAGTTAATGTTTTAAAAAAGATTTACATAATTTCTTCATAAGTGTACTTTCTGCATCCAAAATAGTCTAATTAATTTTTTTTTTTTTTTTTAGTTTTAGTAAAAACATGTAGTTACATGCCTTGATGTAGTATTTTTAAAAATCATCTTGTTAAGCATTGAGGGAAGCCTTTCAATCCAGAGAAGTCATTCTTTAGCTTTGGAAAATAGTCTTATATTGTCTCTTTGATAATTTCCTCTCCTACATATTTTCTGTTCTCTCCAGAATAAAGTCCTATAAGTCATAAGCTGAAACTTATGGATTAATTCTCTACATCTCTACCTTTTCTTTCATATTTTCTCTCTTCTACTTTTTGAAAGATTTCCTTTACATTGTCTTCCAAACGTTTGTTGATCTTTTTAAAATTTGGAAGTCTTATTTTTCATTTTCAAGAGCTCTAGTTTTGTTTTCCGACTAGCCTTTTTAATGGTGCGGTGCGATGGATTGCTTTTGTGTGGCTTTTCTCACCATGGTCTTGTAACTCCCACCCAGGTGATTGTTTGTGACAGTGAAGATAAGGTAATTGTGGCCCACCAAAGGGATTGGTCAGTTTTGCCATCCCGCTAGGCTTGAAATGAGCCACCCCAGAGGCAGGAAAGAGAAGATCCCACCACCACCAACGAAGAACAGCCAGGAGTGGAGAGCATGTTCTTTGGACTTGGGATTCCTGCACTGAGAATCTCCTAGACCCAGGAGACAGAAAGCAAGATGTAACCCTGAAGACAGTGAGAAGCGGTGGCAAGAGAGACCAGCAGAAGAGACTGCACATTGGGCTTCCCGGCCCATGGAACTAGAAAGCTGAGTGCCTTTAGGCAGAGGCAGAGGGCCAGGGACAGGTGTGCCTGTGAGCACACGGTTGGGAAGAGGCTGTCCTGATGGAAGAACTGTATCCTGAGAGTTCTTCAACCTGAATTGTAATCTGTTACTTCCCTAATAAACCCCGTAATTGTGAGTATTGGCCGTGAGTTCTGTGTGGCCATTGCAATGAATTATCAAACCCAGCAGAGAAGTAGAGAGCACTGTGGGAGGGATGGTTGGTGTCAGAGTTGGTAAAGATGGCGGAGATAGGAGGCATGTTTGATCTCTGCCTCGTAGGAATCAGCCTTGGGCTGTTGATGTTGATTCTCCTTCCTCCTGGTGAAGTTAGAGGAGGGCAGACGCCACCCCCAAGCCATTTTTATAAACAGCATCTGTTTCTTATGCTACTGATGTATTATCTTCTCAAATCCATGTCAAAATATTAATTAGAACTTCTTCTGTTTCCTGGTACTTCTGTGTAAGCCTCTTAAACAGCTTATTTGCTATCTTGGTCTCTTCTCATTCATACTGAAGTTACATCTCTTAGTTTCCTAGTGCTGCTGTAACAGAAATACCACAAGTGGGTGACTTTAAAGAACAGAAATTTATTTTTCACAATTCAGGGCATTGGCTATAGGGGAAGGCTCTCTGTTTGTTGGCTACGGGGAAGATCCTTCTCTCTTTCAGCTTCTGTGCCTCAGTGTTCCTCAGTTCCTTAGAGATCTTCACGTGGCATCTATCTTTCCACATTTGTGCTTGCTTGTCTCTGTGACTGGCAACGCTGGTGGTGTAGTGGTTAAGAGCTACAGCTGCTAATCAAAAGGTTGGCAGTTCGAATCCACCAGGCGCTCCTTGGAAACTCTATGGGGCAGTTCTGTCCTATAGAGTCGCTATGAGTTGGAATCGACTCGATGGAAATGGGATTTTTGGTTTTGCCTCTGTGTCTATGCTGCTGTTTATATCATTCAGAAGTGATCAGGTTTAGGATACACCCTACACTGATGTGGCCTCATTAATATAACAAAGAAGACCCTATTCCCAAATGGGAGTACACCACAGGTTAGGATTCCAACGCATATTTTGGGGGGACACAATTAAACCTATAATAGTGTGCTATATATTAAGAATGGGAACCTCCTCTGTGCACTGGAAAGCTGATTGGGAACTTTGTGTATTTGAAAAAGGTTTGCCATAAGTTAATTAAATGGTGAGCTACGCATTATGCTATGGGATATCCCAACTGTCAAATCATGGAGGTCTTTTTTCCTGAGACCATTCAATTTCTTTAGAAAAGTTTTTTGGTTTTTTTTTTTTTTTTTTTTGGCCTGAGGAGTAAACATCTGGCTGCTGAATGGTCACCCAGAAGTGTCTGTTTTCTGTTCCTTATTCAGCCTTTTGGTTAACCCCCTCTGCTTTTAGTCCCTCACTTCACTCTCTCATTCCTGGCACCTATATTCTAAGCATCGGTGCTCCAAGCCTCAGCTTCATCCTACTGCATCATTTACCGCTCATCTTCCATCTTCCAGAATCTTGTTGAAATCTCTTACTCTCTGATAGTCTGCTTGCTCTTATTGTAGTTACAGGCTTATATGTTCTTTTTATCCCTTTACTATCATTTTGGTAGTCTTGGAAAGGAGAGGAGATAAATACATGTACTCAATTTACCATCTTTAACCAGGCTGTCTACTTAGTTTTTAAAAGTGTTTGTGTTACAAACTTTCTCATGGTAAATTGGTCTTGTGAGTGGTGTAAACTGTCTGCCTAGAAGAGAAAAGAAGTGATTCTACATGTGATTATGGGAGTAAGGTTCAAATAACCTTGGGCAGTTTTAAAGTTTCCAACTGAGTAATCTGGACAAGGGGAAAATACTTAAGATTTTGCGGCGAGCAGTATGAGATAAACTGTTTCTTCTCGACTTCAGAAGCCAGGTTACTTATTTACAACTGGGATAAGATTAAATAACTAGAGAAATTCCACAAACCATTTGTAAAGTTAGTTTTCATCCTGCTGTCAGTCCACGCTCCTGTGTGTGTGTCTGAATTTTCCATTATCTCCAGACTCCCAGGCCTTGAGAGAAAAGAAAGCCGCATCATCGCTCATGCTGGCCCCTCCTGAGTCCCACTCACGCACAAAGAATTTCCCCTTTGAGCTACCATGGCATTGCCTGGTTACTCATGCCACAGATTCCTCGGGATTGGCTGGGACTGCAAATAAAACACTGTTTGCCCATAATCAAGTTGATAAGCGACAACATAAATGCACGCAGGTTCCTGTTCTTAGAATGTAACATGAAGCGTTCACTTTCTTCTTTCCTCCTAACACTGTCTCTGTCCAAAAGAGAAAATCTTAAAAGAAAAAAAAAAAAAAGCCTAAAATGGGTCTACTGAACTCTAAAAGCTCCAAGGTCAAGCAAGCTCAGATTCTTCTCCTGGGACTTGATTCAGCAGGGAAGTCTACTCTCCTTTATAGACTTAAGCTTGCTCAGAGCACTGTGACCATCCCAACAATAGGTTTCAACGTGGAGATGATTGAGCTGGAAAAGAGTCTTTCGCTCACTGTCTGGGACATTGGCGGACAGGAAAAAATGAGAGCCGTTTGGGATTATTACTGTGAGAACACTGACGGGCTGGTGTATGTCGTGGACAGCACGGACAAACAGCGACTGGAAGACTCCAGGAGAGAGTTTGAGCACATTTTGAAGAATGAACACATTAAAAACGTGCCTGTTGTCCTGTTAGCCAACAAACAAGACATGCCCGGAGCTCTGACCGCTGAAGACATCACCAGAATATTCAAAGTGAAGAAGCTCTGCAGTGACCGGAACTGGTATGTGCAGCCCTGCTGTGCCATTACGGGGGAAGGGCTGCCAGAGGGCTTCAGGAAATTAACTGAGTTTGTGAAAAGCCACATGAAATCTAGAGAAGACGCTTTTGCATTCTTCAAGCAGAACTGAGCCTGTGGAAAGGAACAGGCAGCGAAAGCGACACTGATGGAGCTGAAAGGGTAATTCTTGTTTTAGGCGCCGAGTGAGAAAAGCAAGTTAGTGTGCTCGTACGTTGGCGGACTTTTCCAGGAAAGTTATTTCATCTAAATTCAGTTAAATTACTCAGAAGAATATCTGGAAAATACTTATTTTTAGCCAGGTAATTTAGCAACCTCTGTGGTAATGATGATTGAGAAATGAACATGTTATAATTTTGTGCAAAATTCTAACATGTTGGATGATTCAGAATAATCATATTTGGGATTAAGTAAACTATTGCTTTATTAATTTTATATAACTATTAGGACAAATTTTAAGTTAACTGTCTGCTAATAGAGTCAGAATTCTTTCAGATTGTGTTTAGCTGTTACAGGTATTGAATTTCCACCTGTTTCTATGTAATAGCTGGGTGGTGTGAAAAATGAACTTTAATATGTTCAATAATGGAAAGGAAAAAGTTTGATGTTAACATTTCATAAATCCCTACCCCCTAAATAAAGCTCTTCATCTGGATTTCTGCCAGCTGTCTGAAATCTGTCACTGGGAACTTCCTGCAGTGAGTCTTAATCAGTGAACTCTCGGTTGTTTATTGCGTAGAGGCTGTATTATCCCGTAGGGAACAGAAGTTTATATCTTAAATCTCTGGAAATCAGGGTACCACCTTAGGGGTTTAGGACAGGGTCTGGGCATAGAGCTCAGCTCTAGGCTGCAGCCCCACCCAAGACCTGCTTCAGTGGAATTCAATAAAATAGTCATTACTTGGAACCTTATATACAGCTCACTGTACTGGTTAAACAGTAATGAGGACCAGACTTTGCTCTTAGAGACCTTGCACAGGAGGAAACAACATAAAGCTAGTAGTAAGTCTAGGGCAATATGGTGCTACCTGCTTTAACAGAAGAGACTCTTTCTGATGTGGGAGAACCAGGAAGTGCTTCATGAAGAGGCGGTGTTTCAGAGGTTCCCCAACTCCCAGGAAGTTCTCATTACTAGGAGACTCAGGGCGTTGTGGGGGAGGAAGGGAAGGAGAAGAGGAACTGGAGATGGAATTCCCCTAATTGGCTCAGAACTCCCAGGGAGGCCCTGGTACTAACAGATGAGACTCTTTTATCCCATCCCACCTCATGAAAGGCTCTTTTAATCTAGAAGCAGGTCTCAAGTCTCCCCAGCAGCCCAAGTCTTAAGGCTGCAGAGGAAAACAAAGGTACGTAAATAAGGATGTGAGGACAGTGGTGGTTCAGCGGTAGAATTCTTGCCTTCCATGTGGGAGACCTGGGTTCAATGCCCCGCCAAGGTACCTGAAGCACAGCTACCACCAGTCAAGCTATTGCTGTGGAGGCCTGAGTGTTGCTATGCTGTTGAACAGTTTTCAGTGGAGCTTCTAGACTAAGACAGACTAGGAAGAAAGGTCTGGTGATCTACTTTTGAAAAATCAACCAATGAAAACTCTGTGGATCACAATGGTCTGATTTCATTGTGCCTGGGGTTGCCATCAGTTGGGGGCAACTATCCAGTAGTTAACAACAACAACAACGAAATAAGGGTGCCAGCCCGGGATTCCTGTCATGGTTTTCTTCTCTCATCTTAGCCTTATTTGTTCAGCAAAGATCTGTGTACCTATTTCTGTGCTACATGGTAGGGATTCAAATAAGAAAGTAGGCATACACATCATATTAGCTGCTCTGGCTGAATACTTGCAGGTACCAGGTGTTGTGCTAAGCACTTTCATAATCTTTTCTCTAATTTTCACAAGTGCCCTGAAAAATAAACATTATTATCTCCGTTTTACAAATGCGGGTACTGAGGCTAAACAAGGTTAAACAACAAAAACCACACACACACACACACACACACACACACAACATTTGGTATTTTAATGGAGGAGTGACAGCGTCGCAATTCAAACTCAGGTGTATTTGACGCCAAGGCTGTACTGTTAATTGCCTTACACATAAGGTATGTTCTAGGTCTTCAGCCCACACTTACAACCCACTGTTAAGACTAAATCCAGGCTGATATGTATTACTTTTACAGTAAAAAGGTTATTTGAAAACCTCAACCAGGCAGAATAAATTAAATGCAAAAAGAGATGTAAGAAACTTGCTGAAAAACTGGAAGAGAGAGTTTCTAATTTCTGGACGATCTTAGACACAGTAGAGTTTTTCCTAAGTTTCACAAAATGATTAAAATCTCAAATAGACATCTTAAAAAGCACCTCTTCGCTTACCATTTTTCCTGTGTGTTTCATTGAATCTTCCTGAATCTTAAAAAAGAAGAGTCCCAACTTATTTCTATAGAAAATGTCTGAATAGAGAACGTCTTCTTGTGTTCCTAAGTATTTTGGTGATTGGAATTAAGTCAAGTCCCTTGTGGTTCAGTCTTAGCATGATGTAAAATTCAAAGGAGATAGTCCTGGAAAAACAGTGAAAGCAGGTTCTGGACAGAGCTGGAGAAGGACGTAGAGCATAATTCTAACTCACCAAAAAAAAAAAAAAAAAAAAGACCAGATTTACTGGCCTAAAGGAGACTGGAGAAACCCCGAGAGTATGGCCCCCAGACACCGTTTTAGCTCAGTGGTGAAGTTACCTCCGAGGTTCACGGTTCAGCCTGGGAGTGGACAGCCCCGTAAAACCAAATGAGACTAACGAGGTACAGGAGTCCAGGGACAAGGGCCAGAAAGTGGAAGGGGACAAGGAAGCTGGTGATAGGGAACCCAAGGTTGAGTAAGGATATTGTTGATGTGTTGTGAGATTGTTAACCATTGTCATAGGGCAACATTTGTAGTAACTGTTAAATGAGAAACTACTTTGTTCTGTAAGTCTTCATCTTGAGTGAGAATAACAGCACAATTGGAAGAGCGTAGTCAATGTCACTGAACTGTGTATGTAGAAATTTTTGAAATGGTGTATCTTTGGCTATGTGTATTTTCACCAAAAAAAAAAAAAAAAAAAAAAAAAGACGTTGAGAAGTTAGAGGGTTGATATGTTGTGGAGTTGTTAACCAATGTTATAAAACAACATGTGTACTTCTGTTTCATGGGAAACTATTTGTTCTGTAAGCCTTCACCTGAAGTACAATAAAAAATAAATAAAATGAAAAAAAATATTGAAAGCAATTCAAATCTTTACTTAAAAAAGCCCCTGGGTATGTGTGATGGGTGGGACGGCAGATACATTCTTAATGTAGAACAAAACTTACAGCGGCTATTCCTCAAAATCTGCTAATACCCTCTCAGAACCACGTACACCCGCATGCTTTCTCCCCTTTCTTCCCTGGGATCCCGTCTGTTTTCTTCCATCAGTCACTTGCTTTCTTTTCATTGTCATGTTACCAATCTTTCCTTTCTTTGACATGCCCCCTCTGTTCTCCCCACCATGCTCTTCTCCACCCTCCAACACAGACAGCTTACATACTGTTTACCCTGATTGAATGACAGAGCCCAAAACTGGGGGACGGGAAAAAGGCTAAGTGAATAATACTGAAATATTTCTTGGCAGGTGAAAGGAAAGAAGAAAGGCTGTGCATACTCATGCCTTGATGCTTATTACTGACATACATTTTATTCGCTATGATTTATCTGTAACATGGCAAAACCTTTTTCCCTCCATGGCTGATATCTTTTTTTTATTGTGGAAAAATATATTTACATAAAATTTGCCATGTTATCATTTTTAAGTGTACAATTAATTGACATTAATTATATTCCCAATGTTACATAACCATCACCTCTATTTCCAGACACTCATCACCCCAAATAGAAACTCTCTACCCATTTAGCAATAACTCTGTCTTTCTCCCTCCCCCCAGGCCCTGCTATCCACTAATAACCTTTTGTCTGTATGCATTTATCTATTCTAGGTATTGCATATAAATGGTATCATACAATATTTGTCCTTTTTCATCTGGCTTATTTCACTCAGTATAATGTTTTCAAGGTTCATCCATGTTGTAGCATATATCAGAACTTCATTTCTCTTTATGGCTGAATAATATTCCATGGTACATATACATATGTATATGTAGATATCTACATATCTACAGGGGTCCTGGTGGCACAGTGGTTAAGTGTTTGGCTGCTAATCAAAAGTTGGCAGTTCGAATCCACCAGCTGCTCCTTTAAAACCCTATGGGGCAGTTCTACTCTGTCCTATAGGGTTGCTATGAGTTGGAATCAACTCAACAGCAACAGGTTTGGTTTTTTGGGGGTTTTTTGGTGTATATAGCGCTCATTTTATTTATGTAGCCATTCCTCTGTTGATGGGCATTTAGGTTGTTTTCATATTTTGGCTACCGTAAATAATGCCACAGTGAACACTGGTGTACATGTATCTGTTTGAGTTCCTGCTTTCAGTTCTTTTGGGTATATACCTATGTACCAGGTACCAGTATTGTGGATCAATTGCTGGATCATATGGCACTCCAGGAGCCATGAGTACACCTAAAGCTCAGACCTTGGTTTCTAAATATCATTATTGCACACTGAAAGGAACCAAAGCTCCTAGAGAAATGGCAGTTCAGGTCTGGGGCAAGTAAATACTTATACAAGGTGAACCTGAAATATCCTGTTGTGCCAGAAAGCAAGGAAGGTTGATGGAGTTAGGTCAAAGGTTACAGGAGTGGCTTAAAGGGGCTCCCACTGGCCAAAGTTGAGACAATTTTTTTTTTAAATTTTATTGTACTTCAGGCGAAGGCCTACAGGACAAACAGTTTCTCATGAAACAGTAGTACACATATTGTTCCATGACATTGGTCAACAACCCCACAACATGTCAACCCTCTCCCTTCTCAACCTTTTTATTTTGGTGAAAATATACATAACCAAAGATACACCATTTCAAAAATTTCTACACGCACAGTTCAGTGACATCGACTACGCTCTTCCAATTGTGCTGCTATTCTCACTTTAGATGAAGGCTTATAGAACAAAATAGTTTCTCATTTATCAGTACACATGTTGCCTATGACAATGGTTAACAACCTCACAACACATCAACACTATCCTTACTCAAACTTGGGTTCCTTATCACCAGCTTCCTTGTCCCCTTCTGCCTTCTGGCCCTTGTCCCTGGACGGCTGTACCTCATTAGTCCTATTTGGTTTTATGGGGCTGTCCACTCCCAGGCTGAATGGTGAACCTCGGAGATGAGTTTACCACTGAGCTAAAAGGGTGTCTGGGGGCCATACTCTTGGGGTTTCTCCAGTCTCCTTTAGGCCAGTAAATCTGGTCTTTTTTTTCTGAGTTAGAATTTTGTTCTACATCCTTCTCCAGCTCTGTCCAGAACCCTCTGTTGTGATCCTGGGCAGAGCAGTGAGTGGTGGTAGCCGGGCACCATCTAGCTGTACTGGACTCACTCTGGTGGAGGCTTTGATAGCTGTAGTTCATTAGTACTTCGGATTAATCTTTTCCTTGTATCCTGTTCTCTTCATTCTCCCTTGCTCCCGAAGGGATGAGACCAGTGGAGTATCTCAGATGGCTGCTCACAGGCTTTGAAGACCCCAGATGCTACTCACCAAGGTAGAATGTAGAACATTGTCTTTATAAACTGTGTTATGCCAATTGAGCTAGATGTTCCCCTAGACCATGGTCCCCACAGCCCTCCACCCAGCAATTCAGTCCCTAAGGGAGTTTGGATGTGACTATGGGGCTTCCATGACCTTTCCTTGTACACGTTGTGCTGGTTTCCCCTGTATTGTGTACTGTCTCACCCTTCATCCAAGATACCACTTATCTATTGCCTATTTAGTATTTCCCCCCTCCACCCCTCCCATCCCTGGTAACCAACAAAGATTGTTACAGTTTGTGTGTGAACTTCTTCATGGGTTTTTACAATAGAGGTCTCATACAATATTTGTCCTTTTGTGATTGACCTATTTCACTCAGCATAATGTCCTCCAGTTTCATCTATGTTATGAGATGCTTCACAGATTCATTGTTGTTCTTTCTCGTTGCATAGTACTCCATTGTGTGTATGTACCATAGTTTGTTTATCCATTCATCTGTTGATGGGCATCTAAGTTGTTTCCATCGTTTTGCTATTGTGAACAATGCTGCCATGAACATAGGTGTGTATATGTCTATTCGAGTGATGACTCTTATTTCTCTAGGATACATTCCTAGAAGCGGGATTGCTGGATCGAATGGTATGTCTATTTCTAGCTTTCTGAGGAAGCGCCATATCATTTTCCAAAATGGTTGTATCATTTTGCATTCCCACTAGCAGTACAGAAGTGTTCCCATCTCCCCGCAGCCCCTCCAACATTTGTTATTTCCAGTGTTTTTGATTCGTGCCAGTAATGCCGGGGTGAGATGGTATCTCATTGTGGTTTTAATTTGCATTTCTCTAATGGCTTGTGATTGCGAGCATTTCCTCATGTGTCTGTTGGCCATTTGAATGCCTTCTTTGGTGAAGTGTCTGTTCATTTCCTTTGCCCATTTTTTAATAGGATTATTTGTCTTTTTGTTGTAGAGGTGTTGGATTTTCTTCTAGATTATGGAGATTAGACCTTTGTCTGACTTGTACTGTCCAAAAATTTTTTCACAGTCTGTAGGGTCTCTTTTTACTCTTTTGGTGAAGTCTTTTGAAGAGCATAGGTGTTTGATTGTTAGAAGATCCCAGTTATCTAGCTTATCTTTTGGGGTTTGTGCGTTGATGGTTATGGTTTGTATCCTGTTAATGCCGTGTATTAAGGCCTGTAGTGTCGGTCCTATTTTGTCTTCTATGAACTTTATAGTTTTAGGCTTTATATTCAGGTCTTTGATCCATTTTGAAGTAGTTTTTGCATACGGCCTGAGGTATGGGTCCTGTTTCATTGTTTTGCAGATGGATATCCAGTTTTGCCAGCACCATTTGTTAAAAAGACTGTCTTTTCCCCATTTGATGGACTTTGGGTCCTTGTCGAAGATCAGGTGACTGTAGGGGGATGGATTTACATCTGGGTTCTCAATTCTGTTCCATTCGTCAATGTATCTGTCATTGTACCAGTGCCAGGCTGTTTTGACTACTGTAGCTGTACAGTAGGTTCTGAAGTCAGGTAGTGTGAGCCCTCCAACTTTATTCTTCTTCTTCAGTAGTGCTTTACTTATTCGGGGCTTCTTCCCTTTCCATATAAAGTTAAGGATTACTTTTTCCATCTCTTTGAAGAATGTTGTTGGTATTTGGATCGGGATTGCGTTGTATTTGTAAATTGCTTTGGGTAGAATTGTCATTTTCACAATGTTGAGTCTACCTATCCATGAGCATGGTATGTTTTTCCATTTATGTAGATCCGTTTGGGTTTCTTGCAGTAGTGTTTTGTAGTTTTCTTTGTATAGGTCTTTTACATCCCTGTTAGATTTATTCCTAAGTATTTTATCTTTTTAGGGGCTATTATAAATGGTATTGTTTTCCAGATTTCCTTTTCATCATTCTCCTTATTGGTATATAGGAATCCAACTGATTTTTATATGTTTATCTTGTATCCTGCTACTCTGCTGAATCTTTCCAGTAGTTCCAGTAAATTTCTCGTGGAGTCTTTAGGGTTTTCTATGTATAGTATCGTATCATCTGCAAACAGGGACAATTTAATTTCTTCATTACCAATTTGGATGCCCTTTATATCTTTTTCTTGCCTTATTGCTCTAGCTAGAACTTCCAGCACAGTGTTAAATAGGAGTGGTGATAAAGGACATTCTTGTCTTGTTCCTGTTTTCAAGGGGAATGTTTTCAGGCTCTCTCCATTAAGAATGATGTTGGCCATTAGTTTTGCATAGATGCCCTTTATTATGTTGAGAAATTTCCCTTCTATACCTATTTTATTGAGAGTTTTTATCAGGAATGGGTGTTGGACTTTGTCAAATGCCTTTTCTGCGTCAATTGAGATGATTATGTGATTCTTTTCTTTCCTTTTATTTATGTGGTGGATTACGTTGATTGATTTTCTAATGTTGAACCATCCTTGCATACCTGGTATGAATCCTACTTGGTCGTGGTGTATAATTTTTTTGATATGATGCTGAATTCTATTGGCTAGAATGTTGTCAAGAATTTTTGCATCTATATTCGTGAGAGATATCAGTCTGTAATTTTCTTTTTCTGGGACGTCTTTGCCTGGTTTTGGTATCAGCATTATGCTGGCTTCATAGAATGAATTTGGAAGTGTTGCTTCCTCTTCTATGCTCTAAAATAGCTTGAGTAGTACTGGTACAAGCTCTTCTGTAAATGTTTTGTAGAATTCTCCAGTGAAGCCATCTGGGCCAGGGCTTTTTTTGGTTGGGAGTTTTTTTATTACCTTTTCAATCTCTTCTCTTGTTATGGGTCTGTTCAGATTTTCAACATCACTTTGTTGTAGTTTGGGTAGGCAGTGTGTTTCTAGAAATTTATCCATTTCCTCTAGGTTTTCAAATTTGTTGGAGTATAGTTTTTCATAATATTCTGTTATAATCCTTTTTATTTCCGTTGGGTCTGTTGTAATGTTCCCCATTTCATTTCTTATTTGGGTTATTTGCGTCCTCTCCTGTTTTTCTTTTGTCAGTCTGGCCAGTGGTTTGTCAATTTTGTTGATTCTTTCAAAGAACCAACTTTTGGTTTTGTTGATTCTTTCTATTGTTTTTCTGTTCTCTATTTCATTTATTTCTGCTCTGATCTTTAGTATTTCCTTTCTTCCAGTGGCTGTGGGCTTTTTTTTTTTTTTTCTGTTTTCTTTCTATTTGTTTGAGTTCTGTAGTTAATGTTTTGATTTTGTCCCTTTCTTCTTTTTTGATGTGTGCATTTATTGCTATAAATTGTCCTCTGAGGACTGCCTTTGCTGTGTCCCAAAGGTTTTGGTATGATGTGTTTTCATTCTCATTTGATTCTAGGGATTTTTTGATTCTATCTCTGATTTCTTTTATTACCCAGTGATGCGTAAGCAGGGTATTATTCAGTTTCCATGTAGTTGATTTTTTTTAACTTGCTCTTTCTGTTGTTAATTTCTACCTTGATGGCATTGTGGTCAGAGAAGATACTTTGAATTATCTCAGTGTTTTGGATCTTGTTGAGGATTGCTCTGTGGCCTAAGATGTGGTCTATTCTGGAGAACGTTCGTTCCATGTGCATTGGAAAAGAATGTGTACTTTGCAGCTGTTGGATGGAGTGTTCTATATATGCCTATGAGGTCAAGTTGGCTGATTGTGCCCTTTAGGTCTTCTGTATCTTTGATGAGTTTCTTCTTAGTTGTTTTGTCCTTTACTTTGGTGTGTTGAAGTCTCCTACTATTAATGTGGAACTTTCAATTTCTCTTTTCAGTGTTGTTAGTTTGTTTTATGTATTTTGGAGCCCTGTCACTGGGTGCGTAGATGTTTATTATGGTTATATCTTCATGATGGATCGTCCCCTTAATCATTATATAGTGTCTTTCTTTGTCTTTTATGGTGGATTTTGTTTTAAAGTCTATTTTATCTGAGATTAGTATTGCCACTCCTGCTCTTTTTTGGTAGTTGTTAGCTTGATATATTTTGTTCCAACCTTTGACTTTTAATAAATTCACATCTTTGTTTCTAAGGTGTGTCTCTTGTAGACAGCATATTGATGGATCTTGTTTTCTTATCCATTCTGTCACTCTCCGTCTCTTTATGGGTGCATTGAGTCCATTTACATTCAGTTAATTATTGATAGATGTGAGTTTGTTGCTGTCATTTTGTAGTGCTTTTTTTTGTGGTGCTGACGTTTTCTTTGTCCTTCTTACTCTCTTGTGCTGAGTTACTTTTGTTTGTGGATTTTTTTTCATTTCTTTTGTTTTTGTGGGTTTTGTTTTTGCTGAGGCTTTATGTTTTTCCTCTTTATTTTTATGAGTATGTTTGTTAACTTCCTTTGTGGTTACCTGAATTTTACCCGTATCTTTCTAACTTTGAAGCAGTCTACCATTACTTGGTATCACCTTGCCTTCCTCTCCATTAGAAGGTTCTGTATCTATGCTGTTTATTCCCTCTTTTATTGTTTTGATGTTATTGTCATTTACTGATTAACTGCTCTGATTCCCTGTTGTATTTGTTTTGGTTTTGGATAGTCCTCAAGAGTTCATTTCCTAGATCGGTATCTGGGTTGTACGATCCTGTGTCCTAGATTCTGCCTGTGAGCCGAAGTTGTTTGTTCTCAGATCGCAGAACTCCCTTTAATAATTCTTGTAAGTTTGGTTTGGCTTTTGCATATTCCCTTAATTTCTGTTTATCTGCAAATGACCTAATTTCACCATCATATTTCAACGAGAGTTTTGCAGGATATATTATTCTTGGCTGGCAATTTTTTTCTTTCAAGATTTTAAATATGTCATCCCATTGCCTTCTTGCCTGCATGGTTTCTGCTGAATAATCTGAGCTTAGTCTTACTGTTTCTCCTCTGTATGTGACTTCTTGTTTTTCATGAGCTGCTCTCAGGATTCTTTGTTTGTCTTTGGTTTTGGCGAGTGTGAATATGGCATGCCTTGGTGATTTTCTTTCGGGGTCTCTTCTATATGGGGTTCGTTGAACTTCTTGGATGGCCAGCTTTTCATCTTTCATGATATTGGGGAAGTTTTCTGTTAGCAGTTCCTCAATGATCCTCTCTGTGTTTTCTGTTTTCTCCCCCTGTTCTGGAATTCCAATCACTCACAGATTTTTGCTCTTGATTGTGTCCCACATAACTCTCAGGGTCTCTTCATTTTTCTTTGTTCTTTTTTCTGAGTTTTCCTGAAACAGAGTTGTATCCAAGTGTTTGTCTTCAATTCCACTGATCCTGTCTTCCACCGTTTCAAATCTGCTTCTCAGCCCTTCTATGACACCGTCCATTTCTGAAATCTTGTTGCTTATCTTTTGGATTTCTAAGTGTTGTTTTTGTATAATTTCTAGTTGTGAATTTATTTTGGCATTTTGTTCCTGCATTATTTTCCTGAATTCTTCCAATTTTTTGTCTGTATTTTCCTTGAATTTGTCTATTTTTTCCTCATGTTTGTGTGCTTTTTGCTTCAGCTCTTGGATAATTCTGAGTATTAGAGATTTGAATTCCCTATCAGGTAGTTCTAGTGCCTTTTCTTCCACTGGAAAGTCGTCTGGTGTTTTATTTTGGATGTGTACTGGAACCATCCTGTCCTGTTTTTGTAAATGTTTTATATTGTCTGCTGTCTTTGGGGCATTCAGTAGTTATTTTTCTGATTTATTGATTGTAGATTTGTTTGTTTCGCCCCCCCCCCCTTTTTTTAATTTGGCTATGTCTGAGCAGGCGTGCTCTGTGTTCTTTGTTGTTTGCTCATCTGTGGGCACAATACCTTTCATCTCCCTCTGCAGCTGGCAGGGTCTGTCACTTAGACATGGTACGGCAGGGCAGGTCCAGCTGAAGAAGAGTTACTGGAACGGGTTGTTTATGGCACTTACTACAGCCACAGGGAGGGTTGCTAATCAGTGCAGGGTAGGTTCCAGTAGGCCATGCCTGTGCTGCTTGGTGGTGTGATGCTAAGCGCACGGTGCAGGTAGGCAGGATGTAGGAGGGATATTGTTATGTGTGGAGCTAAGATGGATACGGGAGAGAGGAGAGAGGAACAGGAGTCAAAAATATACAAACCAACAAAAAGGAATGGTAGTGGAGCTTTCCATTGGAATGCAGAGATGAGAGACTATGAAATGGAGAAAAACTATGAAATGGAAGAGGAAGAAAAGAAAAGAATGCATAAATAAAAATTGGAAAGGTTAAAGAACAGCAAAGTTCCCAGGGATCCAACTGACGCGGCTATGAGGACTGGGGAAGTTGTTCTCACATGTTGCAGTACAGCCTGGCTAGAAGGCCTAGAGGTATACAACACCAGGTTTTCAGGGAACAGAAAGAGAAGGAAGATATAGAGAGATGAGAAACTGAGTAATGAACAAAGACAAAAAGAGAGAAAAGAAAACAAAACAAATTAAAAAAAAAAAAAAAACAAGAAAAGCCCCCCAAAAAACAGAAAAAAAAGAAAAAAAAAAACCAACAAAAAAAGAAATGCTCTCAGGGATCCCTCTGCACGTCTGTGCAAGCCAAGGGGGTAGTTTCCAAGCCACGCAGCACCACCTGGCCAGAACAGGCTCCCAACTCAAGGAAAGGAAAAGAAACAAACAAACAATTCAAAACAAACAAATGAACAAAAGCCCTGGGATCCCACCGGCATGGCAGCCCAGACTGGGAAGCAGCTCCACACTCGAACGGAGCTCCGCAGCCCCTCAGGAAGAAGCAAAGATAGCACACGGAGCCAGGTATTTGAGCAAAAGGAGGGGTAGGTGGTGAGAGGTAAGGAAGAAATCAAAAGAAGCAGAAAAAAGCAACACCAGCAGCCAACAAATGGCACTCAGAGAGCTGGCCCATTTGGGTGGGTGGAATCCAAGCAGTCAGTGCTTCCTGGACAAGAGATTGTGGCCGTGGGAAGCAGAGGAGGCCGAGTGGGGGTGAAGAAGGGTGGGGGGTGGGAAAGCATATATCACAAATTACCAGTTGGTTTGTCTCCCGCTGGAAGCTCCGTGAAGCTGCTTTCTCGTACCCTGTTTGCTGGTCTCCTACAGGAGTCCAGGATGGCGATCTGCGCTGCATTAGCTGATGGGGGACCTCTGCATGAATCTCTTCTCGCTCTCTGTTCTCTGTCAGTTTTCTCACTCCATTTGGTGCTTGGTTGAGTTCTTTATCTCTTCATTTGATGTTTTAGGGTTTCAGGATTGTTGTTTTCTCTGTTCAGCTTAGTTTTTTGGATCTTTGCTGTGGAGGGATGGCATGGTGCTTCTGCCTAGGGCGCCATTTTGCCAGAAGTCCCCAAAGTTGAGACAATTTGAGCAATGAATAAATAAAAACAAAACGAACAAACCAAAAAAGCCCCATGAGTCCACAGTGATATTCCTGTAAAATATAAGAAGCAGAAAGGGACCAAAAAAAAAAAAAAAAAAAAAAGTTGGGGTGGGGGAAAGCAAGCCCTTATATATAGAAAAATGTAGGGCATAATAGAAAGCCACCATTTTACAGCTGCAGTGTAATAACTGACCCTGCGGACAACACTTATCTGTATAACAACATGACATGATGATTTCCTGAAATATCTTCTGGCTCTACCTATGATCCAGAATTTACAGACATGGAAATGGAAAGGTTTGATCATAGAAAGAAAAAGCTATGGGATCCTTACTTTAGTATGTTTTTTGCTTTCTCGCCAAAGCTTAAAATCACCATTTACAAGTCCAATATGAGGCAGATTCCAGGTTTTCTGACTTTGAATTATTTTTATCTTTTCTTGTGTGGCTACAAAGTGAACTACTTGCTAAAGAAGCTTTCCTAAAGTAGTGGAGAAAAAGACTGTTTAGACCGTTGAATCAGAATTATAAGGAAAACTGATGGGTTTTCTGAGGAAAGTAAAACCTTCGAACATCTCCTTGATCTCTCTCTCAGAAACCAGACCAGGAAGTCTAATCCCATCATGTGCTGGGAAGAGGTAAAATTGGAAATGTTTGGTGAAGTAAATGATTAGTAGGCATTCATAAATATTTATTAACTGAACAAGTGAATCAATCTGAGAGAGTAAATTAGAAGTCTTATCTAGATGAAGCCTTATCTAGTGGAAATAGAGAATAGGGAAAGAATAGGAGCTGGGAGTCAGTGACTAATCAGATGTGCAGGGTGGGAAAGAACAATTGAGATTTTTAGTCTGGGTGCCACCAGGGCTCCTCGAGTGTAGGAAGGGTGAGACCAATAAAGAAAGAAGATGAGAAGGTACAAATTGGTGTGTGCCTATGTGTGTGCTTCGTAGGCACACATATTTTAACCTCACCTTTTGGCCAACTGATAAGGTAAGGTTTGCTGGACAAGATCTGCTGTCTTGGCTTCAGGCCTTTTGCTTAGTATACTCAGTTTTTCCTTTGTGTCGAGGCACCGGGGACCCAACTAGCAATTACGGTTCGTCCCTGCTCTGGGGTGGATGGACAGACCCGCCATAAGTAAGGAGGACATGGAGGAACTTTAGGGATATGCACGGTGCTTTACATGCATCACTTAATCTTCAAAGCAGTTCATAAGAAATTATCATGTTCCTTTTAAAGAACTGATTAATATTAGACTAAAACTCAGCTCTGTTGTGTAATCTTGTGCAAGTTAGTTCACCTCTCTGAGCCTTGTTCCTTCAATTTTAAAAGGAGAATGCTACCTAGGCAGAAAGAGCCCTGGAGGCGCAATGGGTAAGCGCTTGGCTGCTAACCGAAAAGGCTGGCGGTTGGAACCCACCAGTGGCTCTGCAGGAGTAAAGACCTAGTGATCTGCTCCTCTGAAGATTACAGCCTAGGAAACCCTACGGGCCAGTTCTACTCTGTACTATAGAGTTGCTACAGTCCCAATCGACTGGACAACACACAACAACCTACCCCCAGAGTTGTGAGCATTCCGGACTGGCGTAAGGGCCAGAAAATCAGAAGTTCACATCACTAACTAACCGGGAGTACCAACAACACACCAAGCTCACCTTCCCTCCCACCTGTCAGTGACCACGAACATAAAGATGCGGCGTGGGGGACACCTGACTCCGCCCCTAGCCCGCGCAGGTCAGTGACGTCACGCTCCCCTCCCCTCACTCGCCACACCCGGAGCCGCCTGTGAGCGGAAGAAGAGAGGCACGCGCGGCGGACTGACGTCACGTTCCCTCAGTACTGCCACACACCCTAACACCTGCCGAGACGCGCGAGTCGGACCCGGAGGCAGGCAGTGGCCTGGCTTCGGCCCCGACCCACTCCGCATGCTGGCGTCACGCCCTCCCGGGCTTGCGCTGCGCGCTTACGTCACCCCTCGGCTGTTCGCGTCCCCAAAGACCCAGGAAGCTAGTTTCCCAGAGGGTAGGCTGGCAGGGGGCGAGTTTGGGCTTGTGTGAGGTCAGTGGAGACATTACCCCGCAGTGGCCGGTGGCTTTGGCCTCCGTAAGGGAACATAGCTGGACCAAGGAGGCTGAGGAAGGGGAGTAAATCAGAGGCACTTTTTCTGTCGGTTGTTCTGAGACTGCTGGCAGCGAGGGTTGGGTAGTTCTCCAGAGCAGTGTAGGCGCTGCCTCTAGACGGGATAATGGAAGAACTTCTCTAGAGTTGCGTAGGCGTGCTGCTGTGCTCCTCATTTCCCATTCACTCTTCAACGCAGTTCATGTGTGAAAGGGTAATTACTTAAAACGGTAAATCACACAAATACATTTGTATGCATACATACAAGGATCCCTGGTTTCGCAGTGGTTAAGCGCAGGGCTGCTAACTGAAAGGTGGGCGGTTGGTTGGAACCCACCGGCTGCTCTGCAGGAGAAAGATGTGGCAGTCTGCGTTCCTAAAGATTTACGGCCTTGGAAACCCTATGGGCCGCTTCTACTCCTGTAGGGTTGCTATGAGTTGGAATCGACTGGATTGGCATTTTTTTGTTTTGCATATATACAAATACACAAAATGAACACACTGAAGTGTTATTTAACTCATTAAGTAACGACGGAACCAGTAAGCCTTTACAACTGGTCCTAAGAATCTTGAGAACTACATAAATAGGCAGTAAACTATTCTGAATGAATTTGCACCTCCTCATCCAAGCCACTAAAGTGGCCCACTCAATCGTCCTATTTTATATTTTAAATTTCTGTAGAACCAGTATTACTTTGATACATGATTTACACATTTGTTTATTGCCTCATCTCCCCAGTCCCAAGTTAAAATGCAAGTACAGTAAAACCTGTGAAAGCTGGAACTTGTGTAAGGCAGAAAACTGTCAGAGAAGGAAAATGCACGTGTTTTCCGCTAAAATGAGCGATAGAAAAGTGGTAAGACTACATCCTGTCAAAGGTGGAAAACAGTTGAGATCCAGAAAAACAAGGCAATGCTGTGGAGCTCTGGCTTTCACAGGTTTCACTGTATGTGAATTTGATGAGCAGAGCCCTGATCTACCATCACTGTATCCCCAACTGGTGGAACACTTAATGAGTTCGGTATGCTTTTCATCCCCTAATTGAGGCTTTATCATTTAAATTAAGTGTTTAATTGTCATAACAAAAGTCTAATTATATAAAAAGTGTTTCCTGAATTGTGTTTACAAAATACATCAGATTTATTTTTTATTAAAAATACTTTGGATTAGGGAAAATAGAGTAAAAAATATTTTCTGTGTGTGATAGGATATTATCAAAGATTTTCTTTCCATGGGTGCTGGCAATTTTTTTTTGTTAGCTTGTTACCTGAAAAAGAACTTTGGGTTGATAATCCAATCTAAGATTCTTAGAATGAAACTTTTTAAAACTCATTTATTTAGCAGACATTTGTTTTGCTCCGGGCTGGCTCTATGTTGGATGCTAGAGAATGTAAAATAAGACCTAGTGGAGGTGACAGTTGAGTTTGGTCTTTCACTATGAGTAGAGGTTAGCCATGTGAGATGGAGAGAAACTGGCACTTTGGGCAGAGGTGTAAGTTCATGCCAGGTTCTGATGACAGAGTAGTTCTGAGTGTCTGCAACTTAAGGTACATAGATAAGCTGGGAGGATAGGCAGGAGTCAAATCATCACAGGCCATGAAGTTGAGGAGTTTTGGTCTTATTTCACGTGGGAACCCAACAGAGATTTTGAACTGGATTGTGACTAAGTGTTTTTAAACACTAGTTATTATTATTTTAATGGATAAGATCTTGATTAATGTGCCCAACATTAGATATATAAGTGGACCAAATAAATCTCACATAATCAAAATCAACAGGTGTCAGCTACCAGTAGGTGATTATGAACAAAAGGAGTTTATAATAGATCTTGGGAGATACTAAACAAGATTTCTTCATTTATTCTTTAGCAGTTATTTATAGGGCACCAACCATGAGTCAAGCACATGGAAGGATCTCCAAGCGATTTTCAACCCAACAGGAAATTGTACATTTCCCCTCAACAAGGCTGAGTAGGGTTATTAAAATTTCATGTTTATTTGCTTTGGGTTGGAATTATAGGAGCTCATTGTGAGACAGATTGACACAGTGGCTGCAACAATGGGCTGAAGCATAACCATGATTATGAGGATGGTGCAGGACCTGGCGGTGTTTTGTTCTGTCGTGCATGGGGTCACTGTGGGTCGGAACCGACTTAGCAGCACCTAACAGTGACAACAGTTGTGAGACCACTGTTAATCTCAGGCTGGTCAGAGGCTCTACTGGGATCATATAAGTCTCAGGTTTTTTAAGAAGAGAATGAAGAATATTCAGGAGGGAAAAAGTAACGGGATTCAGATCTCACTGATAACTACCTTTAAATAGTCTCTTCTACATATAAGCCAAACCTGCTTCTCCTCCCCTATTCTCCAGCTCAGTGATGGCCCCACCATTCATTCAGCTGCAAAAGCCAGAAGCCCGGGTATCTTTTCTCAACTCCTGTGTCTATTTATTTCTCCTATCTAAGTACACACTGACCTATTGACTCTGTCTCTGAAACTTTACTAGAGTTTGGCTCTCTTTTTTATTCACATTATTATGACCTTACTCAGCATTAAGGGAGACACTCTTCCTTCACCTCATGGCTTTTTTCCTTTGTTTTGCAGAGTAAGTGGAATTAACAGACTGACTGTTGAGCAAACCAAGGTCTATGGACCCTGTCCAAAAAGACGAAGTATGCATAATGCAGTAGGGAAGAAAACATGTCATATTTGTCAAATTCCCATGGATGTCCTTTATGTCCAGAAGATAATGCTGGCAAGTTATTCACATTTTTTATTAGAAAAGAGGGAGGAACATGTCTTAATGTCCTGAATGATGTAAAAAGCTGTGATTGGGTATTATAATTGAATCTACCTCGAGTGATGTAAGAAAGGTATGACAGGATGTCATCACAGGCTCATCATTCCTGCCTCAGGAGAAACTATAACTGTAGTGAGATCACCTCTGGCCTGGGAAGGTGAGCCTGGTTATGCTCACGCAGAAATGTAGGTAATAGCTATTGTTGAGCATGGTCTCAGATAGGTAATAAAAGTAAGGTTAAAAAGTAAAAAACAACCTTGTTCAGCTTATTCTGTGTCCTGAAACTTCTATCTCTTTCAATTAAAAAAAATTAAGACCTGCCTAGTGAGGTAGAAGTTGTAGTTGTCTACCGAACAGCCATTTTCCCTCTTTTTTCTAATATTTGATACCTACTTATACTAAAAAAATTTAGTTGTTTATCTGAAATTCAAATTTAATGGAACATCCTGTATTTTATTTGGCAGCTCCAGTATTGATGCATCCAGTAATCATAGTCCTCAGTAACATACACTTAAACAAATTCAAATCATCAAAAAAGTAATATTTTTACAGTGATTTTTTTCCTCTGTCGTGCATACATTTACAAGGAATGAATTACAGACACCAGGACAAAAACTAGGACTCCCCTTATAATTTTGAATAAGAAGCGCCAAAATAATTGAAGCACAAAAACAAGGTATGTAGGGTTTTTTTTTTTAACAATTAATCTGTATGCATACAGGGAAACTTTTCTGTTCAGAAAAACAGAGAGGCTCATCTTAGGCCAGTTACAATGAGTTTTTAAGGAGGAAAGGGAGGAACTAGAGTAGAAAAGTAACTATTGGCTAATCTTAGCATGATTAATTCATGCTCTCATTCCTGAGATAAGCTGACATCAGGTTACTAGGTGGTCTCTGTGGCCTGGCCAGCACAAATCCTTAGGTGTAGTAAGGAAGTTTTAAAATAATAAAGGCACCTCAAGTACGCAGGAAATTCTAAAGTTTTAGAATTATCTCTCAGGAATTAAGGGAAATTACCTATAGTTAAATTATTTGCATAAAATAACCTCTGAGCTAGTTTATGGTTAACAAATATCTGTGTCACAAAAGGGAATCTGCGCAACATTTTGGTCACTTGTCTCTATGTTATTTGTTTATAATGTGTTTATGGGTACATTCCACGGTGCTCAGTGACCTTTGTGAATTTTCTTGTGCACTCAGAATAATCTATCAATTTCTCTGGTCCTCAGTTTCTCAGTAACAGTAGTATCAAGTTTGTTTTTTTTGTAAAAATATAGATAAGACAACATTTGCCATTTCAACATTTTTCACACATGCAATTCAGTGAGACCAATTATAGCAGTCATGTTGTACAACCATTACCGATATCCACATTTCCCACCCAATAAATAAAAACGCAGTGCTACCTAAAAAACGACTCCCCACTTTCTCCATCCCTCCCACCCCGTCAACTACTGTTAAACTCTGATCTTTATATATCTGCCTATTCTAGGTATTTCATGTTAGCGAGATCATACAGTATTTGTCCTTTTGTGATTGAATCATTTCACCCAGCATAGTGTTTTCAAGGTTCATCCTGATGGCATGCATCAGGACTTCATTTCTCTTTATGACTGGGTAGTATTCCATTGAATGTATATACTACATTTTGTTTATTCATTTATCTGTTAATGGGTATTTGGGTTGTTTCCACCTTTTGGCGATTGTAAATAGTGCTGCAGTGAATGTTGGTGTGTGTGTTTCTGTCGGTGTCACTGATCTCAAGTTTCTTGGGTATATACCTAGGAGTGGAATTGCTGGGTCATAGGGTAGTTGTGTTTCACTTTTTGAGGAACTCCCAAACCATTTTTTACAGCGGCTGTACCATGTTGCATTCCCAGCAGCAATGGATGAAGTTTCTGATTTCTGCACATTGCCAACATTTGTCATTTTCCATTAAAAAAATATTATTAAGAAGCCCTGGTGATGCAATGGTTAAAACGCTCAGCTGCCAACTGAAAGGTCAGAGGTTCAAACCCGCCAGTCGCTCTGGGGGAGAAAGATGTGGCAGTCTGCTTCTGTAAAGATTAGAGCCTTGGAACCTCTATGGGGCAGTTCTGTTCTATCCTGTAGGGTCACTATGAGTCAGAATTGACTCGACAGCAGTGGGACTGGGTAATGCCATAAGTTGGAATCGACTCCATGGCAACTGGTTTGATTTTTTAATGGCTAATAATGTTACAAATATAAACTATTGGCAAAAAATTGAGTATACTGACTGAACATCAGAAAAATTTTTCTTGCGTATATTATTTCTTACATATATTTTGTGTTAAAGGGGAATAGGGTGAATGATCTACATGATAAAATTTAAGGCATGTTTGTCATACGGAAACTTGACAAAGTAACTGTGAGAAAGGATGGGTGAAGAAAGAGAAAAAGAGAATGATAATGAATATTCAGTAAAGTAAAAAATAACCTTTGAGCCAAATCTTGACCATAGACAATGCTTCTAGCACCATGGACTAGGCCACGGCCTTATTCTTAAGTAATTCTTACTCAGTATGAGGATCAGTCCTTGAGGAAGGAGGAAGGAAAGTCTTCAGCACCTTCCCCTAGATAACAGTATACCATTTCTCTTCTCTTCTACTCTCTTCCAGATATTTCCTCTTCAAAAACATCCTACTACAAGCGCTGTCCCTTTGATGCCTTAATTGTGTGTGGGAACGCTATAGAGAGGGAATACAAAGAGTAAGTATTTCAGGAAGATCCTGGATAGGGTGGGTGGTTCTAGGATGGATCTTGTAGAAAATGAGGAGCTGGAGAAGAGGAATAACCACAGGAGCATCTGGTATGGTGGATGTGTGGATCTCTCTGAACAGTGAGAAGAATGTTCCTTCAAGGCTGCACAGCACCAGTTTGTCCACCCACCCCCGTGTCCCAGCCCCTCCAGCTGCCCCATCAGGAGCCTTCTAACAGTAGTCCCAGGAGCTAGAAGTCAAACACTCTGCAAATGTCCTGAGCACCAATCTGGACATGGGGTCGGGAGGCTAGTGAGGGGTGGTGTGGGGGATGGTGTGGCATCATGATCTGGTGCCAGCAGCAGAGGGCCCCTAGCACCAAACTGAGGACAACACTAGGTAGGGGGCAGAGGCATCCCCCAACTATGTGGTGGTTCTTGCAGCTCCCAGAACCCTAAAAGACCCCAGGCACCTTCCACCAAAGCCCTAATGAAAGTTACGGGTGCCAGAAGCCCCTCTGGTCCTGGCTGATTTTTCTGCTGTTAATCGCTCAGTACAGCATTACCTACCTATCAGTCATGGCCCTTGTTTCTCTTCCAGATAAAAATGATTGTAGCAGCTTTTACTTATTAATACTTGATTGTATGGTAGATAATCGCTGTATGTAATCGGTCTGTCTTAGTTATCTAGTGCTGCTGTAACAGAAATACCACAAGTGGATGGCTTTAAGAAACGGAAATTTATTTTCTAACAGTTCAGAAGGCTAGCAGTCCAAATGTAGGGCACTAGCTGTAGAGGAAGGCTCTTGCTCTCGGCTCTAGAGGAAAATCCTTGTGTCACCTTCTCTACTGGTTTTCTCTGTTTCTTGGAGATCTCAGTGTGGCAACTGTCTTTCCCCCTTTCATGCTTGCTTGCTTGCTTCTCTGTGCCTAATCTGCTCCTTTTCTATCTCAAAAGTGGTTAGGTTTAAGACATACCTTACACTGATGTGGTTCATTAACATAACAAAGAAAACTATTCCCAAATGAGATTACATCTATAAGTATAGGGGTTAGGACTCTAGCACATATTACTGGGGACACAATTCAATCCATAACTATATGTCTGTATTTATCTACCTGTCTACCTACCTGTCAGTGTATCTATCATTATTATTCAAATAACCCTGCAGGGCAGCTATTATTATCCCTATTTTTCAGGTGAGGAAACTGGGGCTTGGACATTACAAGCTAATTATGGGTCTAGCAAAAACTTGAGGTGGCTGGATCTTGCAGGGTGTTAGGAGCCACAGCAGTGTCTTGCTGAAAAGCCCTGGATCTTCCCAGTGTCCCTGTGCCCTCTGATGGTATCCCGTTCTAGTCTCCAGCAGAGGCCTCAGCAAGAAGAGATACTGTCTTTCCCCCCACATCTTAGTGTCTGTTATGGATTGAATTGTGTCCCCCAAAAATGTGTGTCAACATGACTATTCCATGATTCCCAGTATTGTGTGATTGTCCGCCATTTTTTCATCTAATGTGATTTTCCTATGTGTTTTAAATCCTACCTCTATGATAATGAGGCAGGATTAGAGGCAGTTATGTTAATGAGACAAGACTCACAAGATTAGATTGTATTTTGAGTCAGTCTCTTCTGAGATATAAAAGAAGAACACAGAGACAAGAGGATCTCATACCACCAAGAAACAAAAGCCAGGAGAATAGTACATCCTTTGGACCCAGGGTCCCTGTGCTGAGAAGCTCCTAGAGTAGGGAAGATTGATTACAAGGACCTTCCCCCAGCGCCAGGAGAGAGAAAAAGCCTTCCCCTGGAGCTGGCACCCTGAATTTGGACTTCTAGCCTCCTAGACTGTGAGAGAATAAACTTCTGTTTGTTGAAGCTGTCCTTTTATGGTATTTTTGTTATAGCAGCACTAGATAACTAAGACAGCATCCTTCCTGAGTTCTGGCCTGGGAGAAGGCAAAGCCTCACATTTGTGCCAGAGACATTTTGAACCACAGACCTGATAAATATGGTCATAACTGGTCTGGTTTTAACCTGAGTCAGTTGAGCTTACATAATCCAATCAAGGGGCCTACATGCAGCCAGTTTAGTCCAGTACTCATTTGCTGGGCACTGGGTGAGGCACCAAGGAGGTTGAAGGCATTTTCTGTATTCAGGAAACACAGTTTAGAATGCAGAGTGGCAAGAGAGAGGGAGGACATGCAAGCCCTGTCCTTGGAGAGCTTCTGCTGTTCGGGAAAGATAGGTTCCTGTCCTACAGGGTTTCTAAATCCTGCCATCCTCTAAGGCCCAGATGGAATCCAACTGGCTATATGGAACCCTTACAGGTGCTACAGTTAGAAGTGATCTCTCCTCGCTCCAAACCACTCTGAGAACATACAGGGTCAGCTTTTCTAACCAAGTCCCCTCCACGTACCACCATGTGTCAGTCAGTCTTGAGCTAATACATAGAACAGTGCCCACTATTGTTAATAATATTAACTAATAAGATTATTATATATATATAATAAGTTCATGATGTTATTTAGTAGATATCAGCTATTATCATTACCATCACTATTATTTTTATTATAACTTAGTTTATCTCTCACACTTGATTGGGAATTCCCTGAGTTTTTACCCTGAGTCATGAAGAAAAGGTGGTGGTGGTAGAGGTCTCTGTAACATTCTCCTCACCATCTGCATTTCAGGACTTACCCTAGATGTCCAAAGTTAAGTCCCCAAGTCCATATCTCAACAGTTCAGGGGTCCCGGCCGGTGGTTCCAACTTCATGCACAGTGAGAGCCATGTTGCATGCTAAGAAGTGTAACACCTGCAGGGCTGTGTCAGAAGGGAACTGAGGTTGTTGGCCAAAGAAGAATCACCTGGAGGGAAATTGTGATGCTCAGGATCCATGAGTGAAGACAAAGTGACATCCAGTCAGCCTCCCCATCTTCTGTCAAAGAGAGAAATAGATTTTCTGAGCAGAAATGGCACAGCCAGGTCTGCATTTTCCACAGGAGATGCTACATCACCTTCTAGCTTGCAGATTTCCAGCTGTGGACAAAGCAAGCGGACCTGCAGAGGATATGAGCCTTCTTTCCCAGAATTTCCAACTTTGAAAGAAATCCTCCAGGAGAGACCAATAATTTTGTCTCTTAATTTCCCTCCATCAGTACCCTCCTACCCAGGCTAATGGTGGTCCATGTGGAACCCAACCCATGCAGAACCCCTCACCCCTTTTTTATTCCATGCCAAACCCTTTTGACTCAGAGGTTCTTGTTTGGTGGTCCAGCATCTGGTTCATCTGTACCAGCTCTGCAAATGATCCCACGGACACACAGGCTTCTGCTCTGGCCCCACTTCCATGCCACTCACTTAGTTAGCCAGGGGTTTCAGGCTTTGCCATCACTTCTCTCTGAGAGGAAGCTCAAAAGAAGAGAGGCAGCTAGCCAGGGCTGACTCTTCTCACCTTAAGGTGAGGGTGACCATTCACCTCCACATTCTCTCCTCTTCCCTCCAGGCTGAGGTGAGGTCATGACCTTTGAGATGAGGCTGTTTATTTTCATCTTACAGTCCTGGATTTGCTTATCGTCTTGGTGCCTTCTCACACCATTTGCCATTTAGTAGAAGCAGGGAGATACAGTGGAGACAGCATAGACTTTGGAGTTACTCAATCTCCGTAACCCAGCTCCATCTTGTCCTCTATAATCCACTCTTTACAATACTTGATTCTTCTCTTTTATAGCACTTGCCACGTATCAGAATTTGTTGTTGTGTGCCGTCGAGTCGATTCCAACTCAGTAACCCTATAGGACAAAGTAGAAATGCCCCATAGGGTTTCCTAAGCTATAATCTTTATGGGAACAGATCACCAGGTCTTTTCTCCCATGAAGCCACTTGTGGGTTTGAACTACCAGCCTTTCGGTCAGCAGCTGAGCACTTCACTATTGCATCACCAGGGCTCCTTTATTTTGTTTTACTATTATTTCTTTGTTTATTAATTACAATTTATAGTCCCCACTCATTTAGGGCAGGGATTATGTATACTTAATCTAGCATAGTACCTGGCACACAGAAGGCACTCAGTAAATATTTGTTAGACAAAATGAATTGAATCACATACGACCTTTTAATTTGTTAACATTAGGAAACAAAAGTATATGAATCTTTTTTAGCATTAATAGGTTTTTTTTATTTTTATTTTTATTTTATTTTATTTTATTTTTATTTTATTTTATTTAAACACCATTTCAAAACTTTTTACTTACACATTTAAGTGGTATTGACTATGCTCTTCCAATTGTGCTGCCATTCTCGCCCAAGATGAAGGCTTACAGGACAAAACAGCCTCCCATTTAATAGTTACTACAAATATTGCCCTATAGCAGTGGTCAACAATCTCACAATACATCGACAGTGTCCTTATTCAATTTGTGTTCCTTATCATCAGTTTCCTACTCTCCCTCTGCCTTCTGGCCCTTGTCACCGGACTCCTGTACCTCGTTAGTCCCATTTAGTTTTACTGGGCTGTCCATTCCCAGGCTTAACATCGAACCTTAACAACTTCACCTCTGAGCTGAAAGGGTGTCTGGGGGCCACACTCGTGAGGTTTCTCTAGTATTCTTTAGGCCAGTAAATCTGGTCTTCTTTTTTTTTTTTTGGGAGTTAAAATTATGCTCTACATCCTTCTCCAGCTGTGCCCAGAGCCCTCTGTTGTGATCCTGGTCAGAGGAGTCATTGGTGGTAGCCGGGCACCATCCAGCTGTACTGGACTCAGTCCCATGGAGGCCTTGGTAGCTGTGGACCATTAGTCCTTCGGGCTAATCTTTTCCTTGTATCCTGTTCTCTTCATTCTCCCTTGTTCCCGAAGGGATGAGATCAGTGGAGTATCTTAGATGGCCGCTCATAGGCTTTTAAGACCCCAGACACTACTCACCAAGGTAGAATGTAGAGCATTATCTTTATAAGTAGTGTCATGCCAGTTGAGCTAGATGTTCCCTGAGATCATGGTCCCCAGAGCCCTCCGCCCAGCAACTCAGTCCCTCGGGGGGTTTGGATGTGTCTATAGGGCATTAATAGGTTTTGATTTATTAATGATGGAGCAAATGAAAATTAATTCAACAGTAGACTGCTATTATAAGCCAACACAATAAATTCCCTATTTCCTATACCAGAATCAGATACCTATGGATAGATTCCTTAGAATGATCATAAAATCTTGCAAGTGGAGTGAGCACAGGTTACATTTATTTTTGAAATTACATGAAATACATCTTTGTGGTAAAAAAAAATCCAAACAACACAGAAGTATGTATAATAAAAATAAGAGTGTCCTTCATTGCCACTTCCCTCCCCTGAGATAAGTACCGTTAATGGCTCAGTATATATCCTTCAGACATTTTTTATGCATTTATAAATATGTGTGTGTGTTCTTATTTTATATAAGTAGGATTATGATCTACATATTGTTGATTATTTGCTGTTTCACTGGTCATCTTTCTGCTTCAGGATATTTAGCTCCATTTCATTCTGTCTGCTGGTCGCATAGTGTGCGTATACCATAAATTATTTAACCATCCCCTTTCTAATGGATTGTCAGAGTGTTTCTGATTTTTTTGTTCTTAGAACAATGCTGTAAAAAGCATCCTTAAGTATGTGTTTGTGTGTATCTCACATTTGCTTGTAATTCTGTAGAATAGAATTCTAGAAGTGACATCCCTGTGTCAAAGGACATGGGCATTTAAAATTCTGACAGACCCTACTAAATTTGTCTTCAAATATTTTGTATCAGTTGGTGTAAAAATGATGTGGCTTCGGTATCTGATGTCCTCTAACTTCACAAGGGGGAAGGAGAATCAAGATCAACAGACCAAGGCTGATTCTTCTGAGGCAGAGGTGAGACATGCCTCCTCTCTCCACCATCTTTACCAATTCTGACACCATCTGTCCTTCCCACGGCACTCTGTACTTCTCTTCTAGGTTCGATAATTCATTGCAATGGCCACACAGAACTCACAGACAATACTCACTGTTATGGGGTTTATGAGGGAGGTAACAGGTTATAGATCACGTTGAAGAATGCTCAGGATACAGTTCTTCAATCAGTACCGCCTCTTCTCAGCCCGTGCCCACAGGCATGCATCTCTCTGGCCTCTGCTTTAGCTCCACCGGTAAGTGCTCCGAGGCCCTCCACTCTGCCAGCAAGCCTCCTGCCCAAAGGTGCTCAGCTTTCTCCTTCTGTGGGCCAGGAACCCCACCATGCTGTCTCCTGCTGGTCTGTCCTGCTGCTGTTTCTCTGCCACAGCTTCTCACTGTCTTTAGTGTTACAGCTTTCTCTCTCTGTCTCCTGGTTCTAGGAACTTCTGAGTGCAGGGATCCAGGTCCAAAGGACATAGTCTGTTCTTGGCTTTTCTTCCCTGGTAAGTGGTGAGATCCTCTCCTTCCTGTCTCTTATTTTAAGTCCAGTGGGATGGCAGAACTGATCAACCCTTCATTAGGATGCCATAGACCTTATTTGCATGGTCCCACCCAGTCACTTGGATGGGAGTTACAAGACCATTGTCATGGATTGAATTGTGTCCCCCAAAATATCTGTCAACTTGGCTAGGTCATGAGTCCCAGTATTATATGATTGTCTACCATTTTATCATCCGATGTCATTTCCCTATGTGATGTACATTCTATCACTATGATGTCATAAGATGGATTAGCGGTAGTTATGTTGATGAGATCTACAAGATTAGATAGTGTCTGAAGCCAGTCTCTTTTGAGATATAAAAGAGAAAAGTGAGCAGAGAGACAGAGGACCTTATACCACCAAGAAAGCAGCACCGGGAGCAGAGCGCATCCTTTGGACCTGAGGTTCTTGCGCTGAGATGCTCCCAGACCAAGGGAAGACTGATGTATCACAAGGACCTTCCTCCAGAGCCAACAGAGAGAGAGAGCCTTCCCCTGGAGCTGGTGCCCTGTATTCGGACTTCTAGCCTACTGGACTGTGAGAGAATAAACTTCTCTTTATTAAAGCCATCCACTTGTGTTATTCCTATTATAGCAGCACTAGATGACTAAGACAACCATGGTGAGAAAGGCCACACAAAAGTGATCCATCGCACTGCAGTTGGCATGCCCATCAAGTATGTTTGAGGTTTTCTTTGCCCACATTCTTACCAGTACTGAATATATCAATATTTCCCATTTTTCCCAGTTGTAAGAGTGAAAAATTTACATCTTGTTGTTTTATCTCATTTCCTTGACTGCTAGTGAGGTTGAACATCTTTTGCAAAGCATCCAGGTCAATCACTTTTCTTAGTACATGAATTGCCTGTGCATGTCTTAGGAGTTAGATATTACCATCCTCTTGGAACCAACAGGGAGAGTGGGGCTGAGAGCTTGAGTGAGGGCATGTGTAATTTGTCCTGGATCATTTGCCTGACACCCACCCACCCTAGCTTCCCAAACCTGGGAAGTTTGGATTGGGAATACGCCACATAACTGCCAAGAGCCCACTTTTTGCCAACACATCCAAGCTGGGGAAGAAGGACCTACAGGTTGGGATTTAAGAGTTGGATTACCATCTATCTGAAAGCAATGAAGACCCCCATCACTGGTGGTAAGTGAGGTGGCAATAACTCCTGACATAGAAAACCCATTTCCGTCGAGTCAATTCCAACTCATAGTGACCCTATAACACAGAGTAGAACTGCCCCATAGGGTTTCCAAGGAGCAGCTGGTGGATTTGAACTGCTGACCTTTTGGTTAGAAGCTGAATGCTTAAGCACTGCACCACCGGGTTTCCTCCTGACATATAGTAGCATCAGAATTACTAAAAATTTTAAAAATACTTAGGAATAACAGCCCCGTAAAACCAAATGCGACTAACGAGGTACAGGAGTCCAGTGACAAGGGCCAGAAGGCAGAAGGGGACAAGGAAGCTGGTGATAGGGAACTCAAGGTTGAGTAAGGATATTGTTGATGTGTTGTGAGATTGTTAACCATTGTCATAGGGCAACATTTGTAGTAACTGTTAAATGAGAAACTATTTTGTTCTGTAAGTCTTCATCTTAAGTGAGAATAACAGCACAATTGGAAGAGCGTAGTCAGTGTCACTGAACTGTGCATGTAGAAATTTTTGAAACGGTGTATCTTTGGCTATGTGTATCTTCACCAAAAAAAAAAGGTTGAGAAGTTAGAGGGTTAATATGTTGTGGGGTTGTTAACCAATGTCATAAAACAACATGTGTACTTCTGTTTCATGAGAAACTATTTGTTCTGTAAGTCTTCACCTGAAGTACAATATAATATTAAAAAAAAAAAAAGGGAGAGGGTTGACATGTTTTGGGGTTGTTAACCGATGTCATAAAACAATATGTGTACTGCTGTTTCATGAGAAACTATTTGTTCTGTAAGCCTTCACCTGAAGTACAATAAAAAAAAAAAAAAGTTAAAAAAAAATACTTAGGAATAAATCTAACCAGAGATGTAAAAGACCTATACAATGAAATCTACAAGACACTACTGCAAGAAACCAAAAGAGACCTATGTAAGTGGAAACACACCCTGCTCATGGATAGGAAGACTCAATATTGTGAAAATTTCAGTTCTACCCAGAGCAATCTACAGATACACTGCAATCCCAATCCAAATTCCACTGGCATTTTTTAATGAGATGGAGAAACAAATCACCAACTTCATATGGAAAGGGAAGAGGCCCCGCATAAGTAAAGCATTACTCAAAAAGAAGAACAAAGCGGGAGGCCTCACACTACCTGATTTTAGAACCTATTATACCACCACGGTAGTCAAAATAGCCTGGTACTGGTACAACAGATACATAGACCAATGGAACAGAATTGAGGATCCAGACATAAATTCATCCACCTATGAGCAGCTGATATTTGACAAAGGCCCAAAGTCCATTAATTGGGGAAAAGACAGTCTCTTTAACAAATGATGCTGGCATAACTTGATATCCATCTGCAAAAAACTGAAACAAGACCCATACCTCACACTATGCACAAAAACTAACTCCAAATGGATCAAAGACCTAAATATAAAATTGAAAACGATAAAGATCTTGGAAGAAAAAATAGGGACAATGCTAGGAGCCCTAATACATGGCATAAACACAATACGAACCATAAATAACAACGCACAAGCACCAGAAGAAAGACTAGATAACTGGGAGCTCCTAAAAATCAAACCCTTATGTTCATCAAAAGACTCTACCAAAAGAGTCAAAAGACTACCTACAGACTGGGAAAAAATTTTTGGCTATGACAAATCCGATCAGCATCAAATCTCTAAAATCTACAAGCTGCTGCAAAACCTCAACAACAAAAAGACAACCCAATTAAAAAAGGGGCAAAAGATATGAACAGGCACTTCGCCAAAGAAGATATTCAGGCAGCCAACAGACACATGAAGAAATGCTCACGATCATTAGCCATTAGAGAAATGCAGATCAAAACTACAATGAGATATCATCTCACCCCAACAAGGCTAGCATTCATCCCCAAAACACAAAATAATAAATGCTGGAGAGGTTGTGGAGAGACTGGGACACTTATACACTGTTGGTGGGAATGTAAAATTGTACAACCACTTTGGAAGTGGATTTGGAGCTTCCTTAAAAAGCTAGAAATAGAAGTACAATATGATCCAGCTATCCCACTCCTTGGAATATATCCTAGAGAAATAAGAGCCATCACACGAAGAGATACATGCACACTCATGTTCATTGCAGCATTGTTCACGATAGCAAAAAGATGGAAACAACCTAGGTGCCCATCAATGGATGAATGGATAAACAAATTATGGTATATCCACACAATGGAATACCACACAATGATAAAGAACAACGATGAAGCCGTGAAACATAACATGGAGGAATCTGGAGGTCATTATGCTGAGTGAATGTAGTCAGTCATGGAAGGACAAATATTGTATAAGACCACTGTTATAAGAACTCAAGAAAAGGTTTAAACGCAGAAGAAAACATTTTTTGATGGTTACGAGGGTGGGGAGGTAGGGTGAGGGTTATTTACTAACTAGATAGTAGATAAGAATTATCTTAGGTGAAGGGAAGGACAGCACACACTACAGGGGAAGTCAGCACAACTGGACTAAACCAAAGCTAAGAAGTTTCCTGAATACAGTCAAACACTTCGAGGGACAGAGTATCAAGGGTAGAGGTCTGGGGACCATACTTTCCAGGCACATCTAGGTCAACTGGCATAACAAAGCTTGTTAAGAAAATGTTCTGCATCCTACTTTGGTGAGTGGCATCTGGGGTCTTAAAAGCTTGCTAGTGGCCATCTAAGATGCATCAATTGGTCCCAGCCACCTGGAGTGAAGGAGAATGAAGAGCACCAAAGACACAAGGAAAGTGTTAGTCCAAGATACAGAAAGGGCCACATAAACCAGAGACTTCATCAGCCTGACACCGGAAGAACTAGATGGTACCCGGCTACCGTCAATGACCCCCCTGACAAGGAACACAACAGAGAGTCCATAATGAGCCTGAGCTTTCCTTCCTGCGGGACCCACTGCCACAGGGAGAGAGCCACCAGCACTTCAGGACCAAACTGGCCACAAATCAGCCGTGAGGACAATGGTCACTCTTCACCTCCCAGACTGCAGAAGAGGGAACTCGGCTGCGGCTTCTCAGGAAACCAAAAAAACCACACCTGTTGCTGTGGAGTAGTTTCTGACTCATAGTGACCCTACAAGACTGAGCAGAACTGCCACACAGGATTTCCAAGGAGGGCCTGGTGGATTCGAACTGCCAACATTTTGGTTAGCAGCCTAGCCCTTAACCACTAGCCACCAGGGTTTCCTCTCAGGAGACAGTTTTCTTAAATAGCGAGACAGAACCCTCCAGTTCGTAGGCTGTTTCCATGTGTTGTGTTCTTTGCTTTCTCAGATAATATGTTAGCAAGACTTATGCAGACAGTTTGTATTTGACTACTAGCCCAAAAGTTGACGGTTTAAATCCACCTCTTGCCACTGGGGAAGAAAGGCCTAGAGATCTGCTTCTGTAAAGATTACAGCCAAGAAAACCCTATGGAGGAGAGCTCTACTCTGTTTAACACATGGGGTCACCATGAGTTGGAATCCACTGGAGAGCAACTAGTTTTTTTTTTTTTTTTTTTTTTTGTTCTCTACAAAAGTATCCATTCATTTGTTGATAGTTTTGGTAGGTTGAAATCATAGCATGCTCTAGTATTTTTTTTTTTTTATGGATTTGGCATTTTTACTGGGGAGAAAGTCCACAGATTCAGAGAGAGGGGAAGAACATATACGATCATAAGACGAGTGTACAAAATATTGCAACCTTCCAGGCAAGTCAGCTGGGTACAGAGCCAGTGCCAGGATGAGCCCTATCCAGAAACTCAAGGAGAAATTGAACATGGGTGTCCTTAGACATGTGCTTTTGTTACAAAATTTAATGGTTATTTTTTTCCCAACAATATTAAGGTAGTTGAAGAAAATTGAAAACTTTAAAAGTAGATGTGTTAGAAGTTACATTATTTTAAATATATACATTTAAAAATAAAAATTATATAAATAAAAACTTCTTTTTTTAATCTAAAACTATCATTTATTATAATTTTACTTCCCTAGTTTTGTGGTTGTCATTGTTATTAGTTGCCATTGAGTTGATGTCTACTCGTAGCAGCCCCACGTGTGCAGAGTAGAACTGCTTCATAGGGTTTTCAAGGCTGTGACCTTTCAGAAGCAGATCTCCAGGCTTGTCTTGCGAGGAGCCTGTGGGTGGGTTTGAACCACCAACCTTTCTGATAGTAGTTGAGTGCTTAACTGTCTGCACGACCCAGGGTCTCCTAGGAAGCTAATTCATCAATAATATAAATATACTTCTTAGCTTATCTCATTTTCAAACTGAAAGTATTGCCATATTTGACATTGTCTCATGACACAGTAAAGATTTTAAATAATTTTTAAATAACTTCAGCTTACTAAACTGTCTTTTACAGGACCCCACCCTGGTGGTGCAGTAGTTAAGAGCTACGGCTGCTAACCAAAAGGTCAGCAGTTCAAATCCACCAGCTGCTCCTTGGAAACCCTATGGGGCAGTTGTACTCTGTCCTATAGGGTCACTATGAGTCAGAATCGATGTGACGGCAATGGGTTTTGTTTTGGACTCTGACTGGTGTTGTTAAAATAAATAAATCAATGTTACTTCCAAACTTTTTATAAGATTGTACTGAGAAGAATTTCTCAATCATCATGATGGTGATTTTTTAAATACGCTCACACACACACAGCTAAAACCATTAAAGATGAAATATCTACAGGACTTAAATTGCCAGAATATTTCAGAGCCAAGAGTCAAGACAGTGGCTGCTTTTGTAAATCACATGTATGAATTTAAAATAATTTTTCTCCTGTTAAAAATTCAAATTCTGTAGGTACTAGTTTAATTTTGTATGTCTCAGTTTCAGAGGTGAATTTAGGATGTTTCTGGTATCCTTTTTTTGGCATGTTATATGCTTCTTTCCCATAATAACTGTTACTTTCATCCAGCAATTCAAGTATTTTACATTTCTTTACTTTTCTGTTTCTTTTCAAATTAGGAAAGTACATTCATACGTCTTGTTAAAGTTTTATATTTATTTAACATACTTTCAAAATACTTTGTCGTTCATTGTAAGAAAGGGGATATGCCTTCTGATAAGTGTGCAGCTTTGTTTTCAGGATTTTTCCTTGGAGAGCTTCATTAATTATTCCCACTTGGTTTAAAGTATCGTTCCACAGTGATAAAAATTGGTAACCTATTTGCAACAAGTGTTGTTAATTTGGGAGAAGTGCCTTGATTACATTTTCATCTACTTCACAGAAGTGAATGAAGGGGAAAATCCCTGCATATTATAACCCCCAAGCACTTCTCCACCTGGAAATTCTCTGACCCTGAACTTGACCCTGGCCATGGTCCAGATCATGTCTCTGGCCCTAAATCTGGCCCCGGTCATGCTCTCGGGGAGGGGGGGGTGTTGGTAATGTTCTGTTTCCTGTGGGTTCTGGCTACCAAGTGTCCTCAACTACTGACTCGTGGCCAATTTGGTCCTGAAAGGGTGGTGGCTCTCTTCCCGGGGTGATGGGTCCCACAGGAAGGAAAGCTCTGGCTCTCTCTGTGGGAGCTGTGCCCAGGTCCATCCAGGCTAAGTACCAGGTGGTTCCCACACTCGGGGTTGGGTGGGTAGAACCAGCTGTTGGTGTGCTCTCTGGCCACCTATCTAATCGCTGAAATTCAGTGTCAGGTGATTCTAAGCACGGCTTCAAACCGATTCTTCCCGGTTCAGTCATGACAGAGGAAACAAAACCAGAATTGACCCAAATTTTTAAAATTTGGGTGAACTGGAACGATAACCAGAAAAATTAGAGATCAAAGCCCTGCTAAAAAGTTAATCTGTCTCTTAGAAAACAAGGGCAGTTGCATAGCAACTGAATCTCCTGGTGGGATTTTGAACAGAGTCGGAAACAGCAGTGCCTGTCTCAAAGATGGCAGCCAACCATGTGCCTTTCACTGTGTGTCCACAGCCCTGGTAGTGATCCAGTCTTCTGCATCAGGCTCCTGAAAGGGCTCACTACACCTTTTCCAAGTCTTCCATTCCAGGACTTCAACCCATAATTTTTACCATTCTGGTTATTGTTCTAGTTCACTGAAATTTAAAAAATTCATGTCTGTTCCGGTTTCACTTTGTCAGCCATGATTTAACTGGTTTGAACCAATTCACAGCCCTGATTGTAAGCCATGGTTTTGGAAGCTGAAACTGAAGTGGGGTGCACCATCCTGTGCCTTGACAGGAACGGTGTAGACAACTAGAAGTAAAGCCAAACCAAAACCAAACCAGTTGTTAGGGAGTCAATTCGGACTTACAGCAACCCTATAGGACAGAGTGGAACCACCGCATAAGGTTCCAAGGCTGAATCTCTGTGGAAGCACTCTGCCACATCTTTCTCTGGGTTTGAACCACCGACCTTTCAGTTAGCAGCTGAGCACTTAATCACTTGGCCACCAGGGCCGCTAGAGGTAAAGCCCAAGCTCAATATTCAAAGGTCCCTTGAGTGTTAGAACCGTCTGGAGGGAGGAAACAGGCGGAGAGCAGAGGGGCCGAGAGACAGTGAAGGCTGGGCCTCCTTTGGCCTGAACTCTGACCTAGGGCTCCATACTCCCACATCACCACCAGAGCCAGGTTAGGGTGAATGAGGATATATGTAAGGGGTGCCAGGAAATACTCTGGACATGTTATCAGGAGGGATCAGTCCCTGGAGAAGGAAATCATGCTTGGTAAAATAGAGGGTCAGTGAAAAAGAGGAAAACCCTCAACGAGATGGATTGGCACAGTGGCTCAAGCACAATGATCATGAGGATGGCACAGGACTGGGCAGTGTTTCTGTTGTATATAGAGTCGCTATGAACTGGAATCGACTGGAAATCACATAACAATAAGAAATCCGGTGCTCAGGATTAACGACACTTTAAAGAAATCTACCTTAAAAAACAATCTATGATGAACAAAATATCAAAATTTTAGAGATAACTGGGACAGAGGGTGGGTAGGAGGGGGTGGACGGAGGTGGGGCTGGCGTGTGTGTGTGGGGGGGTGCGGATGTGGGTGTAGGGGGCGGCCGCCCATCCAGGTGAGCGGTGGTCCCTGGTGAGTCAGCACCTGTGGCTAGAGAGTCTCAGGAATGGAGACGAGGCATCAGCACCGAGGGCCGCCAGGAGTTTCAGGCCTGCGCCTCCTGTCCAGCACTCCTCTGGCCCGTCCTTGTCCACTGGTGCCTTTGAAGGTCAGCCTAAGCTCGCTCACCACACCTGGACCCCACCCCAGGCATCCCCAGAACGTCACGCACCGCTGCAGCTTCATCCTGGCCCCTCGGTTTGCATAGTAGTTCTGCTGCTTACAGCTCCTGCGCCTACTCTGTTGTCCTGTATGCCCTCCGCTCAGCATTTGCTTGAACAAGCTTCCCACACCCGGCCCAGCCTGCGCAGTCTCCCTTCTCTGCTCTCGCCCCTCTCCCTTCTGTCCGCGCCCCCTCCCCCTCAGTCCACGTCCCTGCCCGCACTCCCCTTTGGTTCGCAGCACCTTCCGGGCCTGCCTCTGTGCCCAGCGTGTGATCTTACCCAGAAGGCTCTGCCGACGACTACATTGCGACATTAAAGAGATGAAGAAAGTTGGGCCTCTTCTGGTCTGGACTCTGACCTGCCTCCACAACGGGCCAGGACAAGTTTAAGCGGCGCCAGTAAACTTGGCGCTCCCGTTTCAGGCAGAATGGCTCCTGTATGCTTTTGTGCCACGTTGTAGCGCTCCAGCTATGGGACGGAGTTTAAAATGGCCAGGGCTTGACGCAGGGGTGTAATCTCGGAGCAGTCATGCTGATGGCGTTTTGTAATCAGAGGTGTTAGTGACTCAAGCGAACTATGACTGGTCCATTAATACTTTTTACACCTTCATTGACGGATAATTTAGAATCCACCCATTGTAAGTGTACAAATCAATGATTTTTAGTACATTTATAGACTTGTACAACTATTACCACAATCGTTTTGGAACATTTCCGCCCCCCAAAAAGGATGTTAGTACCCGCGCCTGCTGCAGCCCGAGGCAACGACTGGCCTGCTTTCTACCAGTACGTTGTACTTTTCTGGACTTTTTATATAAATGCAACCATACGTGACTCTCCTTAACTGACCCTGCTGAACACGGGTCAGTAGCGTCTTCCTTCCGTGGCTGAGAAGCATCCGTTGAATAGATGCACCTCCACCACCTCCTTTTTTATCCGCTCACCAGGTGGATGGTTTATTATGGCTTCCAGTTCTGGCTGTAACGAAAGATGCCCTAGCAACTCCGTGCCTACTCACGACCTCCGACCCTGCCCACCCCTCGCCGACATACGACCTCTGAGTCCCGCTGATCCTGCGCTAGCTCACGACCTCCGGCCTTGCGGTCCCCACGTCAAGGTTCTTGGAGCCAACCGCGCGCCCCTCGCCGCACTGGCTCCTGGTGCAGACGCGCGCTGAGCTGCAGACCCGCCCGGGCACAGAGCTCGACCCCCGGGCACAGGGCCGGAAGGCGAATGACCCCCCCTATTCCTGGAAGGGGCTGCGGGGGGCCGTTCTGTGAGCCCACGCGTGATACAACAATGTGCCACGGGGGACCCCAAGCGCCAGGTGGTCCCTCTCGCGTCCGCTCTGTGATAACCTGGGCAGCAACTCAGAGCGGGAACAGCCCCACCCCACCGTCGGACCCAGGTGAGGGGGCGCTGCCCAGTGTCACCAGCCCCCGGTGCCGAGCCTGGCCCAGAAGATCCCGCTTGGCGGCCCCTTAGCCCACCGCCTTCCCAGGTGGGGCGCGACCCAGGTGGGTGCGAAGTACAGGCGGCGGGTGGGGGGCGGCCGCCCATACAGGTGAGCGGGTGGTCCCTGGGGAGTCAGCGCACATGAATTGGGGTGCTGGAAACATGGAGGCAGAGGCGTTGGCACCTGGCCTGCCGGGTCCATTGATGTCTTTGAGTGGCAACCTGGGCTCACTCGCCACAGCCGGGCCCTCCAAACCAAAACCAAACTCATTGTCCTCGAGTCGATTCCGACTCAAAGCAACCCTATAGGACAGAGTACAACTGCCCCATAGGGTTTCCAAGGGGCGGCTGGTGGAATTGAACTGCCGACCTTAGCAGCTGAGCTCTTAACCACTGTGCCACCAGGGCTCTTCAGTTACATAATATACAAGGAAATAAGTTCTGAGTTGCTACACCCCGACATAAGTAGCCTTAAAAATTCTTTGCAGCTGTTTTAATCTTTAACCCGAGAATATATAATCAAAGTGTTGTAATTTAATTTACTTGGATTGATTCTTTTTGGTTTGTTCACTCTCCTGTGTGATCATGAGACTCGTCTGAAATACAGTTAAGTCCACATCTTTAGTCTCCATCAGGACCTTGGACATTTCTCTGCTGTCCCAGCCTCTCTGCTGTCAGCCACCGCAGATAACTATCCCAGCTCACAGCCAGTGTAGCAGCTTGCTCAGCTCTTTTAGCTGCTGTCTGCCAGCAGGCCTCTGTTCTGCCAGGCATCTCTGCTGATAATCTCCCAAGCTATTTTTCCAAAGAACCAAAGCAAAAGGCCACATAAAAGAACTCATTGCACCACAGACCACCCTCTGAACTTTTGGCCATGGTTCTTTCACATACTTAACATTTGGAGGGTTATTTCTCCCTCCTCATGTATTTGACCAGCATTATTACAATCTTAGTCCAAAGCAGTCACTAACAGTTAGTCCATCCATAGGGCAAAACCCTGAGGCTGAGGTGGCTCAGGTACCAGCCATGTAGATCTGCTGCAGGTATCCATCTGATCTGTTTAGGTTCTCCAAAAGGTCATCCTGGCTTCACCCTTTCTGATAGAATTTAACATCTGATAGAATTTAACTGAGAGAATATTATTCCCTTGCCCTGAGCCTCTCTTTGAGGTATTGACATAATGTTAGACGGTCGCAGCTCCTCACACGGGGCACCATCTGTCGCAGTGGCGACGATTGTCGGGGCGGCAGAGACAGTAACCAATGCCACAACTCTTACAGAGAAGTGGGGCCAGGAGGGTCACTCAGAGGAGTCGACCCCCGGCTTCAGTCTCAGGAGTTTATTTATAGTCAGTACAGCAAGTAGTGAAGCAAATCACAGAACAACGGGCTTTGGGTGAATAACAATAAGTTTCTGGCAGGGGAGAAGGGATTCAGGTAAACAAGCCAATAAATAACGGGTTAGGAAAAACAAGTCGTGACAAGTCTCAACATGTTGGGGACAAGTCTCAACATGTTGTGCAGCATAGAGGCCTTTATACATCCATATTTTAATGGCACATATCCCCACATTAGATTTCCCCTGCTGCATGACCGATTTATTCTTTCCTTTACCTTCAGCTATTATTTCTTCTTCCTTCCATTTGTCATCTATTTTTTACCCAAACTTTTCCACCTTGGGAAGGGACATCAGGTTCAGTTGCTGTGCAAGTTCAGATCACTGGTAGCAATAACAGTCTAGAAAGCGTTTCCACCGCAGTCCACTCCCATTCATATGGAGTAGGGTTACATAGGTACAGTGGGCTATCTCAACCACTAGGCGATACGGCAGTATTCACCGTCAACCTCAGTTTTTCCAAATGGGGAAAAGGTACAAGCCATCCCATGAGGCCCTTGGGAATTCTGGTGTACAGATGTCTTAGTTATCTAGTACTGCTGTAACAGAAATACCACAAGTGGATGGCTTTAATAAATAGAAATTTATTTTCCCACAGTCTGGTAGGCTAGAAGTCCAAATTCAGGGCGTCAGCTCCAGGCGGAGGCTTTTTCTCTGTCAGCTCCAGGGGAGAGTCCTTCTCATCAACCTTGTTCTGCACTAAGAGCTTTTCCCCGTGGGAACCCCGGATCCAAAGGATGCGCTCTGCTCTTGGCAGTGCTTTCTTGGTGGTATGAGGTCCCCAACTTCCTGCTCACTTCCCTTTCCTTTTATCTCTTGAGAGAGATAAGGTGGTGCAGGCCACACCCCAGGGAAACTCCCTTTACATTGGATCAGGGATGTGAGCTGAGTAAGGCTGTTACATCCCTCACTAATCCTCTTTAACATAATCTAATCTTGCCTCATTAACCACAGGCTGAGATTTGGATTTATAACACAGGAAAATGACAACAATCACAAAATGGAGGACAACCACACAATATTGGGAATCATGGCCTAACCAAGTTGACACATATTTTTGGGGGACACAATTCAGTCCATGACAACAGGTTTAGGGGGTATAGTTACAGTGTTTTGCTTAGGGATCATCCCTGCTTTTGGCACCCACAGCTGCATCCCTGGTCCTGGGGTCACAGCATCTGGCAGGAAAACAATTTTTGGTGATGTATTGAAGAATTGCATAGTTGCACCAGCATCTTCCCCTACCGCTTCTTCCCCAGATCCCCCAGAGAAGTGTAGGAATCTGTCCAGTGGTGATCCTCCCTTTGCCCCCCTCATGTAGACTGTGAGCACACACTCGTGAAGTAGTGTAAGCCAGCCCTTCATGCCTTTATCTCCCTCGTTCTAGATAAATGTTTCAATTGTCCATTCCAATTTTCTATCAAACCATAACTTGAGGGTGATAGGCAACGAGGTATGTCTACTTAATATGATGTCTCTTTGCCTATTGCTGCACACTGTGAGCTGGAAAGTGTGTTCCTTGGTCTGATGAACTGTAACTCTGTGGCCCAAATTGTTATGGTATCTTTTGTTCTAATACCTTAATGGCATTTCTGCCATTTGCATCTATCACTGAATATGCAAAGCCCAGTCCAGAATAAGTATCAGTTTCTGTCAGGACCTATTTGTAGCCCGCTGGAGCCACTGGCATCACTCGGCAAATGTAACTGACTTGCCAGCTATCTGAAAGGTTTTCCCCCTGGGGAATATGCCTCATAGCCATCTTGCAATCTCTTTCTTGCTGTCAGATAAAGCAATCCTTACTGGCAGTTTGTGCCTCAGAAGGTGCGAGAGGGACGTGTCTAGATACAGCCCATCTCTGCATTGCTGCAGCACCCCATGTCTGCTCATTTTAGGTGGCCACCTCAGTTGAGAGTACCAACAGGCCCACTTTCTGATTCCAGTCGCTGTCCAATCTAGGAACGGGGTTCTTCTGACACGCATTGACATGTCCTACTTTAATGCACCTTCTAAGTTCCCACAGTGTTTTCCATCGTTCCATGCCCTACATGGGCATCTCCTTAATAGTACAGTTTTCCATTGCCCATTTGCCTGACCATATAGCCAGGTCGTTGGCCACTGCCTATGAACTGGTAAAAATCCAAACCTATGGACTCTAACATTCAATTCTTCCATCATATCAAGGAAAACAGCATGTAGTTCAGCCCGTTGAGCCGACCTGTTTCTACCTTCTTTGATGAGTGTTTTTCCATCTGCTGGTCTTAATGCAGCAGCATTCCACATCAAATGTCATCCATGTACCCTGTAACTGTCATTTGTGAACCAAAGAAGCTTGCTGCTGATCAGTAGAAAGCTGTTCACAGGGCGCTGTCCATGTAGCAATAGGCTCTGGCAACTTCTCAGGTGGTTCCAGGGTAGGACCTATGAGAAAAGAGGCTACCTGCTTGTGGATATGATGGGTGCCTCCCTGCACTGCACCATGTAAAAATGTCTAACATCACAAGGGGGAGGAGAGAGAAGATCACAAGCCCAAGGCTGATCCCTATGAAGTGGAGGTCAACCATACCTCCACCCCCAGTCTTTTTACCAATTATGACACCAGCTGTCCCTCCCATGCACTCTCGACTGCTGGGTTTGATAAGTCATTGCAGTGGCCACACAGAACTCACAGACCATACTCACAGTTATGGGGTTTATTAGGGAAGTAACAGGTTAAATTCAGGATCAGGAACAACTCAGGATACAGTTCTTCCATCGGGACAGCCTCTTTTCAGTTATGTCCACAGGCGGGCCTTGGCCTGCTCTCTGCTCTGCTCAGGCAAGGGTTAAAAAGCTCTTTAGCTCTGCCAGTAAGTACCCAGAGGCACCCTACTCTGCCAGAAAGTCATTTGTGTGAAGGCATTCAGCTCTCTCATTCCGTGGGTTGGCAGACTCATTGTAGCTGCCTTGCTTCATGTGCCGGGAAGCCCATTGCGCCGTCTCGCAGCTGTCTCCTGGTTCTGCTGCTACCATTTCTTTGCCTCTGAACTCTGCTGTGCTTTCCACTGCTTCTCACCATCTCCAGTGTTAAAACAGCTCTCTCTGTCTCCTGAGTCTAGGAGGTTCTCATTGCAGGGACCCTGGGTCCAAAGGCTGCGCTCCATTCCTGCCTCTTCTTAATAGTAGTGAGGTCTCCTCTTGCCTCTGGGATTGGCTCCTTTTAAGCCTAGAGGATGGCAAAACTGACCAATTCCCTTATTAAGGTTCCATATACCTTACTTGCATGGCCCCACCCCTGCAAGGGTTCCATGTACCTTATTTGTGTTGTTAGCAAGCTGTCTAATCCCCTTGGCGGGCCATGAGCACCTAATTTGCATAGTCTCACACAATCATTTTGTGGGAGTTTCAAAGTCCACAGATAGAAGAGACGTATTAAAGTAATTCACTGCACTGCACCCCAGTAGCTTTTTATTGTATAAGTTACACGTACTCCTCACTTATTGAGTATCTCATTGTTTGACAGTTTGTATTTATGGCACTAGTAAAAAACTACTATTCAAGTTTTTTGTGCATTAATGAGGTGGTGGGCATGGTGGCAATGGCTACAGAGCATCCCCTCCCTTGAGGATGGTCTCCAGGTGGTTTCTAGGAAGATAGACTGTGCTGCCCTGTGCCTTCTGTTCCCTCCTGCCGGTAGGTGCACCGTGTCCAGTTGCTGTGTGGGGCTGGCCTCCTCTGTGACCATGGCGTCCGGGTGGATGCGCAGGTAGCACCAAGCCAGTGGGTGCCCATTCTGGTTTCTCAGCTCCTATGCGGCCT
>CM057479.1:77767596-77770096 GCA_030035585.1 Dugong dugon
TTAGGGTTAGGGTTAGGGTTAGGGTTAGGGTTAGGGTTAGGGTTAGGGTTAGGGTTAGGGTTAGGGTTAGGGTTAGGGTTAGGGTTAGGGTTAGGGTTAGGGTTAGGGTTAGGGTTAGGGTTAGGGTTAGGGTTAGGGTTAGGGTTAGGGTTAGGGTTAGGGTTAGGGTTAGGGTTAGGGTTAGGGTTAGGGTTAGGGTTAGGGTTAGGGTTAGGGTTAGGGTTAGGGTTAGGGTTAGGGTTAGGGTTAGGGTTAGGGTTAGGGTTAGGGTTAGGGTTAGGGTTAGGGTTAGGGTTAGGGTTAGGGTTAGGGTTAGGGTTAGGGTTAGGGTTAGGGTTAGGGTTAGGGTTAGGGTTAGGGTTAGGGTTAGGGTTAGGGTTAGGGTTAGGGTTAGGGTTAGGGTTAGGGTTAGGGTTAGGGTTAGGGTTAGGGTTAGGGTTAGGGTTAGGGTTAGGGTTAGGGTTAGGGTTAGGGTTAGGGTTAGGGTTAGGGTTAGGGTTAGGGTTAGGGTTAGGGTTAGGGTTAGGGTTAGGGTTAGGGTTAGGGTTAGGGTTAGGGTTAGGGTTAGGGTTAGGGTTAGGGTTAGGGTTAGGGTTAGGGTTAGGGTTAGGGTTAGGGTTAGGGTTAGGGTTAGGGTTAGGGTTAGGGTTAGGGTTAGGGTTAGGGTTAGGGTTAGGGTTAGGGTTAGGGTTAGGGTTAGGGTTAGGGTTAGGGTTAGGGTTAGGGTTAGGGTTAGGGTTAGGGTTAGGGTTAGGGTTAGGGTTAGGGTTAGGGTTAGGGTTAGGGTTAGGGTTAGGGTTAGGGTTAGGGTTAGGGTTAGGGTTAGGGTTAGGGTTAGGGTTAGGGTTAGGGTTAGGGTTAGGGTTAGGGTTAGGGTTAGGGTTAGGGTTAGGGTTAGGGTTAGGGTTAGGGTTAGGGTTAGGGTTAGGGTTAGGGTTAGGGTTAGGGTTAGGGTTAGGGTTAGGGTTAGGGTTAGGGTTAGGGTTAGGGTTAGGGTTAGGGTTAGGGTTAGGGTTAGGGTTAGGGTTAGGGTTAGGGTTAGGGTTAGGGTTAGGGTTAGGGTTAGGGTTAGGGTTAGGGTTAGGGTTAGGGTTAGGGTTAGGGTTAGGGTTAGGGTTAGGGTTAGGGTTAGGGTTAGGGTTAGGGTTAGGGTTAGGGTTAGGGTTAGGGTTAGGGTTAGGGTTAGGGTTAGGGTTAGGGTTAGGGTTAGGGTTAGGGTTAGGGTTAGGGTTAGGGTTAGGGTTAGGGTTAGGGTTAGGGTTAGGGTTAGGGTTAGGGTTAGGGTTAGGGTTAGGGTTAGGGTTAGGGTTAGGGTTAGGGTTAGGGTTAGGGTTAGGGTTAGGGTTAGGGTTAGGGTTAGGGTTAGGGTTAGGGTTAGGGTTAGGGTTAGGGTTAGGGTTAGGGTTAGGGTTAGGGTTAGGGTTAGGGTTAGGGTTAGGGTTAGGGTTAGGGTTAGGGTTAGGGTTAGGGTTAGGGTTAGGGTTAGGGTTAGGGTTAGGGTTAGGGTTAGGGTTAGGGTTAGGGTTAGGGTTAGGGTTAGGGTTAGGGTTAGGGTTAGGGTTAGGGTTAGGGTTAGGGTTAGGGTTAGGGTTAGGGTTAGGGTTAGGGTTAGGGTTAGGGTTAGGGTTAGGGTTAGGGTTAGGGTTAGGGTTAGGGTTAGGGTTAGGGTTAGGGTTAGGGTTAGGGTTAGGGTTAGGGTTAGGGTTAGGGTTAGGGTTAGGGTTAGGGTTAGGGTTAGGGTTAGGGTTAGGGTTAGGGTTAGGGTTAGGGTTAGGGTTAGGGTTAGGGTTAGGGTTAGGGTTAGGGTTAGGGTTAGGGTTAGGGTTAGGGTTAGGGTTAGGGTTAGGGTTAGGGTTAGGGTTAGGGTTAGGGTTAGGGTTAGGGTTAGGGTTAGGGTTAGGGTTAGGGTTAGGGTTAGGGTTAGGGTTAGGGTTAGGGTTAGGGTTAGGGTTAGGGTTAGGGTTAGGGTTAGGGTTAGGGTTAGGGTTAGGGTTAGGGTTAGGGTTAGGGTTAGGGTTAGGGTTAGGGTTAGGGTTAGGGTTAGGGTTAGGGTTAGGGTTAGGGTTAGGGTTAGGGTTAGGGTTAGGGTTAGGGTTAGGGTTAGGGTTAGGGTTAGGGTTAGGGTTAGGGTTAGGGTTAGGGTTAGGGTTAGGGTTAGGGTTAGGGTTAGGGTTAGGGTTAGGGTTAGGGTTAGGGTTAGGGTTAGGGTTAGGGTTAGGGTTAGGGTTAGGGTTAGGGTTAGGGTTAGGGTTAGGGTTAGGGTTAGGGTTAGGGTTAGGGTTAGGGTTAGGGTTAGGGTTAGGGTTAGGGTTAGGGTTAGGGTTAGGGTTAGGGTTAGGGTTAGGGTTAGGGTTAGGGTTAGGGTTAGGGTTAGGGTTAGGGTTAGGGTTAGGGTTAGGGTTAGGGTTAGGGTTAGGGTTAGGGTTAGGGTTAGGGTTAGGGTTAGGGTTAGGGTTAGGGTTAGGGTTAGGGTTAGGGTTAGGGTTAGGGTTAGGGTTAG